>CP106730.1:12908710-12973639 GCA_025506655.1 Gossypium rotundifolium | reverse complement strand
ATAGGGAGAATTTCGGCACCAAGGTGGAGAAGAAAATGAAACAAAGTTCAAAAGGGGAAAAAGAGCAGAATTTCGACAAGGGAGTAATGAAATTGACGTTAGAAGAAAGAGGGAAAAATTTTGGGGATTTCGAAATACAAAATAGAAATAAAATCATATTTTTGGATGATCCCCAACATTCCCTAATTCACTCCTAAAATCTCTTCACCTGACTCCCCACTACACCCAACTACTCAAAAACCACACTAACTCAAACTTTTACCGAAACTGATAGCAAAAATTATCCCTTTTGCACACGCAGGATTCAAACACAAGACCTTTAACAAATTAACACTCCATTTAACCACCAGACCAACAGGCCCATTCTGTTAATTACTTGCAAACTTTTAACTAAAAGCCTACTAACCAGAGATAGATCTTAATTCATAAGAATATCAAAATTTGCCCAAGTCATTGCTTGAACTTGAGATATTACACACACACCTAGAACACATAACCACTGAAGCTTAACCTGAAGTTCCACTAACAGACTCCCATCGTTAAATAAACTGAGTCGAGCAAACATCGCTCTCAAATCAATCATAGTCCTACGACTCAAAGCATCTGCCACCACATTGGCCCTACCAGGATGATACTCGATGGTGCAGTCATAATCCTTCAACAGTACAATCCATCTATACTGCCTAAGGTTTAACTTCTTCTAAGTGAGGAGATATTTGAAGCTTTTATGATCAGTGTAGATAATACACTTCTCACCATACAAGTAGTGCCTCCAAATATTTAAAGCGAATACTACAGCAGCTAGTTCCAAATCATGAGTAGGATAGTTTACCTCATGTGTCTTAAGCTGACGTAACGCATAAGCTACAACCTTCCTATCCTATATCAGTACGCAACCCAAACCCACATGCTATGCATTACTGTATACGATAAAATCCTTCCTAGATTTAGGCTGAATTAGAACTGGAGCCTGAGTCAAAAAAGTTTTAAGCTTCTTGAAACTCTCTTGTTGCTTATCAGTCCAGACAAAGGGAACTCCCTTATGCAGAAGCTTGGTTAATGGTGCTGCGATCAAGGAGAACTCTTCTACGAAGCGTCGATAATAACCCGCTAGCCTCAGAAAGCTGTGAATTTTAGACACATTCTTTGGCTGTTTCCAATCCAACACAGCCTTAATCTTACGAGGATCAACATGAATCCACTCTGCAGAAACCACATGTCCCAAAAAGATTACTTCTCGGAGCCAGAATTCACACTTACTGAACTTTGCATACAACTATTTCTCATGAAGAGTCTGCAGTACCACTCAGAAATGCTCATCGTGCTCGTCCTTAGTCTTAGAATACACTAGGATATCATCGATGAATACCACCACAAACTGGTCCAAATAAGACTGGAACACACTGTTCATCAAATCCATAAATGCCACTGGTGCATTGGTCAACCCAAAAGGCATAACTAGGAACTCGTAATGTCCATAACGAGTCCTAAATGTCGTCTTATGCACATCGGCCTCCTTAACTCTCAATTGATGATATTCTGAAAGTAGATCAATCTTGGAAAACATAGAAGCCCCTTTGAACTAGTCGAACAAATCATCTATCCTCGGAAGTTGGTACTTGTTCTTGATTGTCAGTTTGTTTAACTACCGATAATCGATGCATATTCGTATTATCTCATCCTTTTTCTTAACAAACAGCACCGGTGTTCTCCATGGAGACACACTTGGATGGATGAACCCACGATCTAACAGTTCTTGAATTTGAGCATTAAGCTCTGTGAGCTCCTTCAGTGCCATTCGGTAGGGCGCGATAGACACCGAAGCTGTACCCAGAATGAGCTCAATCCCAAATTCTACTTCTCAGCTCGGAGGCAGACCTGATAGTTCCTCAGAAAAAATATTCGAAAAGTCTCTCACGGTTCAAATGTCCTTAATCAAAGAGTCCCTCACGGTTTTGATGTTCTTAACCAAAGAGTCCCCAGAGTCAGAAATACTGATGTTGGTCAATAATGCCTCACATCCTTTCCGTACCAACTTTTCTGCCACTAACGTAGAAATCACATTAGTCAGATAGTCTTGACGTTCTACAATCACCACTACCTTGTTATCTTCTTCGGTCCTCAAAATAACCCTTTTTGACGCACAGTACAGATTTACATGGTGATTGACCAGCCAGTCCATTCCTAGAATCAAATCGAACTCCCCAAAAAAGTTCCATTAGATTATCCAGAAACATTGTCCCTTAAACCTCTAACTAACGTCTTTATATAGTTTACTAACTCGGATAGAATTCCCCAAAGGACTCACAATAGTTACCTTACTAGAAGTACTCTCAATCGGAATCCCAAAGGTTCCAGACACAATACTAGCTACTTAAAAGTGTGTAAAGCCTATGTCTATCAGTGCCAAATAAGATACATTATAAATTAAAAATGTACCCATGATGACGTCCGAAATATCTCGGTCCTCACGACGACGGATAGCATAAACCAGTGCAGACTGCCTCGCCTTAGTCGGTCTAACACCTCTGTCCGGTGCCCTCTGTCCTCGGCCCATACCGTTACCACCCCTAGCCTGACCTCAGCCCTTAGGTGGCTACTGAACTACTCTCGATGATTGCGTAGCACTAGTAACCAGATCTTACATCTGATTAGTTATCAACGGACAATCCCAAACATGGTGCTCAGTCGACCTACATCTCAAACATGCCTCAGTCGTCCTCCAACACTCACCCGGATGGTGTCTACCACAGTGCCCACACGGTAAAAGCCCAATAGGTGTAACAGGAGGCCCAACTCTCACTGCTCCATCAGATCTGGCATTTTTCTTAGGCCTCATCACAGAACTCGAGGGCTCCGTTTCCCTCTTATTCTTTCTTCTCTCAATTTTGGCGCTCATCGCGCTTAACTTCATCGGTGATCTTCGTCTTCTCAACCAGTATAGCAAACTTACGCTCCCTCTGTAGAGCTATCAAAACTCACAAACTATCCCTGAGGCTATCCTTGAAGCGAACATATCTCTCATATTCGATCGTCACCATGCCACGCGCATAACGGCTCAATCTCAAAAACTTGGCCACTGTACGGTCTCCATGGGTAAGATTAAGAAACTCACGTCTCTTAGCGTCAATGTAACTGGCTCCCATATACTTACTCTGGAAAGACGTCTTAAAGTAATCCCAAGTCAATCGGTCGGGCTGAGTGCCCCCTTTAACCGTCAGCCACCATTGGTAAGCTTCATCGCGAAGCAGAGATACAACCCCCTTAAGCTTCTACTTGGCGGTGAAGTCCAGGTTGTCCATAATCCTCTCCGTGGCCTCCATCCAATATTCGACCACATTAAGGGCGACTCCAATGACACCCTTGAATAACTTAGCCCCATTGGATCGGAATCGTTCCGTAACTGACCCTCGGTCCTTAAATCCCGTGTTGGGCCCAGCGACCCTCTCCAATATCCTCAGCATGGCCTGGGATATGACACCGTCCCTAGCCATGCGACATGGCGTCGTCCCCAACCATACGATCTCGAGACAAAGTCTTTGTCAGAGGTGAAATCGGTGTCTCACTAGTATCTAGATTAGGCATACTGCTAGATGACGAGGACCCAGCTCGAGCCCCTCTACGGCCTCTATCATGGCCTCTTATACCCCGTCTGCGAGTACCGCGTGCGCTCATCGTAAATTTAAAGTTTATCTATCTTAATAGTTTTATGCATTAGTTACAGTTCTGATATTTATTAATAGATATTTTATGCAGAACAGTATTAGAAGTTCAGAGTTTGTTATTACGAGTCACAATCTTACTACAGTTTTCAGTTTACACTACCTAGTGTGTTTTCAGTACAGTATACTACCTATTGGTTGTTTCTAGCATGCTAGTAGTATTTTTATGCTAGTAGTATTTTTAAACAAATCTAAACAAAATTTTAGGACACTTACAGGATCGACGCCGGAGACTCGGTATACCACATACTCAATCCAAAAATATTTCAAATCACTTAAAAATTATTTCTTTAAACCAATCTTTAACACCCAATTCACAACCGAAGTTTTATAACCTGGCTCTGATACCACTAAATGTAACACCCCAAACTCGATCTAGATGTTATGGCCGAATCTGGCGATGTCACATGATAGTGCTTTTGAAGCCATAGACACGCTCAAACCATTTCTCCTTTTTAAAGGTTTTTCATTATTTTATGTTATTTCTAAATAGTTTCATTCGTTACCAAAACGTTGTCCGTCTCCCAAAACATTTATACTTCGTGAAAGCTTTTAAAACATTTTGTGTAAACGTGGTGTTTTGGTAAAACATTTGTTTCTTTTGAAAACTCGCGCTTTCCTACTTCTAGCAATAAAAACCATAAAACATTGCAAATCCTAAATTTAAACCAAAAATCCGTAATGACCATAATTACATAAAACTTTTCCAAGATATAACAAAAACCATAAATAAGTATGAAAACTGTGAATCTATCGTGAAGCAGTGGTCACCGTCGAGTCCTCCGCTGTACCGATTCACCTAAGTTTGGGGATTACTTGAATAAATTAAATGAAAAAAGGTGAGTTTTCGTAAATTCAGTGTGTAATCCCCACAGAAAGACATGCATACAGACATACATCAGAATATAGTCATTCACAGTCCGGGCCTGTTCCCATTACATAATTTGTTTGGGCCTTAGTCCATTCAAATAAAATCTCAGAAATACATTAGGGCCTTGGCCCATATTAGACACAGAATGTAGATACAGTAAATTAGAATTCTACCTTCCAGCCTCTACACATCATCTCCGTCCATCCCTATACACCATGTGGGGATTAAATCAACCCACCCAACCATACACACCAGTTTGTCTTAAATGCAAAGACATAATCGAAATTTGGTGGTGCCGGATAAAAGACTTAAGAGCATTTCAGATACTTCCTTCAAATATCATCAACTCACCCTGATGCAATGCAACATACCAAATATGTCATGCAACATGAAAATAACCGATCATACATTCAGTTCAGTACAGATATCATGCTCAGTCAGACACTATATAATCAGATTACATAAATAGGGGTCTAAGTAATGCTTACCGACTCTACAGTAGGCCTACAGTCGACTTGGGCAACCCATGCAACCTTATAAACCATTTCAAAAAAATAGGCTCACACGCCCGTGTGGATCGTCTGTGGACCCTGCGCTGTACTGGCCCACTCATTAAATTGGCCTTGGCCGTGTGGATCACACGGCCTAGCCTAGAATTTTAAACGCCCGTGTTGTCTACCCGTGTGGGCCCACACTCTCTTGTGGCCCACACGGCCCAATAGGTCAAACTTGTGTGTCGCACACAGCCTTTCCCAGCTATCACACAGCCGTGTCACTTATGTATGGCCTGGCTTGTCGATCACACGGCCATGTTGTGGCTCACAGCTTTGCATATGGCCTACCACACGGTCGTGTAGCGTTGATAGAATCATTTTTTAGCTTTTGCTGATTCTTGTTTTCTGTGTTTCTAGGTACACACTTGGTTTCTATTGAAGCTAAAACGATCCCCCAGTACTCCAGAACCTATATTTGATAATCTAAAGCCCGCGTTCAGCGATATTAACAAAAATTAACCGAAATTGTAACACGATAAACATCCTTCAACAACCCAAAACCTTAGCTCCGAACGAACAGCAGAGACTTTACAACCTCACACCGATAATGGCTAATCTCTAGCCCCTTGATTGACTCCTAACAATCAAATGAACACTTCCCTTAATTCACTTATCCAATAACATATTCAGGATAAAACATGAGCAAAAACTTATAGAGCACGCCACTTCGTACAAAACCAAACGAGTTAATGAAAAAGGAAACGAAAAATAGAAGAGATGGGGGAGAATTTCGGCAACAAGGTGGGGAAGAAAACGAAACAAAGTTCAAAAGGGGAAAATGAGCAGAATTTCAGCAGGGGAGTAGTGAAATTGACGTTAGAAGAAATAGGGAAAAATTTTAGGGATTTCGAAATACAAAATAGAAATAAAATCAGATTTTTGGATGATCGCCAACATTCCCTAATTTACTCCTAAAATATTTCCACCTGACTCCCTACTACTCAAAAACCACACTAACTCAAACTCTTGCCGAAACCGATAGCAAAAATTATCCCCTTTGCACATGTAGGGATTTGAACACAGGACCTTTAACAAATTAACACTCCACTTAACCACCAAACCAGTAAGCCCATTCTATTAATTACTTGCAAACTTTTAACTAAAAGCCTACTAACCAGAGATAGGGCTTAATTCGTAAGAATATCAAAATTTTCCCAAGTCATGGCTTGAACTTGGGACCTCACACACTCACCCAAATACACGGAAACAATTATACAAATTTTGGGGCGTTACATAATATACTAGTACGATCCAACCTTTTTTTTTATGTTATACTAAGGTGATGTTTTTAATACGAGAAATATTTTTTAGAACAACAAATATTTTTTTCAATCGCATTATTGAAGCCTTGAATATTTCAAATTAAAGAGTTTGCGAGTTGTCTATGTTTCTTGTGTTTGGCACCGTTCTCTCATATGGTATTATACTCCGCGATATGGTGCAATAAAATGTTTTGTCTTTGCATAATTGGCATCGACCTTATAATATTTAGATTCACAATCTAAATAGTCATGACTTTAGTTATAAAACTTATATAAGCTTAATTTGGAGAAAGACTTATGTTAGGTTATATCCATTTTAATAATGCGAAATTTAAGTAAAAATAATATAAATTTTATAATATATAACATTTATAAATAAGTTCTTATAAATTGCCCAATAACTTTTATAGCACTTCTTATAAGTAGTATAATTTTACATTTAGAAAATTATTTTTATAAGTAAGTTACTACAAAAAAATTATGCTTTTTTATAAATAAATATGTTATTTTTATAATATATAGCATGAACTCGTAAATAAGTTATGCTCATACTTTTGGTCATATCTTTTAAAATAAATATATTATAACACTTTTATAATATGTAAATAATTTTATATAATAAACTTTTTGCCATAAGTTTTGAAAATTTTTAAGATTTAAATAATATAATTTTTGTTATGACTTTATAAAATACATAAAATATTTTTATAAGATAAATTTTAAAGATTTATAATACAATTTTTTTGTTATAACCATTTCAAACATTCATACGTGTTTATGCTTACAATATAATTTTTATAACTTGTATAAAATAATTTTTAAAATTAGATTTAAGTGTAATTACTTGTCGTAGTTACTCCAATTCTCATCTTCTTGTAAAAATTGAAAAGTGTAATTGGACCACTTAATTACACCAAACTCAGTGATACCACCAATTACAATGATTACACAAACATGTTATCATTGTATAATTACAAATAATTACTAAGTGGTTTTCCTAACATTACCTTATTATTTGTTTACTAAATATTAATTCTTCTCAAGTCTAAACACTCAATATCGCACTCCTAAGCGAAAACCATTTACCACTTATTTTGGATGTATTTTTTTATTTTGAATTTATTAAATAATGGATTATATTTGTGAAGTTTATTAGGAAATATTGTATATATTTGACTAGTATATTATATAATTAAGGGTTAAATAATATTTTGGGGTTTGAACTTAGCAAAATTTTTCATATTGAGGTTTGAGCTTTTTTTTATTCAAGTTAGGCTCTAGACTTGGCAATTAACTTGACAATTTTTTTCACATTGGGGCGTGAGATTTTTTTTTATCTAAGTTAAGACTTGAACTTAGCAATTATTTCTACATTGAGACTTGAACTTTTTATCATTATCTAAGTTAGCCTTAAAAACCCTCAAGTTTAGGCCCATATAGGAACAATTCTAAGTTCAGACTCTAACGCGAACAATTGTCGGTTTAAAGACTAACTTGGAAAAAAAGTTTAGGCTCCAATGTGACAATAGTTGCCTAGTCCAGACGTCAATATAGTAACAATTGTTAAATATAAGGCCTACAAAAAATTTAAGTTCCAATGTAAGAAAAATTACCAAATTAATACAATAAATTATGATTTAACCCTGTAATTAGTGAGTATTTTATAATTGAAATTAATCAATATCGATTCATACCTATGTCAATAGAAAAATGATTATGATACTAACTATCTTGGTTTGATGAATTCCTAATGGCCAGAAATGTTTCCATGGTGAAATCAGTCCAAGGAAGAGGGCAGCACAACAAATGTTGAAGTCAAACAATTCAAATACCAAAACCCACAAAGAAATATGAAAATTTTAAAGCCTTATCTATTTTATTTATTTATTTTGGAAATCATTTTGGGTTATTTGTTGAAGAATTATTGCTATGATTGCTTTTTAAAGAGGATAATGATTAGGTTCTATGCTGAAGCAGAGGAGGGCGAGTTTAAAGTTTGAAATCTAGAATAATGGAATTTTTTATTAACAATAATATTTTCCTTATTAAAATTTTGAAGAAGAAATTAAATTCGATATATATTTATTATTGAATTAATATTTGGTATACTAATTAATAATTAATATATTTATTTGATAAATATTTATTATTTTCCTTTTTATTTCAAATCTTTTCCTTATATGCTTACATGATAATATATTATATTAATAATTAATTAATTTTTAAAAATATTATACACGTGAATGTTATTTTTAATAAAGTTAAATGTTTTATTCATTTTGATGCGATTAGATAAAAAGTAAAAGTTTGAGGATTTAAAAAAAACAATTTAATATTTCTTTTAAAATTAACAAAATAAAGATTTGCTTTGGAGAGTTTAAAACTCAAAATAATTTGTAATTTAAAGTATTGTGCAAAAATATTATAAAAACAGTGTCATGGTCATCTAAAAGAAGGCAAACTTTTCTCATATATTCTTTTCCACTAATATACTCCAACAATAACCCATCAACCAACCACATTAAAAGTAAGCAATTACATGTGAGCTGTGAGTTGTAACATGTGACATGTTCATGAATTCAATAATAACAACAAAAAAAAACCTATTTATTGATTTATTTATCTACTTGTGCTATATTATTATATTTATAATTTAATTTCGATCCATGCGAAATTCGACCTCTTTATTTAATCTTCCTACTATCACTATAAATACGTCTATAACCTCAACTTCAAAAAGAAAATACAAATTATTTTAAAATATTTTTGAAATAGGGTAGAATTAGGAGTTTAATTAGGTTTTTAGACCAATTTTTTAAAATTTAGAGAAACAAATTATTTTTGAAAAGAGTGTGAAAAATGAGTTTAGTTAGATGCGCTTCTCTTCAAAAGTGGCCTATTTCTTTAAAAAAATGTCTAATTGAACCTATTTTATCATTCTCACTTCAAAAATTATTTATTTCTCTAAATTTTTAAAAATGGACATAAAAGTTTAATTAAAAAAAAGGGGTATTAACCCCTAATTCTGGCGCGACATAGAGAATTATTAGATTTTTCTAAGATCACCCACTTGTTGAAAGATTTGAAGCTGCGCCATCCAATTTTTAAGGATAATGTTTTGGGTAGTAATAAAATATTAGTTTATGGAAAATGACACACACAGCACCAAATTTGTTACTTGGCAGTTGATGTAAAAAAAATTTCAGAACTAAAATCTCAATATAAAAGCATGGAATAAATAAAAACAAAAACCTTTTAACTTTACACGTCCCCTTCAGTTTCCTAAAGCAAAATCAGGATCCACTTGCATATTCAAGAATCCAAAATCTCTTGTTCCCAAACATCCCCCAATAACATATAAATATATATATATATATATATATTAAAATTTAAATAAATAAATAAATAAATAAACAAATAAATAAAACAAACATGGAAAATAAAATCCGCTGATTTTTATTCATGTTTGGCTCCAAAACCGTTCCATTTCATTTTCATCTCTAATATTTCTCGTGACTCATACTCACCGCCTTGCTTGCTTTCTTCTTAGCTGAACCGCGTTCTCTGTCTTTCTTTTCGTTAAAAAAAAGCCTTCTAGCTCTTGCATACGTATTCGTATACGTATTTCGTAAGTATCTGGAGAAACTTCCGGTTCCGGTTGGTGTTGTGGCGGTGATTGGAAGCTGAGGATATTCGTTTGGTGTTTTCGCATCGTTTTCTGAGCGAAAAAGAAAAAAAAAGAAAGAAAGGGAAGAAATGGGAGGAGGATATGAAGAAGAAATTAGAGGAAATAAGAGGATAACTGTTGGAGTTTGCGTCATGGAAAAGAAGGTGAAATGCGGAAGCGAGGTTTTTTAACCATCTTTTGTTCGCTCGAGTTTTCTACTAAATATATTAAAACTATACTTTTTTTAATGAAAACTTATTAAGAGAATGTATGATTTATTTAGTACATATTGCTCTGTTTTACTGCTTAAATTTAGAGCTTTTGAAAGTTTTCGTGTTTCTATTTGCAGGTTTTTTCTGCTCCAATGGGACAGATTCTGGATAGGCTTAAGGCTTTTGGCGAATTTGAGGTAGATCGTATATATTTTCTAAAGCCTAAATTAAATGCATCTGCTTTATTTTTATTTTATTTTGTTTTTAAAATGAGGTAAATTTATGGAATTTGAATTAGTTGAGGAGAAAAATAACTGCTGACTTGTGCGATATATGTATTTTTAGTTTTTGTGAGGATAATCATGATTTATTGAAAAAAAAATTAGTGGAAATTCTCTAGTTTTTCTTGAATACTATGGGGGAATTTGTTACCCGTGTAGGCATGGAAGTGCGCGTGTTAAATGTTATGTTGTTCTATTCCTATAGATTCCTTGCACTGCAATGTTTCTTTTCTTTTTGTTGTAGATTATATATTTTGGCGATAAAGTTATTCTTGAAGAACCAATAGAAAGGTACGTTTTCAGCAAATTAGTTGAAACACAATGACTGCGATTTACATTATGGTATTGCTGATAATATTGGTTATAATTAGTATTATCTTTGTTATTGGGACTCTTTACTTTCCCTAAATCATTCCTGTTCGGCACCTGTGTGTCTGACTTTGAGACATGATTTTAAGGGGTATGATCTCCAAACTGTGTGGATATATACTTGTATCCAAACTTCTCTAGAGTTCAAGTCCGGTAACATATATATTTTTAATTTTCTTGTGAATTTCAATAGTTTGAACGTTAATGTTGATTAAAAAGAAGGAAAATATAGAAGAGGTGTGGAGGAGGGCCAACATTTGCAAATTAAATGTCCTGTTGAAGTCAGCACAAACTGGTTGCATTTATCTTGAAAATTTAGAAGTCTTCCGTTTAGCACTTCCATCTCCCTATTGATTAACCGTTTTGACATTTGTTATTCTTTCAAAGAGTTTGAGTGGAGCAACTATGTCACTGAACATTAGTCCCTTGTTTGACATTTTACCTTCTCCTCCTCCCCCACTCTCTCTCGTCTTCTAGGAGGACTGTCTGAGTTTTAGGAGGGAATTAAGGTAGAGGATTAGACAGAGAGCCATGTATATTTGCATCACTGATGAATAAAATTCTTGATATTATGGTTGCAATTCATGTTACTTCTCTGCCGTATTTGGGTTGAGAGGTTCTTCGTCATTAAATTGTCTAATATATGATAGTTTTGCATATTTCAGCTGGCCAATCTGTGATTGTTTGATTGCGTTCTACTCCTCTGGGTACCCCCTTGAGAAAGCTGAAGCATATGCTACTTTAAGGAAGTAAGTTCTTTTAATATATATATTGTTTATTTTATGCATGTATTCTATGTGCAAGTTCAAAATGAGTTATCATTCCATTTCAAATTGCAGGAAATTTTACCTAAATTTATATTTTAATATGATTACTTATTCTAATTCCTGACATGGAAAACTCGATATAATGATTTCAAAACTTTGGGATCAAACCTTCTGAGTAGACTTTATGGATATTTGAGCTGTTAATTAGGCCTCCTTATTAACAAGGAACATGCTAAATGTTGACCAAATTAAAATTGAAAAGTTAGGGAAGATTTCTGAGACAGGATACTAGGGGAATGTCTGGTAATTTGTTTTGAAAGCTTAATACAGGTCTTAAATGAGAATCTGTAATTAATGTAAGAAAAGAAATTATTTATAATAATTCTGATTGGATCTTGGATCTAAATTGCCAAGCATCAGCATGCAAAGTTTGCCTCATCAGTCCATCCATATGGAGAAGATTTAGGTCTTTGCAGTTGTAATATATTTTGGACTCTAAGGAGATTGACCATTAGAGGATGCTCAAGAGCAGCGGATAGGTGATGATTCAGTTATTTTCTCTCTAATTGAGGTAGGAAAATTAAAATTTGCGTTATGCATGACTGCAACAGGAACCACCTTTATATATTCAGTGGCATGTTTTCTACTAGTATATTATCATTTGAGTCTTCAGTTAGAGTGTAGACCTGCACTAAGTTTGGCGTTCTTTTACTGAAGTATAATCTAAATGGTGTTATCTGATTGTTCATCTTAAATATGTTCAACCAATATTTTGAAGATTGTAGAAATTTGATTTCTATTATAGTTTCTAATTAATTATTTTTGCAACTGTTTCTTCTCTATGATCCAGACCATTCCTTGTGAATGAGTTGGACCCACAACACCTTCTCCATGATCGACGGAAGGTTTATGAGGTATACATTCTAAACTTCCATCTTCACGTCAAGATTTTTGATCCATAATCAAGTTCAGAAAACTAAGACCACTTTCCACCTCAGCTAGGGACATCAGGGCCGTTACTTTTACATAGCCCTTGACCTTTGGGAGAGGAGACCTTAATAGGGGGTTTCTTCTTCTGCCCCTTTTGTAATATCTTAACTTTGGAACCACTTGACAGTGTGGTTAAGTCTTGTACCATAGTTGGTCAAAACTTATACTCTTTGAGGGGAAAAAAATTATCCTTCCAGCTCTGCTGAGAACTAATTATATATATAGTTGAAATGTATAATGTTAATATAGCAATTGATTGACTAAAACTAACCTATTTATTTTTGGATTCTAGCGACTAGAAGAATTTGGAATTCCTGTTCCTAGATATGCCCTTGTAAATAGAGAAGAACCATACCAAGACCTGGATTATTTTATTGAAGAAGAAGATTATGTTGAGGTCCATGGAAATCGTTTTTGGAAGCCATTCGTGGAGAAGCCTGTTGATGGTGAGTTTGGTCTTTATATTTCCTTTATCTTCTTGCATATATTTACTTCTCGCCAATATCCAGAGAATGAATTTAATATGGTTCTGTCATTCTTCTTGTTTCCATAAAGCTTGAACTTCCTTGCAAAGCATGTTAAAACATCTTTTCTTTTTGTCTTGAAAAAGATAAACTAGTGGACATTTCATATATTGCTCATTTCTGCTAGCAGTTGAGTTTGAAACCTAATTTATGGTGCACAGCAAGGATTCTTGTTCTTTTGTACTTCATAATTGCATCAGCAACAACTGCAGCTCTAGTTTGATTGGTTGACCCTTTTTCCAGTTTACACATAAGCTAACAACTTTGTTTTGTTCTTCTTTGAAGGGGATAATCATAGTATAATGATTTATTACCCAAGCTCAGCAGGTGGAGGCATGAAGAAATTGTTTAGGAAGGTCTGAATACCTACTTGAACTTATGGCTACAATTTTTTGTAATTTTTCAGCTCTGATATGAATTTTGTAGCATAAGGGTTATTTTGGAAAATGCTTTTTTGCTCATTTTCTTTTCAAATGCGGCTGCCAATATCCAAATAGCTGTCCCATGATCGATTTAATATTTAAATTGTAATATGGTATTATTTTTTCTTTATTTTTATTATTATATTTTTTAGGTTGGGAACAGATCAAGTGAGTTCCATCCTGAAGTTAGAAGAGTAAGACGTGAAGGTTCTTACATATATGAGGAGTTTATGCCGACCGGAGGAACAGATGTCAAGGTTGTGCATTTTGGTGAAAAGAAATTTCTAGTTAATTTATTGTTCTTTAAAATTATACTTGTATGAAACTAAATTCTTGTAAACTTTTGCACTAAAGAAGAATACTATTTATGCTGAACTGTGTTTGATTGGGAGAGAGTGGAGGAAATAGATTATCAAGGGTACCTCACATTTGCAGTTTCTTTGAATTTGATACTATTAATTCAGAACTTAATTTGGCATTGACTTTTGTATCAATAAGAAACAGCTATCCTACTTGCAAGTTGTTATCACACATTGGTTTCTTGTGTTGTTGCTGGTTTTGTTTTGTTTCGTTTTTTTTTTTTTTTTCTGATTTTGTTTAAGCATTAGCCAATACTCTTGCTTCTGCTTTCCCTCTCTTTTGCAAGTTTGTCTGATTATCTTGTCAAATGAATGTAGGTCTATACGGTTGGCCCTGAATATGCTCATGCAGAGGCTAGGAAATCTCCTGTTGTTGATGGTGTTGTTATGAGAAACATTGATGGCAAAGAAGTAAGTATTTGGTAATATATTATCCAAAGCATTTTCTTTATTTCTTTTCTTTGATGCATGCACATGAGTGCACATCGGAAATCCCTATATTTGTATCTTTGTCAACACTTGATTCCAAACAATCTTTATCAATTATCAGGAGATTGTACCAATTAGATTGTTATGTGAAAGAAATTAAAGTCAGGTCATTAACTTTTAAGTTGGAACTTGGTATACATAAGGCATATGCCAAAGGAGGTAAACATGTCGTGCTCTATGATGCTCATATTGCTTTAGATGTTTTAATCGTTTGAATGACTTAAACCATTGCCCATAACTTCACAGTCCTGCATGGTGGAAAATGGCCAATAAAATACGTTGTTAAATCAATAGTTTAGCAGAAAATTATATTTAAAATGATAGTTTGCAGGATATCAAATGCAAAAGCCTCTAATTTGGTTGTATCTTACTCAAGTAATGGTTTGAATTATTTGCTTGGATTTGTGGCTAATCATTTGCCATTAAATGCATGGTGAAAATTTATGGAAAGGTTAATTATAATTGATGAAACATGTAGTACTAGTTTCTAATCACTCAGCGCTTTTGCTCTCATAATTGATTCAGTGCTATTACACTTGCACATGAAGGTTGGAAATACATGATGTTTGAAACATATCTTTATTACCTATATGACAGGTCAGGTATCCTGTGCTGCTGACACCTAATGAGAAGCAAATGGCAAGGGATGTCTGCATTGCATTTAGGCAAGCGGTACGTTGATTGAATCTCCTTTGCAACAGATGCCTTAGTGTTTGAACATTGTGGATACATGACCACATATGTTCTGCAAATATTACTCGAAAAGACTCACATTTGTTTTTCTTTCCACTATGCCTTTTCTTCCCTCCTCATTCTAACTTCTGATCCTTTGAAACATGAAGTTTGCTATAATTATGTTCTCATAGTAATTTGTTTTGCATTGAGAGCGTGCCTTTTCTGAAAAGATTGATCACAAGCTCATATTAGCCTCTTGAGATGTTATTTGCACTTCTTGAGGTCTGTTTTAGGAGTTAGTCTTATAAGGCAATAAAGATTTTTGTATCACGTTGGAGTTACTATCAATGTGGTTTACGAAGAATGGTTTTGTTCAATTGAAGAAAATTAATGTATATCTTTTTTCCAGGTTGTCTACGTGTTGCAGCAATATTTGCACATATCTTCTCTTATAATCGAACATAGAAAGATAGGGTATATTAAGAAGTATGTGCTTTCCTTATTTTGACAGAACTGTCGATAACAATTTTGTTTTCTTGCAGGTTTGTGGGTTTGATCTTTTGCGTTCTGATGGGTGTTCTTATGTTTGTGATGTGAATGGATGGAGTTTTGTTAAAAATTCTCACAAGTAATGCTAACAAACTTCTCTTTGCTCTCGTGATTATTCATGGTGTTTTTAGTATAGGTCTTTTTCATTTGACTATACTACACATTGTCTTGAGTTGATGTGTTTATTTTCCCCTGTTCTAAACTGGTCATATTTTGTCTTGTTTAATTGTTTTGAAAAGACTTACAGGCTCTATTGTTATACAGGTACTACGATGACGCTGCTTGTGTTCTAAGGAAAATGTTCTTAGATGCAAAAGCGCCTCATCTTTCCTCAGCAATACCACCAACTTTACCATGGAAGGTAAACGAACCAGTGCAGCCTTCTGAAGGACTTACTCGTCAAGGAAGTGGAATCATTGGCACATTCGGGCAGTCTGAGGAGCTACGCTGTGTTATAGTTGTTATTCGCCAGTATGTTACTCCATTTTCCTTATCGTTTTCCCTTAGTTTGTTGGAAATCCCTGCATTTTATTCATAAACTATCCTGAATGTGCAGTGGTGATAGAACTCCCAAGCAGAAGGTGAAATTGAAGGTTACTGAGGAAAAATTGCTAAACCTGATGCTAAAGTACAATGGGGGAAGACCCAGATCTGAGGTGATTGTTTCACTTCTTTATTGCGTACTTCTTTTCTACAAATAGATTCTGTTGCCTAAGCAACTGTTTGTTGTTTTTACCACAAATTAGACAAAACTTAAGAGTGCTGTTCAATTGCAAGATTTGTTGGATGCTACAAGAATGCTTGTACCCCGTTACAGGTAGCTCTTCATTTTTCGTAAATTTTCTTATCTAGCAAAAAACAATTTATAACATCCCCCTCATGACAACTCAAAACATCAAAAGGAATGAAAGCAAAAGTTTGTAACAGCGGATGTTATTGGACAGGAAAAAGGAATTGCAAAAAAATTAGTAGGATACGAATTGAGATTTGTTTTAATGAGGCTATATTGTAATCACTAACTATCAATTTTATGGTTTAGTTGAATGAGAGAAGCTAAGAAGGTAACTAATGCTTGTTGGTTAGTTTAAAAGAGGAAAGATGTGATTTTGACAGCTGAAGCAAAAGGAAAAAAAAAGGGATTTGAGCTGCCTTCTGGTACTTAACAGAACTTTGAAGGCCATTTTTCTTTCTTTATTTTCTTTTAATTAATTTTTTGGTGGTGGGGATGGGAGGAAAGGTGTTTACTACCTGTAGCAATATCTGCATATGATTTTTAGTTTTCCTTTCCCTATAAAGTACTTTATCACTTGAATTTTGAATTTATTGAAAGATCAATAATGATTTATCTTTTGAATATTTATGTGATATAGACCAGGTCGTGGCAGTGACAGTGAAGCAGAAGATATTGAGCATGCTGAAAAGCTTCGTCAAGTTAAGGCAGTACTTGAGGAGGTTATATATCTTATCTTGAAATGACTTGCTTTTTCAGTCTACTAGTTTTGCTGCATTCATTGTATCATCGCACTCGGGCAGACCTCTTTGTGTGGATGTAGAAGTTCACGATTCCTCATTCCTCCTTTATCATAAATTATCATTTCTTGATTATATAATATCCTTTTTTTAATTGGTAATGTGGGCTGGCTGTCTCATACTAAATGCTTTTGATTCCAGGGAGGGCATTTTTCTGGTATATATAGAAAGGTTCAGTTAAAGCCTCTTAAGTGGGTTAAAGTTCCAAAATGTAATGGTGAAGGTGAAGAAGAACGGCCTGTTGAAGCACTAATGGTTCTTAAATATGGGGGTGTCCTTACGCATGCTGGGAGGAAGCAGGTAATAAATATGAACCTCCCTTTCTTAATTCCTACATTACTAGTTCAAGTACTTGTTCAATTAGCCTATTGTTTGTAAAGAGAATCACTTTTCACTTGAGAAGCCAAGCTATTCCATAAATTTAGAAAATTATTTGAATTTGAATTAAAAGTAAGGGATAGCATTGAAAAGTAAAACATGAGAAGGGTTTATTGAATTTAAAGTGGAAATTCACTTCAAGACATCTAAGGTTGGAACTTGGAAGGAAAGAAATTCATTTTGGACACAGCAATAAAAATTTAGCTAAGTACCCGTTGCTTCATTTGTTTGTTTTCCTTTTTCTTTTCTCTTCTGTGATTTTTGTCTCTCAATCTCATGCAGGCAGAAGAACTGGGTAGATATTTCCGAAATAACATGTATCCAGGTTACCAACAATAGACCCTTTTATCTTTGTTAGCAGTCTTCACCTTGTATGGCAGGAATGTGCTCGTTATAGAAATATTGACATTTTTAGTAGTTGTTCAAGTTAATCTTGACTCTCAAGATTTATTTTTATTTGTTTGGTAGATAAAATAGTGATGAATTCAGGAGTATGCAGCTTTTTCTTGATGGATTTTTATAAAATTACAGGTGAAGGAACTGGCCTGCTTCGCCTTCATAGTACATATCGTCATGATCTAAAAATTTACAGTTCTGATGAGGGCCGTGTGCAGGTATGCCTTAAGTCATAGATGAATGAGTATAGATTTTAATCTTTACCTGTTTGTGATTCATATCTGAACTAAGTTGCTATAACCTTATTGTCATTGTTGTTTGGCATTATTAATAGGTTTGTAATTTAAATCATTTAACAGATGTCTGCTGCTGCTTTCGCTAAAGGCCTGCTTGACCTTGAAGGGCAACTAACACCAATCCTGGTATGTAATGTTCCCTTAATGAGTGCATTCTTCCTTTTAACATTGAATTTGCTTGACTGAGTTGGTTATCCTTTTAGGTCTCCCTTGTTAGCAAGGACTCCTCAATGTTGGACGGACTTGACAATGCCAGCAGTGAGATGGAAGAAGCCAAGGTTTGTATCTCTTATTGCCCTTGATTTTGCAAGCTGTTTTTGCATCATACGGCAACTCATTAAACTAGAATTCTTGGCTTGGTAATTGATTTGATTTATCTATCCATTGGTGTGCTTTATGAAGTTTTGACTACAAATGGCTTGATTATTTAATTGGGCCAAGAGCAGAGCTCTGAAAATGCTTATTTATGACCTTGAATGACCTGGATATAATCTGGAGAATCAAATAAGTTAACTCATGGATCCATATGAACATTTTCGACCTTGCATCAACCTATCAATTACCTGAATAAGGAAACTCTGGATCACTTGACTAAAGAGACTCTGATATAGTGTTCAGGAAGAATCTAAAATCTTAAGCTCTAGGTGCCTGCTTAATAATGGGTTTATATTTCTGTGGACATGTTATTTAGTTGTGCGGTCATTAGTTATTGCCTTCTGCAATGTTGTTCTCCATCTATTTCCATAAGTTACCATCCTACCCTTCCCACCTAGAACAGGGTATAAGGACAGATCATTCAAGGTAAAATCGTTCTTTCACATTTTTGAGTGCTGTCTTAGACTTCCTCTGGATTTTGCAGGCTAGGCTGAATGAAATTATAACATCTGGTGCAAGGAAAATTCATAGTAACGGAACATCTAAATGTCCTTGGATGACTGATGGAGCTGGATTGCCTTCTAATGCTTCTGAACTGCTTCCGAAACTGGTAATTTCATCATACCAAGTGAATATGCAACACTGTTGTCACTCCTCTCCTCCCTTTGTTACCAAGTGAATATGCAATAGAAGATTCTATTGCAAGTATTTCCAAGTTTTTGTTGCCCCCTTTTCATTTTGCACCTCTTATATACCAGGTAACCTTGACTAAGAAGGTTACTGAACAAGTGAGACTACTTGCCAAGGATGAAGACGAGACTCTTACAGAAGCAAGCCCATACAATGTGATTCCTCCATACGATCAAGCAAAAGCTCTTGGTAAGACAAATATTGATATCGATCGTATTGCTGCTGGATTGCCTTGTGGTAGTGAGGGATTCCTGTTGATGTATGCTCGGTGGAGAAAACTTGAAAGAGATTTGTATAATGAACGTAAAGAGTAAGTATCTACCATCCATTCTTCCTTGTGCATTAGGTATCTGAATATTACGCCGGTTATGTTAAATTGTCATTCATGTACATTGTATGAACAGCATTATCCATCTTTAAGCTAGCTATAAATTTCCATTTAGTGTCTTGAAACTAGAATTCTTACTTAACATGTTATTCTAGCATTATTGTTCTTACTAACATTGGACTTTCCTGCAGACGCTTTGATATAACTCAAATTCCTGATGTTTATGACTCTTGCAAGTGAGTAGCTATTTTAATTCTATAAGCATTTTCTTTTCTAGATAATAGGCACTCTATGCACAACGAATTCTATGGTTCAGAAAGTGTGTGGAAATCCTTTCTTCTTGGTTTAAGAATTCATCTTTGCATCCTAAATTTTCTCCCAATTTAATTTTCTTCTTATTTATTTTCATTGATCCTTTTAATTTTCTAAACAGAAATTTGAAAATCGTCTATTTGTCTCAAGGAGATTGTTGCATGATTGCATTCCAGCGCCACACCTTATTGTTGAAGTGAATATCTCTTTGAATTTTAGAAAATGAACCATCTATGATGATGGTGTAGGTAGATTGAGGAACTGGAGATTGCATGTGACTGTAGTATTGGATTTAGGGTTGAACATTTGCTTCTTTTAAGGAGATATCTGCATATTTAGCTTTTGTTTAGATTAGGAAAAATAGTGCATTGATAAAATGCATAGTATGACATCGCCATAATTTTGATGTCCTTAAACCTATTATACAAATCTCCTAAAACTCAAGCAATTTGCTTAGAACTTTCCCAATACATTAAGTTCTTGGCCTTTACAAATTTAAACGCTTCGTTTCTTTCTGAACACTTTTATAGGTTTGATTAACCTACTATTGCAGATATGATCTTCTGCACAATGCTCATCTTAATCTGCAAGGTCTGGATGAGCTCTTTAAAGTTGCCCAGGTAAACATCTTACCACCATAGAGTTGATTTTTTACAATGGCTATATTAGCAGTTCGCCCCTATTTAATCTTAATCAGCCATACGTACTGATCTGCAACCTCTTCATTTACTTTTATCTTCTTTTCTTCATTTGGTGACTACATCCTATTGCTTTCCAAATTTTCCTAGGCTGCTTATTGACCTTTGCATCCGTTTTTGTCCTAACTAGTCTATGTGATCTTGTCGCAGCTTCTTGCAGATGGTGTCATCCCTAATGAATATGGCATTAATCCGAAGCAAAAACTAAAAATTGGTTCAAAGGTGATTCCTTCTGCATTTCTTATTCAATTAGAAATGTTCGGACAAAAGATCATACTTACTATTTTTACTTAATTTATTAATGTTAGAAGGTCCTTAATGCTTCCCCGTTTAACAATGTACATTTAACCTTCATTAATGCAAATGAACTACTTGCAATTCTCCCCACCCCCCTAATTTTTATTCTGTTCCTTTAGATTGCGCGCCGTTTGTTGGGTAAAGTTTTGATTGATCTGAGGAATACTCGTGAAGAGGCCCTTAATGTTGCTGAGTTAAAAAGTAACCAAGACAACTACTCAAAATCAACTAAGAATGGGAAGGATGATAAAGATTCTGCACCAAAGTTTTTCATCAATGGGGATGACACAAGGCGATCTAGCACCACAAGTGAAGTTTCAATGGATCAAGAAGATGACGATGATAAAGAAACCAAATACCGTTTGGACCCAAAGTCGTATATAAAACCTTTAACTCATGCATTATTCCCTGTATTTTAGTTTATCATCATATATTTGACTCTTTGTCCATTCAGGTATGCAAATGTCAGGACACCTGAGCGGCATGTGAGAACACGCCTTTACTTCACATCAGTAAGTGCAAATCACGAAAGAACAAACCATTCTCTTTTCTCGTGCTCAACCTAGCAGGCAGACTTCCAAATTTGCTATATATGTACTTCCAATTATTTTTGCTAAAAATAATTTGGCTTGATTTGTCTGACAGGAATCCCATATCCATTCCCTCATGAACGTGCTTCGTTACTGTAACCTGGATGAATCTCTTCAGGGAGAAGATAGTCTTATTTGCCAGACTGCCTTGAAACGTCTCTATAAAACCAAGGAGCTTGACTACATGAGTTACATTGTGATAAGGATGTTTGAGAATACAGAGGTAGGTACCTTACTTTATTATAGGTCCTTCTTAGAGAGAGATGGTCAAGTCATTAAGCTAAATGCTCCCATATCCAGCCATTGGTAAACAAGTGGCATTCCTAACAAGTCGACCTTTATATTAACTGATTTCTCATACCGTGTGTATGTATGTATGGAATTGAAATTGCAGGTAGCGTTAGAAGACCCAAAAAGGTTCCGCATCGAGTTGACATTTAGCCGTGGTGCAGATTTATCCCCATTGGAGGTAATACTGTCAAATATACAAAGAGAAACTCTAATGGAAGAAACGATCAAAATCTGAAGTTAATTCCAATATTTTTTCAATTTTATATAGATATGAACAATTTTTATACGTCTTGTTGGCTGCATGAAACTACACTAATGCTATGTGCGTGGACAGATGAATGACAGCAAGGCTGCTTCACTTCACCAAGAGCATACATTGCCGATAATGGGTCCAGAAAGACTGCAAGAACTGGGATCCTATCTGACATTAGAGAAAATGGAAAAGATGATTCGTCCGTTTGCAATGCCGGCGGAAGACTTCCCTCCTCCAGCAACTCCTGCCGGATTTTCGGGTTACTTTTCCAAAAGTGCGGGGGTGCTTGAGCGTCTGGTAAATCTTTGGCCTTTCCATAAGAATGCTGCTCATACCAATGGAAAATAACAAATTCGTTCTTCATTTTCCCTTTTCTTTTTGTTGTGCTAATGATGCATCTCACTTTTTTGTTTTTACTTCTGCTCAATATAACAACCAAGAAATGTTGGACTAAAACAGTTTTTTCCTGACGACTTTCAACAACTGAGTTTTGTTGGAAGAGTTAAAATTGTATAAAATTTCAGTCTCGTTAAAGCAATTTTGAAAAGAAAATTGGTAGGTTTGGTTGATAGAGTAGGTGACTGGGTTTGTAAGTTATTTGGTTTAATTTAGAAAAAGATGGTTGAGTTATTTGAGGTCCAGTAATGTGGGCATGGAGAAAGTTGTATTTAAATATATTAGAGGTGTGCATGGCCAGACGGTCCAGCATGATCCGAAGGCCTGTTCGAAATGTGAAAGGATTTGGGTAAAAATTTAGGCCCAAAAAATGGGTTTAGACAAAAAAATAAAGCTTGTTTAAAAAATGGACCGGGCTTGAGTAAGGCATTTTTTGGCTCGGGCCCGGCTCAAATTCATTAAATGAAAAAAAATATTTTTTTAATAATATTTTTTATTATTTTTTTCCTTATTTTACTATTATGTTTCTATTATTTTGTTGTTATTGTTTAGATATTATATAAAACTTATTTTATTGTTAATTTTGTTATTATTTTAAAGGCATTTGTTAATTTTGCTATTATTTTAGAGGCATTTGCTTGATAAGTTGTATCAATTTTAGTGTTATTTAAGTCTACATATTTTTTAAAATTTATTTTAATTTGTTGAAAATATTTATTTTGATTTTTTAATATTTTGATGTATTATATATATTTAAAAATTATATAAAATATTATAAAAAATTAATACTGGTGAATCAGGTCGGGCTCGAGTTTTAGCATTTTATATAGGCGGGTTTGAATAAAATTTTAGGTCTATTTTTGGGCTTGACTTGGCCCGAGCCTAATGAACGAGTTTAAATTTTTAATTGAGCCCGACCTAAACTCAATCCGCCCGCCCATGCACACCTCTAGCTTGAGTTAGGGATGACATTTTGGGATAATATTTGGATGTTTAAATGATTATCTTATGGATTTTGATTCGATCTGAGATAGATTTTTTAGATATATTTATTATCCGAAACCATAATTTTAATACGCTTTTGAATTTATTAGTTAAAACATTTTTAAATTTTGTTTTCAACAAGGTTTGAATTAAAGATGTATATAAAATCATTTTTTAATCATCGAACTATAATTATAATAAAAATATTTTAAAAATAATATTCAAAATAAGATAATTATTTTAAGTATCTTTACATTTTTTTATCAAAGAAATACCTTTTTAAATCTTTTCTTAAATCGTATAATTTTTATCTATAAATTTAACTAAATCATTAGAATCTTTAAATATGTCATTACTAGATAAAATATTTGGTATATTAAGAGTGAAGTTTCTAGACTTCACAAATAAGACTAAATCAAATATTAAAAATAAAAACATGATAATTTTTAAAGATATTTATAGAATAAAAAAATATACTGTTGTGAAACAAATATAGAATCTTATTTATTCAATTTGTTAAATTATTTTAAACATAAATCAATTAATATTTAAACGATTAAAATAAATATTATAATATGAATTTATTTTGAACTATAAGTTAAATTTGACGGTGCTTTTGTTTTAGATCCAGTCATAATTTTTTTTTTAATTACTAAACTATTTGAATTTGGCTTCTTGTTGTTTCGTTAAGTTTGAAATGATCAGAAAGGATTGTATAAAACAGTGACATCACGTCATCTGTATTCCTTTCCAATAGATTTATGCCACACTAACATTCTTATCCTGAATTCTAGCATTTTAATTTAGATTTAATTTTTTTAAGATAAAAATATTGAAATTCAGGATAAAAATACTGATGTGGCATAAATCTATTGAAAAGGGATACAGATGACCTAGCGTCACTGTTTCATACAATCCTTTCTCTTGGAATGATTGGATTGTCATAACCATTTTTGGATGAAACAGTAAACGACACGGTCGACTCGATTTTTTTGAAAAAAGAAAAAGGAAGGGAGTCGCCACCGATCTTTATTTGGTGTGATCGGATCACCTTTGTTTTAATAAATCGTTTAATTTACTAAAAGCAGTGCTTTTTGGTCCACGAACTTTGAGAAAACAGTTCGAAAGTCGATTACGATGCGAGGAAGGATTAGCACCTCGACACGCCCAAAATTGGTACCAAACCGATTGATTGATGTCCTATTTGTTGAAAATTTTGAAAGGGTTCGAAAATACAATGCTTTTGTCTTCAAAGTTGAAGGAATTGGAAGAGACGTTAAGACTCTCTTATCTTCAAGAGGTAAAGCATCATGTCCGATTAGTTAGGCGCGATACTTTAGACTCCGAAACTAGGCTTGTCTTTTAAAACTTAATTTTCACTTTTGAAGAGGATCTTAGTCATTTGTTGAATCGAGGAATCGGAACCCGATGAAGTTAGGGCTCGTCTTCCGAAAATCCAAATTAGGAATATCACCTCTATTTTGGAAGAAAAAGAAACTTATCCCGAAGTATCTAGGTGTCGAGTCCAGTAAGTTAGGGCGCGACATTTCGAGTTTCCGAGAACAAGTATTTTATTCAAAACTCGTATTGCGATTTAAAAGGGGTATCTCGTTGTTTAGTTTAAACGAGAAAATCCGGAACCCAGTAAGTTAGGGCTCGATTTTCTCGAATCACTAATACGGGATGTTGGTCGTTATAAAAATGAGGCATCGAGAAAAGTAGCGTGAAAATATGAAAATACGATATTATACGTGAAAAAAGACACATACACATACACATACACATATATAAGTAAGGATGGTAAGAAAACAATAACATATTAACAAGGAAAATAATGAAAATAATAGAAAGTACAAAAGAATAAATAACAAACACAAAAAAAAAAAATAAATACAAGTGGTAGTGAAATAATAAAAATAATAATAGTAATAACAATAACGACAATATTAACAATAATAATAATGATGATAATAATAATAATAGTAAGAAATGATAGGCATAAAAGCATTTAAGACCAAACATGTACATATCATGATAACATCACGCATGACATATACAGTATTCCAAAGAAAGCAAAAGGTTTTGATGATAATGCATCAACCGAGGACAAGGAAGACATTCGAGTTCCACCGATGATATGTTTTGAAATTCGATACTTTTAAAATTATTTCATTTCGCTTTTCAAAAAATTAACTCATATTATGAGAGGTGAGTTGAGCCTCAGTCACACGCGAGGTATTTTTCAATTTTCGCTTTTCAAAAATCAACTCATATTGCAGAGGTGAGTTGAGCCTCAGTCACACGCCGAGGTATTTTTCAATTTCGCTTTTTAAAAAATCAACTCATATTCATGAGGTGAGTTGAGCCTCAGTCACACCGAGGTATTTTTCAATTTTTGTTTTTCAAAAAATCAACTCATATCATGAGATGAGTTGAGCCTCGGTCACACGCCGAGGTATTTTTCAATTTGCTTTTTAAAAAGTCAACTCATATTGTGAGAGGTGAGTTGAGCCTCGTCACACACCGAGATATTTTTCAATTTCGCTTTTCAAAAAAAAATCAACTCATATTATGAGAGGTGAGTTGAGCCTCGTGTCACACGCCGAGGTATTTTTCAATTTTCGCTTTTCAAAATCAACTCATATCATGCGAGAGGTGAGTTGAGCCTCATGTCACACGCGAGGTATTTTTCATATTGCAGAGGTGAGTTGAGCCTCAGTCACACGCTAAGGTATTTTTCAATCTCGATACCAAAAAATCAACTCATATCATGGAGGTGAGTTGAGCCTCGTGTCACACGCCGAGGTATTTTTCAATTTTCGCTTTTCAAAATCAACTCATATATGGAGGCGAGTTGAGCCTCGGTCACAGCCGAGGATTTTCGCTTTTCAAAATCAACTCATATTATGAGAGGTGAGTTGAGCCTCAGTCATACGCCGAGGTATTTTTCAATTTCGTTTTTCAAAGATCAACTCATAATCCGAGAAGTGAGTTGAGCCTTAGGTCACACTGAGGCATTTTCAATTTTGTTTTTCAAAGATCAACTCATAGTTCGAGAAGTGAGTTGAGCTCAGGTCACATGTCGAGCTATTTTCGATTTGCTTTTCAATAAAGAATAAATATTGACATCGAACAAAATTTAATATGAAGTCTTTGCTTATCCCTATTTCACAATGATGAGCAAAGAGGGCAATGTAAGCACTAAATTTTGTCCTGCTCGATTTGTGTTTAATTTCCAAAATTAAGAAAAAATTAAAAAATTAATTAAAAATTAAAATTACATTTTAACCCTCAAATTTTCCAAAATTATATTTTTACCCCTAAACTTTTCCTAAATTATGTTTTAACCCAAAACTTTTTAAAATTACATTTTAACCTCGATACTTTCTTAAAATTATGTTTTGACCCCACAAGTTTTTCTCGTGTTTACAATCTGTCCTTCCGTAAAATCTCCAAAATCCTACTGATTTAGCACCTACCTCCGTGATTTCCGGCCACCACCCTAAGGGATGGCCTCCTCCCCTAGCCACTGCCACTGCAAGAAAACACTATAAATGAGGAAATCAACCAAAAAAGAACTCCCATTCACAAAAAAACCCACTAAAAAGAAAGAAAGAGGAGAAAAGAGATGAAAGAAGAGAAGAGGAGAGAAGGCTCACCACCATGGGGAAGACTGAGGCGCCGACCATGGCAAGGAGGAGGAGGAGGAGGAAGAAGAAGAAGAAGAAGAAGAATAGGAAGAAGAAAAAAGAAAGAAAAAAGAAAATAAGAAAGGAAAAAAGAAAAATAAAATTAACAATGGGTCGACCGATCCGACCCGACCAGACCCGACCGTCCGACCCACGACCCAACCTGTACTAGCAAGCCTACCAAAGAAAAAAAAAAGGAAAACAAGAAAAAAAAAAATGAAGGCAGCCAAAAAAGAAGAAGAAGGAGAAAACAGCCCAAAAGGTAGTAGCCCAACAAAGAAGAGAAGCCCAACTCAAGAGGGCCTCAGCCCAAAGGCAGAGGCCAAAGAGGAAAAAAGAAGAAAAAGAAGAAAAAAGAAAGAAAAGAAAAAAGAAGAAAAAGAAAAAAAAAAAAAGGAAAAGAGCCCGGTCGTATCCCATTCTTTAAGCTCGTAATTTTGAGCTTTTCGTAATTTTCGCTTTACATACTTTTAATTTAATTCGTATTTTAATGACATATCGCTTTAATATTATTAATATTTTAGCATTTTTATTTTTTAATTGTATTTTATATTACTTTGAATTTTAATAATTTTAATAAATAAGGCAACGAATCGGTTTTACACTAGTCGTTGATTTCATCGCTATGTTGGGTGAATATCATCTTCGTGTTAAATACGATACGCCTTTTAAAAAATTAAAAAAGCTAAAAAATAAAATAAAATTTCGATTTTCAAAACTTTTGTGTTTTCAAAATTGTCGATTTTTCAAATTTTCGTGTTTTAAAAAATTGTTTTCAAAAATTCTCGATTTCAAAAATTCTCGTGTTTTAAAAGTTTTCGTGTTTTCAAAATTTTTATATTTTAAAATTTTCATATTTTCAAAATTTCGTGTTTCAAAAATTCTCAGATTTTCAAAGTTCTCGATTTTCAAAAATTTGTTTTAAAAAAATAATTTTTATGCTTCAAAATTTTTGGTTTTCAAAAATTTCATGTTTTAAAAAAAATTTCTTGTGTTTTAAAATTTCTGTTTTTAAAAATTTCGTGTTTTCAAAAATTTCGTGTTTCAAAAAAATTCGTGTTTTCAATGTTTTCAGATTTTCAAAAATTCATGTATTTAAAACAAAAAAATTTTCTTGTGTTTTAAAATTTCCGTGTTTTTAAAAATTTCGTGTTTTCAAAAAAATTTTCGTGTTTCAAAAATTCTCTTGTTTTTAAAGTTTTCAGATTTCCAAAATTTCGTGTTTTCAAAATTTTCAGTGTTTTAAAATTTTCGTGTTTTCAAAAGTTCTCGGTTTTAAAAAATTTCTGAGTCTTAAAATTCTCTTGTTTTTAAAAAATTTTCTCGTGTCTCAATCGGATCACGATTAAATATTAAATTGAACTTGTATTTTCGAAAATTAAGATAACGCTGCTTAACGAGATACCAATTTTGGGCGTCATGAGGTGCTAATACCTTCCTCATGAGTAACCGACTCTCAATCATATTTTTCTCTCGAATTTTGTCGCAGACTTAAACCCGCCTTTTTAAGAAAATTCAAAAAATGATTTTTCTTTAAAAGAGGATTTATTAGGTGTCCGATCACACCTAAAAAAGACCTATGCACTCTTTTTAAATAAAATTGAAACTCGCTTTCAAATTTTTAATAATTTCTCAATTAGCCAAGCAAATTTTAGGTCGCACATACCTTGTTAGTAAACCGTCACAACTTAGCTCGAGCCTTATCCTTAACATAATTAGGTAAAATTGTTACTGGGATTCTGTTGTAATTCCACCCTTGTCCCAATAACGACATCACCTCATTTCTCATATGTACACCTATGACTTCACCTTAGAATGTGTATTGTTGCCAATACTGGAAAACGTGGTTCGAAGGCTTAAAGTCATTATCCTCTTATTTAGGGTTGTGGAGGCCCTTAATTCTAGATGACAAAAAAGCAAATATAATCAAAACCTATAAAAATTGTTAAAAAAAACTCATGTTCATTTTATACACTTAATTTTTTTAAAATTTTAAAATTAAAAAGAGAGTAATTATAGGATTGGAAATCCAATCTTGATCTTATATATAACCCAAGTAGGTTTCTGTTTGGTACAAATTTATATAAAATATTAAAATTAAAAGATGTGAGGAATTACAAATTTGTGAAAACGAATCTCAATCTTTATATATAAAATCCCCATGTGAAGCAATAAGATTGTGACAAAATCTTCCAAGTTTTGAGGCCTTAGAGGGAGATTTTGTCAAGTAGTTGCTGTTACTGCCTCAACACTACACATTTCAATATACATAAAAACAACAATAATTCAAATAAAGTCCCTATCATTTAAAATGTCGTATCCACTTTGTTATTTTTTTTTTAAATTTTGGGTAAAAAACCCTTTTTTGGGAAAAAGGGTTTTAAAAAACTTTAAAAATTTAAATAAAAGAAAAATTTTTTAAAATTTAATTTTAAAAAAAAAAAAATTTTAAAAAACAAAAGAAAAAATTTAAAAGAATTTTTTTTTAAAAAAAAAAAAAATTTTAAAAAAATTTTTTTTAAAAAAAAAAGTTTCAAAAAAATAAAATTAATTAAAAAAAAAAATATTAAATTAAATTATTTAAAAATAATTAAAAAAAATTAAATTTTTCAAAAACTTAAAAAAAAAAAAATTTTAATGAAAAAAATTTTTAAAAAAAAAATTTTTTTTAAAATTTGGGCCTTTCTTTTTTTAAAAAAATTTTTAACAAAATTTCTTTTTTTTTTTTCTTAAAATTTAAAGGTTTTTTCTTTAACTTTTAAATTTTTTTTTAAAATTTTTTTAAAAAAAAAAATGGTTAAACTTTTAAATTTTAAATTTTAAAAAAAAAAATTTTTTAATAAAAAAAAATTTGGTTAAAAGGTTTTAAAAATTTGAAATTTTTTTAAAAAATATTTAAGAAAATTTATTTTTTTTTTTGTTTAAATTTTTTAATTTTTTAAAAAGGTTTTTTATAAATTTTAAAAAATTTTTTTAAATAATTAAATTTTTTAAACTTTAAAATAACCCAAAAAAAAAAACAAAAAGTGAAAATTTTTAAATTAAAATTGTTTAAAAATAAAAAATTCCTTAAAAAAGGTTTAAAATTTAAAATTTTAAAACCTCAAAAAAAATTTTTTTTGGATTTTAAAACTTTTATTTTTTTGGGGGAAAAATTTTTTTGTTTTTTGTTTTTTTTTTTTTTTTTTTTTTTTGCCAATTTTTTCTCCTTTTTTGGTTTCCCTTTTTCCCTTTTCCCGGTTTTTTAAGGAATTTAATTTTAAAGAACTTAATAATGGACACCCCGGAAAAAATTAAAAAAAAGTTCCTTTCTCGAAGAAATGCCGTCTGAATCGAAATAGCAAGACATGAATTTGAACGTGAAAAAAGCCAAATTACACGGATATTATTTCTCTTCAAGAGGAAAATTACCAGCTAAAGATAGATGTTCAAATTAAAAATTCAAACGAGAAAGTCCGAAAGAAGTCGAGATCATGAGAAATGACTTAAAGGATCTTCATTTGAAAAATAAGAAATTAAGAGGCACCATAAAGAATAATAATGGGCAAATCATTGACGGAATAGAAGGAAGAATTAAGCAACATCAAAGGTGGGATGAAATTCAAGAGGGAAAGCGAAGAAGGAAGAGGAAAAGTCGCTTGTATATGATAGAGTTAAGGAAGAAGAATGTTGAATACTAAATCTGCTGCAGAATTAATGACTAGTCACCGAAAGGCCAAGAGCTAAGAAGGAAAATACATGATTTAGAAAATACATTGCAAGCTCATCAGCAACACTTGATACTCTCCTAAAAGCCCTAGAAGAAAAAATGGCCAAGATGATGAGACATTTGTGCTTCACGAAAGAGCTTTTCAAGAAAAAGATATGTATCTTGGCGGTTTGATTAATGAAATTGCAATACAGTGTAAATTGTGCAATTATCGATGAAGCAGTAAGATCTCGCTACCAATTCCTCCGAGACAAGGATCAAGCATGTCGAATTCCTAGAACGAGCAAAGAAACAAGGCGATGTGGCTAGGAAATTTGTGTAACTATTAAATCGAGATGGCAAAACGTTTTGTAATGGACTCTTTTGATTAATGAAATGCCTAAGTACGGGCTATCTTGAAATCAACACCAAATTCTTGCATATTTATTCATGACTACCATGCATTTTTCATTTATTCATCCATCCATTCATTGCATGTGCATATCACTCTAATCATTCATCGAGGCCAAAACCATACAATCCACAGCTTGCAGTAAAGATCAAGAAATAAGGTTTGTAAGAGCCTCGTGTCGAGAATTGGAATGGGAGCCCATAACGATCCTCTTTGTCAAAAACATTTACATCCGCAGGAATGATGTACCTGTATGAGATAATTCACGAAGACGCGCTGTTATTAATTGAAAGGGTCTTCGTAACGCCAAGATAAATGTTATTGACAAAGGGATGACGAATGAAGATGTTTCAATAATACGCCTTGTCCTCCCGGATTCATTTTGAACAATTGACCGTCAGGATCTTCTTGTAGTTTCTAAGTCCTTCCGAGTAATGCTCAATGTTAACTCTCTTTTGTGTGCCCTAAGTAATAGTGAGATTCTTTTGTAAGAGCTTATGTTTGCTTTTTATCATTTAAATGAACATTAATGGAGATGCATTTTGTCATAATCTTTTCATTCTTGTTAACTTCATAATTATTCCTTCTTCTTCTCACTGCCCTTACATGTACCTCATATCATGCCATAACATTATGTTTGTTTGGTTCCAATACTTTGATGCTCCTCTATAGTTTTCTTTTCCATTCACCGCTCAGTGCTCGGATATCAACGACATGAACAATCCTGCTATAAGTCCCGAAATCGATTTTAGAAAGCTATTTGTCTAGGAGAATTTGAAGTCGAGGAAAATGTCAAGATTATGTCTTGTCTCTCGACTTACAAAGAATGATAGAACAAGAAGATAAACAGATCTTACCCTATCAAGAATCATGAGATGTTGAACTTGGGAAATGAAGAAAAGATGCAAGAAGTGAAGATTGGGACCCCCATTTCAGATAACACCAAACATGATTTGATCGCCATGCTTCGTGAGTATAAAGATGTATTTGCATGGTTGTATCAAGACATGCCAGGGTTGAACGAAGATGTAGTGGTTCATAGACCCCACCGAAACCGTAATGCAAACCTATTCAATGTAAGGTCAGAGACTAATGAGACCGAAATGTCGTTAAAGATAAAAGAAGAAGTCAAGAAACAATTTGATGCTAGCTTCCCACAAGTCTCCAAATACCCGTAATGGGTAGCTAACATAGTCCCAAAGATCCGAAGAAAGATGGTAAGGTACAAATGTGCGTGGATTATCGCGATCTGAATCGAGCAAGTCCTAAAATAATTTTCCTTGCCACACATCGACACGCTGGTGGATAACACAAAGAAAACATTCATTATTTTCTTTCATGGACGGATTTTTGGGTTATAATCAGATAAAGATGGCTCCCGAGGATATGGAGAAAACTACCTTCGTAACGATGTGGGGAACATTTTGCTATGAGGTGATGCCGTTCGGATTAAAGAATACTGGAGCAACATATTAGAGGGCAATGGTGATGCTATTCCATGACATGATGCACAAAGAGATAGAAGTTTATGTTGATGATATGATTGCCAAATCTCGGGGGGCAAGAGAGCATATTGGGAACCTCAAGAAATTGTTCGAAAGACTAAGAAAGTTCCAGCTGAAGCTTAATCTAGCCAAATGTACGTTCGGGGCTACCTCGGGAAAATTACTCGACTTCATTGTTAGTGAGAGATGTATTGAGGTTGATCCAGATAAGATAAAAGCCATACAAGAACTACCACCTCCACGTACACAAAAAGAAGTCAGAGAATTTTTAGGGAGGTTGAACTACATCGCCGATTCATTGCTCAACTTACCAACCAAGGTGACCCAATTTTTGACTCCTTCAAAACATAATCCGAGAGTGGAACGATGAGTGCCAAGTGGCTTTTGACAAGATAAAATAGTATTTGTCTAACCTCCCGGTGTTAGTACCGCCAACTCCCTAAGATCGTTAATATTGTATCTAACTGTGTTCAAAATTCAATGGGTTGCGATCTGGGAAATATGATGAGTCGGGAAAGAGAAAGGGCGATCTACTATCTTAGTAAGAAGTTCACAGTATGAAGCAAAGTACCCGCCAATTGAAAAATTTTGCAGCTTTGGTCCGCGCTCAAGGCTCGCATAATATATGTTGTATCATACGACGTGGTTAATTTCAAAGTGGACCCAATAAAATACATGATGGAATCACTTGCACTTTCGGAAGAATGGCACGATGGCGATCCTACTATCGAGTACGACATTGTATATGTGAGTCAAAAGTCGATAAAGGAGAGCGCGATAGTCACTTCTTAGCAACTCGAACCACGGAGGAATATGAGCCTTTGAGATTTGATTTCCTGACGAGGATTTGATGTGCATTGCAAAAAGAGTGTGAGTCGTCAAAGAGAAATCATGGAAGATGAGCTTTGATGTGCATCGAATGCATTGGGGCATGGGATTGGAGCAATTTAGTGTCACCGTAAGAGAACCATTATCCACTCACCTGCCAGATTAAATTTCTTCTCGCACTAATAATGTAGCGAATACGAGGCTTGCATCATGGGCCTTCGTACTATTGAACTAAACATCAAAATCCTAGAAGTGTACGGGACTCGCTACAGTGATTTACCAAATCCGGAGATTGGGAAGTGAGAGATTCAAATTGGTCAAATATCGCGATCTCGTATGAGCTGGTCAAAGAATTCAAAGAAGTGACTTTTAACTACTTCCCATGAGAAGAAACCAATTGGTTGATGCCTTGGCCACCTCGGCTTTAATGTTCAAAGCAAACAGAGAAACAAAATAATGCCTCTCCAAATGAGCATATATGAGGTCCCCGCACATTGTTGTAACATTGAAAAGAGATGATGGATTGCCATGGTTCCATGATATCTTAGAATATGTCAAGAATCAAAAGTATCCCGAGCAAGCAAATGAAAACGACAAAAGAACAATCAAGAATGGCGGTAGGATTTGTTCTGATGGGGACATCCTGCATAAAAAGAGGACAAGATCAAGTGCTCCCGAGATGCGTGGTTGCTGCTGAAGCTAGGAAAATACTTGAAGATGTCCATGAAGAAATTTAGGGACTTAACGCCAATGGTTTCACTATGGCTAGGCAGATTATGAGACTCTGTTATTATCGCTAACGATGGAAAACGATCGATTAGTTACGCATTTAAAGTGCCACAAATTCAAATTTACGGTGATAAATTCATGCAATTCTTCGCACCTTCATGTCATGACTTCTCCGTGGCCTTTTTCTATGTGGGGCATAGATGTTATAGGCTAATTTCTCCAAAAGCTTCTAATGGCCAATCGTTCATTTTGTGGTTATAGATTACTTCACAAAATAGGTAAGCCGCTTCATTTGCTAATGTGACTAAGACGCAGCTTGTAGGTTCTAAAAAGGAAATCATATGTCGATACTGGCTTATTCGAGAAAATTATTTTAGATAATGCTTTAAATCAACAACAAGAAGATGAAAGAAGTAAAAGAGCAATTTCAAATAAAGCATCATAATTTTCACCCTATCGCCCAAAGATGAACGAGAAAGAGAAGCGGCTAACAAAAACATTAAGAAGATTATTGGGAAAATGACCGAGACTTATAAAGATCGGCACTAAAAGCTACCATTCGCTGTATGCATATCGCACATCTGTGACAGACATCTACGGAGCAACTCCTTTCTCTCCGGGTCATGGAATGGAAGTCGTCTGCCCATCAAAGTTGAGATCCCTCTACGAGTCTTAATGGAGTCGAAACTAGAAGAATCGAATGGTTTCAAGCTCGATATGACCAGCTAAATCTTATCAAGAGAACGCTGAAGGCAATCATGGATGGATGTACAAAAAAAGAGAATGATCACGGCACACGACAAGAAGGTGCGCCAAGAGAATTCCCGAGGGGAACTCAGACCGAGAAAGATTCTCCCAATACAAAAAGACTTTCAAGGAAAATGGGCACCAAATTGAAGGGCCAGACGTCAGAAAGAAGGCTTTCTCGGTGGAGCTTTGATTCGACCGAGATGGATGGGAAGGAGTTACCTAATCCAAAGGAACTCGATGCCATGAAAAGTACTATGCCTAAAAAAAGGAGAGATCAAGATGAAAACCCGAAAAGGGCGCCTTGATAAAAAAAGGAAAAAGAAGAAAAAGATCAAGATGAAACCCAAAAGGGCTTCTTGATAAAAAAGAAGAAAAAGATCAAGATGAAAACCCAAAAGGGCATCTTGATAAAAAAGAGAAGAAAAAGATCAAGATGAAAACTCGAAAGCGTATTGATAAACAAAAAGATTAGGATGAAAACCGAAAGGGCCCTAATGAAGGAGGTTCTACAAAAGGAACAAGACGATTTGAACGGAGAGTCATGTGGCGTAGATTAGAATATTTGAAGCGTTCCTTAAGCTCAAATCTTCTACACAAGAAGCCGTGCTCAAGAGATCCAGATGAAGAAATGTGAGAAGTTCATACGTTGAATATCTAGAGCATTTGTGACAATTGAATCACCTTTCCTTTCTTTATAATGTTTTCTTTATTGAGCTCTTCCTTGTCAATTTTCTTTGCTTATTGCTTTTGAAATAAATATGAATGTGAGGTATTTCTTTCGCACCTACTTTCCTATTTTCATGCATCTCATGTGGTTTGTCTAAATGATAAATAGTGAAATGACATACTCTAAACAAAAGGAATGTTGAGTATTACCCTGATGAGAATTTGGTAAGTACAAGAGCCTCAAAGTAAGGACAAAGTTCAACAATGGGCAAAGGGTGATACACAGAAACGCAGATTACTCGAGGATGGGTACAAACCCGAAAGGGAAGTCAAGAATCAAACAATGAATACAACATCATGAGAGTCAGAACGAAAAGAGATATATGGCAAACAAGCCCAAGGCATATGACATAATCATGTAGGCATAAAAGCATTTAAGACCAAACATGTACATATCATGATAACATCACGCATGACATATACAGTATTCCAAAGAAAGCAAAAGGTTTTGATGATAATGCATCGAACCGAGGACAAGGAAGACATTCGAAGTTCCACCGATGATATGTTTTGAAATTCGATACTTTTAAAATTATTTCACTTCGCTTTTCAAAAAATTAACTCATATTATGAGAGGTGAGTTGAGCCTCAGTCACACCGAGGTATTTTTCAATTTCTTTTTCAAAAATCAACTCATATTGTAGAGGTGAGTTGAGCCTCAGTCACACGCCGAGGTATTTTTCAATTCTGCTTTTTTAAAAAATCAACTCATATTGCAGAGGTGAGTTGAGCCTCAGTCACACGCCGAGGTATTTTTCAATTTTTGTTTTTCAAAAAATCAACTCATATCATGAGATGAGTTGAGCCTCTGGTCACACGCCGAGGTATTTTTCAATTTGCTTTTTAAAAGTCAACTCATATTGTGAGAGGTGAGTTGAGCCTCAGTCACACACCGAGATATTTTTCAATTTCGCTTTTCAAAAAAAAATCAACTCATATATTGAGAGGTGAGTTGAGCCTCGTGTCACACGCCGAGGTATTTTTCAATTTTCGCTTTTCAAAATCAACTCATATTATGCGAGAGGTGAGTTGAGCCTCATGTCACACGCCGAGGTATTTTTCATATTGCGAGAGGTGAGTTGAGCCTCAGGTCACACGCTAAGGTATTTTTCAATCTCTGATACCAAAAAATCAACTCATATTGCGAGAGGTGAGTTGAGCCTCAGGTCACACGCTGAGGTATTTTTCAATTTTCGTTTTTCAAAATCAACTCATATTGCGGGAGGCGAGTTGAGCCTCGGGTCACACGCTGAGGATTTTCGTTTTTCAAAATCAACTCATATTGCGAGAGGTGAGTTGAGCCTCAGGTCATACGCTGAGGTATTTTTCAATTTCTTTTTTCAAAGATCAACTCATAATCCGAGAAGTGAGTTGAGCCTTAGGTCACACATGAGGCATTTTCAATTTTGTTTTTCAAAGATCAACTCATAGTTCGAGAAGTGAGTTGAGCTCAGGTCACATGTCGAGCTATTTTCGATTTTGCTTTTCAATAAAGAATAAATATTGACATCGAACAAAATTTAATATGAAGTCTTTGCTCTATCCCTATTTCACAAATATGAGCAAAGAGGGCATTGTAAGCACTAAATTTTGTCCTGCTCGATTTGTGTTTAATTTCCAAAATTAAGAAAAAATTAAAAAATTAATTAAAAATTAAAATTACATTTTAACCCTCAAATTTTCCAAAATTATATTTTTACCCCTAAACTTTTCCTAAATTATGTTTTAACTCAAAACTTTTAAAATTACATTTTAACCTCGATACTTTCTTAAAATTATGTTTTGACCCCACAAGTTTTTCTCTGTTTACAATCCTGTCCTTCCTGTAAAATCTCCAAAATCCTACTGATTTAGCACCTACCTCCGTGATTTCCGGCCACCACCTTAAGGGATGGCCTCCTCCCCTAGCCACTGCACTGCAAGAAAACACTATAAATGAGGAAATCAACCAAAAAAAGAACTCCCATTCACAAAAAAACCCACGAAAAAAGAAAGAAAGAGGAGAAAAGAGATGAAAGAAGAGAAGAGGAGAGAAGGCTCACCACCATGGGGAAGACTTGAGGCCGACGGCAAGCAAGGAGGAGGAGGAGGAGAAGAAGAAGAAGAAGAAGAAGAATAGGAAGAAGAAAAAAGAAGAAAGAAAAAAAGGAAAATAAGAAAGGAAAAAAAGAAAAAATAAAAATTAACAGTCGGGTCGACCCGATCCGACCCGACCCGCGACCCGACCCGTCCGACCCACGACCCAACCCGTGTACTAGCAGGCCTACCAGCAGTAAAAAAAAAAAGGGAAAACAAGCAGCAAAAAAAAAAAAATGAAGGCAGCCAAAAAAAAAGAAGAAGGAGAAAACAGGCCCAAAAGGTAGTAGCCCAACAAAGAAGAAGAAGCCCAACCAAAGAGAGGCCTCAGCCCAAAGGCGAGAGGCCAAAGAGGAAAAAAGAAGAAAAAGAAGAAAAAAGAAAGAAAAGAAAAAAGAAGAAAAAGAGAAAAAAAAAAAAAAAAGGAAAAGAGCCCGGTCGTATCCCATTCTTTAAGCTCGTAATTTTGAGCTTTTCGTAATTTTCGCTTTTACATACTTTTAATTTAATTCGTATTTTAATGACATATCGCTTTTAATATTATTAATATTTTTAGCATTTTTATTTTTTAATTGTATTTTATATTACTTTGAATTTTAATAATTTTAATAAATAAGGCAACGAATCGGTTTTACACTAGTCGTTGATTTCATCGCTATGTTGGGTGAATATCATCGGTTCGTGTTAAATACGACACGCCTTTTAAAAAAATTAAAAAGCTAAAAAATAAAATAAAATTTCGATTTTCAAAACTTTTGTGTTTTCAGAAAATTGTCGATTTTTCAAATTTTCGTGTTTTAAAAAATTCGTGTTTTCAAAAATTCTCGATTTCAAAAATTCTCGTGTTTTAAAAGTTTTTGTTTTCAAAAATTTTTATATTTTAAAATTTTCATATTTTCAAAATTTTTGTTTCAAAAATTCTCGATTTTCAAAGTTCTCGATTTTCAAAAATTCGTGTTTTAAAAAATAATTTTTATGCTTCAAAATTTTTGGTTTTCAAAAATTTCATGTTTTAAAAAAAATTTTGTGTTTTAAAATTTCCGTGTTTTTAAAAATTTCGTGTTTTCAAAAATTTCGTGTTTCAAAAAAATTTCGTGTTTTCAATGTTTTCGTATTTTCAAAAAAATTCATGTATTTAAAACAAAAAAAAATTTTCTTGTGTTTTAAAATTTCCGTGTTTTTAAAAATTTCGTGTTTTCAAAAAAAAATTTTCGTGTTTCAAAAAATTCTCTTGTTTTTAAAGTTTTCGTATTTCCAAAATTTCGTGTTTTCAAAATTTTCAGGTTTTTAAAAATTTTCGTGTTTTCAAAAGTTCTCGGGTTTTAAAAAAAATTTCTCGAGTCTTAAAATTCTCTTGTTTTTTAAAAAAATTTTCTCGTGTCTCAATCGGATCACGATTAAATATTAAATTGAACTTGTATTTTCGAAAATTAAGATAACGCTGCTTAACGAGATACCAATTTTGGGCGTCATGAGGTGCTAATACCTTCCTCATGAGTAACCGACTCCTCAATCATATTTTTCTCTCGAATTTTGTCGCAGACTTAAACCTCGCCTCTTTTTAAGAAAATTCAAAAAATGATTTTTCTTAAAAGAGGATTTATTAGGTGTCCGATCACACCTAGAAAAAGACCTATGACTCTTTTTAAATAAAATTGAAACTCTGCTTTCAAATTTTTAATAATTTCCTCAATTAGCCCAAGCAAATTTTAGGTCGCCATACCTTGTTATGTAAACCGTCACAACTTAGCTCGAGCCTTATCCTTAACATAATTAGGTAAAATTGTTACTGGATTCTCTTGTAATTCCACCCTTGTCCCAATAACGACATCACCTCATTTCTCATATGTACACCTATGACTTCACCCTTAGAATGTGTATTGTTGCCAATACTCGAAAACGCGGTTCGAAAAGGCGCAAAGTTCATTATCCTCTTATTTATGGGTTGTGGAGTGGGCCTTTAATTTAAGATCACACAAAAAAGCAAATATAATCAAAACCTATAAAAATTGTTAAAAAAAACTCATGTTCATTTTATACACTTAATTTTTTTTAAAATTTTAAAATTAAAAAGAGAGTAATTATAGGATTGGAAATCCAATCTTGATCTTATATATAACCCAAGTAGGTTTCTGTTTGGTACAAATTTATATAAAATATTAAAAATTAAAAGATGTGAGGAATTACAAATTTGTGAAACGAATCTCAATCTTTATATATAAAATCCCCATGTGAAGCAATAAGATTGTGACAAAATCTTCCAAGTTTTGAGGCCTTAGAGGGGAGATTTTGTCAAGTAGTTGCTGTTACTGCCTCAACACTACACATTTCAATATACATAAAAACAACAATAATTCAAATAAAGTCCCTATCATTTAAAATGTCGTATCCACTTTGTGGATATTGACTATGACAACACCTCCATTTTGCTAATAATTAAGAATATTATACACTATGAATCACTTTAATTTTATAATCTTAGTTAGGATAGGTTATATTTTTAAGGATGGTCCCTGCTTTTATCAATTTATTTTAAAATTGGTCCATAATAAATATTTTCATCCTCCGTTTAAAAGTTAGGTATAATAAATTTAGCACTTAATCTCTATAAAATTTGTCAATTTGGCTCTACTCCACTCCCTCGTGATTTACTTTTTATTTTTATTTAAATATTTGAATTTGACACGCTTTTTTCTTTTTGGTGATAAACAAGAAACAATAATTTCATCAAATTAAATTGAACAAAAACAACCCCAACTTTGTCCTCTTGCAGAAACCCCAAAACTTCATTTGATGCATCATCAAAAACCTGCAGGCTTGACCTCCATACTAAACTCAGCTTAACCAAACAGTCAGCAACTAGATTGTCTTCTCTAATAACATACCTAATCCACTTCAATCATTAAAATTCTCATTATCCGTTGAATCCTCCTGAACCCACCATCACATTGTCTTGTAAAACTCTGACATGTGTGAATTTGAAATTGAATTTAACTGTGTGATTCAAATATTTGAATTTGACATGTTTTTAATCCTTTATTAAAAACAAAAAATTAGTAACTATGAGATATAGTGGGGTGGTTGTTCACTCTATCCTTTAACCATGAGATTTGGGGTTCAATCTCCACCTATGATTAGTTGTTTACCTCTTTGTAAAGTACCATGGTAATGAACTCCTAAAACGTGAACATTCTTTTCTTTTTTGCTATTAAATTCATTTATTAATTTCAAACAATCAAAATTATAAAAATTTTAGTTTATAATATGATATTGAAAAGTGATTACTAATTTAAATATTTCATGAGAAATAATGAAGTTATATATATTTATTTAGTACTGAAGTCATTTAAAAACAATAGCTAACAACAATCGTTTAATAAATAATTTGGTATTTAAGTTTTACACATTCTTCTAATGTGATATTTCTGTTATTTTTTATTTAATTTGATACTTATATTTGATAAAAGTTATATATTTTGGTATCTAAAGGCAACGATGTTGAATTTTTGTGTGTTTGATTTAGGTTTGAAGATTGATTTAATGAAAGTTAGTTACTAATATTACTAGGTTTGGATTTTTCATGATTTTGTTAATACCATAAATTTAGGGCTAAATTATAGACATATGCTGAAAAAATTGAGAAAATTTGCTGATTGTTTTTTTTTTTTTTGAAATTTACCAATTGAGAAACTTTTTGCAGTGGCTATAATACCCCAACATCCATAATTTATCCTATATAAACCCCTCCGAACTTCATTCTTTTCAACTCAATAGACAATCTGCAATCCTAAATTCTCAATTCTCAATCCTCGATTCTCAATTTCGGTTCTCGATTCTCGATTCTCAATTCTCAAATCTCAATTATTTTTTTAAAATCTTTCTTTGAATCTTATTCTTTCGATTTTGTTTTATTCCTTTTAATTTGTAAAATGAAAATCGCTTATTCGCTTGGATGACAAACATATCTCCAATGTTCAATTATAAATGGTAAGAAAATATTATTAAATTATTTAATTTTAAATAGTTAATTATTATGTTGTTAACATTATTAATTATCTAATTTTATATACTTAGTCAAGTGTAGTAAGGCTTTCAAGTTTACAATGTTAGTTGTCAATGGATGGAGATTATCGGGCCCTAGTTGACGGTGGTTATGCGGTACGATAATGAGTTTCACTCGTCGGAGAGCATGCTTTATAAAACCCATACATAAGTATGAGGAAGAAAACATAGGGTCTTCCAAGATAATCAAGTAATTTGTTATCCAACTCCACCAAAGACAATGACCTTATTAGTAAAACCTGTTACATCCCAATTCTATCACTAGTTATAGTAATGGGGTCACCGCTTTGGTGGACATAGATAGAATGAATTACTTGATTATACTAAAATGCCACTATGTTTTTTTCCTTGTACTTTTGTTTGGTTTTATAAAGCATCCTCTTCTAACAAGGAAAAACTTGTTGTCGTGTTCGCATAACCACCGCCAATTGGGGCCCCATCTATACTCCATCCATTGACATTATAATTTTGTAAACTTGAAACCCTAGTTACACTTCAACCCGAAACCTTATTAATCACTCGCCAACTAGAACTTTGAGTTGCAACGTGATTCGACTTCTCGATCGATGGCTCCATACTCACATGGTAGATGAAATTTAGAGGTCACCTAGCTCCACGACACCACCGTAAATTCAAACATACCTTAAAACTATAACAATGTCTATCTCAAACACGTAAAAAATAAATCTATAAAATTCTAATTTCTAATCGCAAGAAAGAAAAAGAAAACAATTTTTAGCAAAGTGAAGAAGCGACTATAGGACGCGCTTTTAGGAAAGAGAAAAACGCTCTATAAGCACATTTTCATTGCCACATCAAAATAATGTTTTCCTTCTCTCTCCAAAACAAAATAAACTAATCTTTTGAATCTACTGCATCTTCAAATGATCCGATAGATCAAATAACTCAAGAGAATAGATCTAGCAATCTCACAATTGTTCGAAAGTGCCAATATTAAGAAATCATTAAAAATCAAAAGCAAGAATCACATTTTCTCCAATACTTGACTGTTAGAAAGAAGGTTATTGAAAACAAAAAGAGCAATTTAGATTCGTAAATGGTTATTCGATACATAAATAGAGTATGCTCGGGACGTAGGATTCGAACCTCCGATAGTGAGACCAAAACCCGTTGTTCTTACCACTTGGCCACACCCCATTTAGATTTCTATTTGAAACTACCAAACACTAATATGGGCATTCCTTGTTCGTCAATTCCAGTTCCAAATAGCTATAGCTATCGAATAGATTAGATTCTTGCTAGGATTTTTGCACGTATGGATAGAGAATTAAATCGAATTTATTGATCATTACATAGAATTCAATGCTCAAATCTCTTTCTACGGGGAATTCAAAAAGGTTTTTTGTACGCCAAATAAATTTGGAGTAATCAATTGGTTTAACTTTAATAAGATACAAATGTTTAACTTTTTGAATTTTTAAATATCTTTCTTTTCATTTCCAAGAGGGGGATTCTTATTTTCCCATCGCCCATTTGTATTTGTTATGTTAGTATTATAATAATTTGTTATTTTTATAATATTCAATTTATAATAATAAATAGTTAAATAATAGAATAATAATTTTTTTCTATTTATACTATAGTGAATCAGCAGCACATATATATAAGAGCTTTAATCTGGTTGTTGAAATTAACTCATTAAGTTTCAATTTTGTAACTTTATGAATTATTATTTCTCTGAATTACTAAATCTCCTTCCCTGTTTTCAACCCAATGGAGAAAACCCTTTCTAATTTAATGGATATACAAATAATGTATCAAGTTGAAGTGATCTAAAGAAACCTATGTTTCTATAAGAAAATGTAAGAAAATAAATCAATACATATTTTAGAATTCAAATTCAAATACTTTTTGAAGTATGGTACAATTATAACAGGAATCAAAATGCTTTTTTATGAAACGTAAAACAATTACGCTCCCAAAGGCGTAAAACAATTACTTGGGAGCTGTTTCAAGCAAATGTACATTCCCCTTTTTGGATAGAGTAGACAAATCACTTTTTTCTTTTGATATTTCTGACCGCTGAAACGAATATCTCGAAATTGGATATGTAAAGAAAAGAATAAAAATTTCTGATTATACAGAAAAAAGATCGAGAAAAGACAAGGCCAAAAGAGAAAATACAAAAGAGAAGAGAAAATGAGGATAGAAATAGCAGAAGCTTAGGATAGTCTTTTACTTGCTCAAGTAATAAGGGCCCGTGTTAATAACCCAATCAACTCTTAGAAAATATATTTTATTACCTTCATTGATAATAGTTCAAAACATTGCTCGATATTATTATTTTAATTTCCTCGAGTGGTCTGAGGATTTAAAGGATTGAATCAAGAAATGCATATTAAATGCACTTATAATGGTGTTCAATTATCCAAAATGTAATTTCCAAAAACTCGGTTAATAGACGTATTCGATAAAGATCTTATTTCCTTTTGCTCCAAACCTTGGCACATGATTTAAACTACAATCCCTCATAAAGATCTAATGAAAAAAAGAAAGGTGAAAAGAATGATTTTTGCTTTTTAACAATTTGGGAATGGAAACTGAACAACCTTTTGGCTCTCCTCAAAATCCATGCTCGCTTTTTTGAGCCTATTTTAAAAAGACTAAAAAATAAAATAAAAATTGAAAACAAAATGTTTTATAGCTTTAACAATTTTAAAAGAAAAAAAAATTAAATTGTTTCAAAAGCTTCAAAAGAAACAAAAAATGGATCACTAAAAGCATTCTATTTCTAAAAGGAATAAAAAAGAACTTTCAAAAATAAATCCAATTCCATTTTTGAGTTGAGAAACCATATGAATTGGGTGGGACTAAAAATGATTCGACATCAGTAATAAGATGATTCACAAATCATCACTTCAAATTCAATCTATGGTGTAGACAAATTATTCATTAACAGGAAAAAAAAATAAAAGATCTAACTAAGAGAACAAACACAATCAAAATCAAATACAAAAATTCTAATTATAAAATACAAGAAAAACGAATTTCTAACTCAAGAAATAAATAGTAGTTCTAACAAAATAAGTTATCAGATAAAATATTAGAATCGGCAAAAATTTCTTGGCAAATTGTAAAAGAAGAAATATTCTATTAACTGAAATTTGTTTTTTTTTATAAAATTTTCATTGAAAAGATATACATGGATATTCTTCTATATATCATTAATATTCCAGAATCAATACCCAACTTTTTCTTGAATCAACAAAAAAAAAAAAAATGATTAAGAACGGTAGGTTTAAAAATTCAGAACATTTTCTCAAAAATAATTTCAACATATTTTTATAATTCAGCCATAAATTTAGTGTTAATTGTGAATTTGTTTAATTTTGTATTTAATTTGTCAAATACATTATGATGGATTTGATTTAATTCGGTTTTAAACTTAATTCGATGAAAGTTAATTACTAATATTATTAGTTAATAATATATTCTCATCAAATCAACTCTAAAGTTCTAATTAAACATTAAAAGTTAACCCTTTTACTTTTAAAATACCAAAATATAACTTTTAAAAAAGTGAATAACTTTGTCAAATATAAATACTGCTTAAACTAAAAATAAGAAAAATATCACATTAAAAATGTCAAGTTGAAATATTAAATTATGTATTAAACCTAACTTAATAAGCAATTATTTATTTTGTGCTTACTTTGGATTTTTATCAAACTTTTCTATTGATCTTTTGGGTTGAAAAGGATTGGTTTTGTGGTTGTTTATGATTTGGTTCTTCTTCTCTCTCTCTCTCTCTCTATCTTTTGAGTCCATTGATTTCAGTCCAATTCTTTTGCTCCTTTTCTAATATGGCTTTCTTTTTCCCCTTTTCTTTGAAAGCTTGTGTTTACTATTTTTTGTGAATTCTAATTTTTTAAAGTATATGCATATATCAATGTGTACACCCACGTCCGTAATATTCAAATAATTACATGTAAAATTTAAAAGAAAGTTGTATCTTCAAGGGTAAAAATTGGTTAAAAAGGATCGAAAAGTGAGGAATTTGAATAGTAGGGAGAAAATTTCTATGTAATTTTACCTTTTTTGTTTAATATTTTTTATTTTTAAGAGGTCATTTCATAATTTGTAAATTTTTATAATTTTAAATTGTTTATGTGACATATAACAATTAATTATAAAAGACATGTGGATTAATATTGTGTAATTTTTTACAGTTCCACTAAATTGTAATAAAATACCAATTTCAAACAAATAAAAATAAAAGGATTAAATCCGAATAAATACAAGGACCATTTTGGAATTTAACCTTAGTGATGGTTAGTAAAATAAGGATATTATATTTGAGGCCTTGAAGACACAAGTTTTCCACTTGATTGGTATCTCACCAAATACACTCTTTGGCTCTTTGCATTGTGAAGAACATCAATGGAGAACCCTTGTGATCAAATGAAACACGGTGGAGAAGAGAAGCATCTCACCACCAAACTGGGTGGCCTTAAGACCATGCCTTTTGTTATATGTGAGCCTTAAATTCATCTATTTCTCATTATTATGTAAGATATAGAGATACAAGGATTGTTGATTCACTCCTTAACTAATCGATGGGGATTACATTGTTTTGTTTATGCAGCAACCGAGACAATTGAGAAAGTTGCAAGCTTTGGTCTTCATGCAAATATGATTTTGTACTTAATAAATGAATATCACATGTCCAATGCCAAGGAGCTAACGTTTTATTCCTTTGGTCTGCAATTTCCAATTTCATGCCAATCCTTGGTGCGTTTCTCTCTGATTCTTTCCTCGCCGCTTCGTGTTATCGCTCGGTTCATTCGTCAGCCTTCTTGTAAGCAAAAATATTTTCTTAAAACGGTTAATCCTTAAGGAAAAACGGATACATTAATGTATGATGAATGGTTATTCTGGCAGGGAATGAGCTTGTTATGGTTAACTGCTGCCCTTCCGCAAGCAAGGCCTCCTCAATGCAACGGTCTGGCGACAGAAAGTTGTGCATCTCCAAAAGCAGCTCAGCTGGCGCTTCTTCTCATCTTTTGCTTTAATGTCAATCGGAGCGGTGGCATTAGGCCATGTGCCTTGGCCTCGGTGCTGATCAGTTGTACAATCCTAGCAACCCTGAAAACAAGAGGGTGTTGCAAAGCTTCTTCAACTGGTATTATGCTTCAGTTGGACTTTCACCATGGTTTCCGTAACTGTTATTGTGTATATTCAAGATGCAGCTGGGTGGGTCATAGGCTTTGGAGTTCCAGCAGGCCTCATGTTCCTCCTCGACAGTCATGTTCTTATTGGGTTCACCACTTTACATTAAATTGATGCCTGATAAGAGCTTGTTTACAAGCTTTGCCCAAGTCATGGTGGCAGCTTGGCACAACAAACACTTGGCTTTGCCACCAATGGAATCTGATCCAGGCATATGGTACTATCACAAAGGTTCCAAGCTTATTGCACCAACACAAAAATTGAGGTAATTAATATCTAATTATGACCTCCAATCGATTAGGAGGAATAAATATGAACACATAATATAAATATGGGTAAAAGTAATACAGAGGCTTTTTATATAAAAGTCGGATTGTATTTGACCTCTTTACTAAAAAATGGTCAAATTAATCCTTATACATTAAATCAAAGAGCAAACTAGTCCTTATGTTAAAAATTCCATCTATTTTTACCGTTAAAAACTTGTCCCGTTATATCGTAATGAGGTACATATGGCACGTCATGTGTAACTTTTAGTTATTATGTTAGCCAGCTTTTTAAAGTAGAATCGAATGAAATTTTTAATAGAAAAATAAATTTGCTCTTTAGCATAATGTACAATTATTAATTTGCTAATATTTTAGTAAAAGGGATAAAATATGATCTAACTCCTAATTGAGGGTCTCCATGATATTTTTATCTACCGATATGATACAACATAGACATAGTGATACGATAATTTTAAAAAGTTAGAATACATGTGTTGATAATAAAAATTATATTTTATATAGTAATAGACAATAAAATGTAAAATGAATGGGTTCAAAACAAATAATGTAAAGTGAATAGTTATCAATTAATTATTAATATTTAAATAACTTTTAAAGATGTAAAATAAATTTTGAAGTAAAAAATAGTTAATAGTTAACTTTAGAAAACCATTAAAATTAAAAAAAAAAAGAAAACATTCTTGATCTGTGGTCGGGCACATTCAAACATCTCCAATTTTATCTTGTTCTTATTTTGATCGTGTCTAATTTTATTTTTACATTTTGACGGTCCTTGAGTGTCCCATGTATATATTTTTTTCGTGCTGAAGCTATATTTGTGTTAGACATATGCTTAAAGACTTAGCTATAGTATATATGTTGAGATTTAAACCTATTTTAACAAACACAAAATGATGAGGCACTCGAACCAAAATAGAGTTGAAGTCAACACAATAATGTCATGTATTATGTCAAATTTCTTGTCAGGTTTCTTAACAAAGCTTGTATGATCGGAAATCCGGAGAAGGACATAGACATGATGACAGGGGCTATAAATCCATGGAAACTATGCACTGTGAAACAAGTGGAAGAATTGAAAGCATTAATCAAAGTGCTCCCCATTTGGTCTAGTGGGATCATGATCGCCGTATCCTTAAGCCAACACTCCTTTCCGGTGCTCCAAGCCAGGTCATGGACCGTCACTTAATTCCTGGAGGACTGCAAACCTCGCTGGTTCCTTTGGCGTCTTTGCAATGATTACACTCACGATATGGGTCGCTACCTATGATCAAATCATAGTCCCCTTGCTATCTAAGTTCACCAAACGATCACGAGGGTTCAGCTTGAAAGAACGAATGGGAATAGGCTTAGCAATATCTTGTGTGGCAACGGCGGTGGCAGCAATGGTGGAGAGCAGCGGCGAGCCACCGCAATCAGACAAGGATTGGGTGACAAACCCCATGGATGGTGCATGAGTGCAATGTGGTTAGTGCCACAATACAGCCTGATTGGATTAGCTGAGGGACTCCAATGCAATTGGACAAATAGAGTTCTACTACCTCAGTTCCCTAAGAGCATGGCTAGCATTGAGTGGCACTTTTTGCCCTTTGGGATGGCGGTGGGGAACTTGGTCGGTAGCCTTATAGTTGGAACAGTAGATAAGTTGACCTCAGAAGGTGGAAAACAGAGTTGGGTGTCAAACAACCTTAATACGGGTCATTATGACTATTATTATTGGATTCTTACAATTTTAAGTGTGATTAATGTGTTTTATTACTTGATCTGTTGCTGGGATTTTGGATCTAGTGACAACAAAAACAAAATAGTATGGGATGAAGAGGAAGGCACTGAAGATGAACTAGAACTAGAACTAGGTGACCATGCCAAGGGAGTGGCATCTCCCATTGTTTTTACTCATTGATCTTTCAATGCTATGTTTTTTACCTAGAATTTGTGTAGCAGAATTTATTCTCTCTCTTTTTCTTGTCTTTGTTATTATATAAATAAATATAAGTAGCTATGTTTTTTCATGTAAAATAAAGGCAACTAACAATATTACCATGTCTCAAGATGGTTATAAGCATCGAGGACTTTGTTGCTAGTCCAAAAAACATGGAATATATCTTCCCATCCCTCCACTGGCCACAAAGAATGCATCTACCATCAACATTCAGACCTCTGTTTGTATATTGCATTTAGTTGGCAGTAGGTTGTGTAATAGCCTCCACTTTGAAAATAATAGTATGTTCAAGCTTTGAGCTGAGTTCAATAATTATCAGACTTAAATTGAGTATTTTCAAATCAAACTTGAATAATTTTAGTAGCATTAATATCTTTATTTATATTCCTCAATGCAATTTTAAAATTTTTTTAATAATTTCAGTATAAAACTATAACAATTAACATTATATCTTTTAACATCTTTATCCCAAAATCACATTGAGAAAAGTTAATAAATTATGGATTTTTCATTAGTATTTCATAAATACTACAACCATAGTTAAATCATGTAACATATGTTAGAATCAAACAAAAACCAAAATTAAGTTGATATCAAGTGAGCAACATGCATATGTGGATTTTCTTTACCATCAAACTCTTGAAATTTAAGAGGTTGATAACTTACAAGTACTTTCAGACGATCAATCTTATGGGAGTATGGCTTGACATAGTTTACGAAGGTTGAGTTACACAATCAACCTATTCTTTGATGAGTTCTTCGAGTTGATCGACAACGACAACTTCATTGTTTTTCAAATAAAGTTTTTTAGCAACATGAGCATTGGGTTGTTCAACAGCCTCCTCTTGCAAATTCTCCTGTTGGACTTCTTTGTTGGCTAGCTTCTTCCGAGTAAGATAAAAAACCCTTTCCATCATGAAAGCAATTTAGTCATTCTTTTCCTTGAGACTTATAGCAGGACTCTCCACCGTTTTTGCTAGAGATGTCATTTTTCTTCCAAGGATGTGGTGCCCATTGTCATGACATTCATCACTTTAGAATTTAATTTTGGGGGAGATGCTAGGACAAAACTGTCGCTTGATTTACTTTCTTTTTGAATGACAATCGACGAACTACACTTTAGATCCACGAGTAGAAATTTCTTCTAATTCATTATTTGGCAAAGATGCATAATAGGGTGGATTGCCACTTAACATTGAAGAAATTTGACCAAATAACTCTAATAGAGCTTCCATCTTTGCCTAGTGCCATGGGGATAAGCAAGAACATTGATGCTTGGCAGTGAAGTTTAAAAGTCATTGCAACTTTAAACTTTTACTTTTGGAAAGGAGATGAAAGGCAAAGATAGCCCCATTGGACATCGAGTCGTAAATTGATTTTAAAATTTGACAAACAAATTTTAATTATCAACTTTGAAAGAATTACAATTTACAAATTCTAAATTTCTTTTGATTATAAAGAAATTTCCTTTGATTCTTTTCTTTAGTGGAGCTTCAATCTAATTTTTATTTAGGCTTGATTTTTAAAGGATGTGTTTCATTTCACATATCGTGGTAACTTGCACTTGAAATGAATTTTTGACTTGCTTTTGGCTGAACAAGATCGGAAGGTAGATTTCTTCAAACCCGACATGTTGTTCTTCAATATTTCTTCAAAGAACTTTTTGAATATTTAAACTTATGAATGTATAGAATAACTTGGAATGACCCTTTTATTGTAATTTAAAAAAAGGAATTTTAATTCCCTTAGAGTAATTAAAAGGAAATTTTTATTTTTATTTTTTTTAATTAAAAAAAAATTTAATTTATCTTTAAAATTTTATTTTAATTATGAAATTAATTTTTTTATTTTAAAATTAATTTAAAAAATTTATAAAGATTTTCATCTTTAAAAGTCAAAGTTTATTTTTAATTATTTAAAAAATTTATTGTCTTTTTTTTTTGAAAGGGATATTTATTGGGGTTTTTTAATTTTAAATTTGGGGTTATTTTTAGATAACAAACCTAAGTTTATTTTAGGGGTCAAATTAAATTAAAATTTAAAATTTTTTAATTTTGTTAGTTTAGTTTTAAAGATTAAATTGAAATTTTTATTTTATAAAGTTTTTTTTATTTAAATAAATTATGGTTATTAATTTCTTTTATAGTATTTAAAATAATACCCCTTTAAAAAATAAAGGGGAAATTTAAAACCTAAACCCACTCCCTCAAATAAAATTTTTGTAAAAAATTTTAAATTTTATTTAAATAAAAATGCTTAAAATTATAAATTGGAAAATTAAAAAAATATTTATTTTAATTTTTTATTTTGGAATGCAATTGAAATTTAAATAAATTATAATTAATAAAATAGTAAAAAAATTTCAATTTGGGGAAATTTGGCCCTCTCCCTTCTTAAAATGAAAAATTTTTATTTTTTTTTAAAATTTTAAAATTTTAAATTGTAAAATTCATTTATTTTAAAAAAATAAAATTTTATTTAATTCTTAAAATTAAATTTAATTTCAAACTTCAAAAATTTTTCCTTCCCCAAAAAAAATTAAATTTAATTTAAATTTGTAGTTAATATTTTGGTACTTTTTTCATTATTTTTTAACTAATCTTATCAAATAAATGAAATATTTGAATTATTTAATAAATTAAAATAAAAAGTTTGGTTAAATCATATTTAAAAGCAATATAATTTAAAAAAAATTCATAATTTTTAATTTTAGGGGAAAAAAATTTTGTTATCCAGTTTCAATTAACCCAAAAATTTATCTCCAATAGGAAGTTATTTAAATATACTTATCATTTTAAACCCTTTAAATTTATAAAATAACGAATTTTAATAAATTGAAAAAATAATTATAATCGATTGGTAAAGAAAAACTTTTTTTAAAAGGGGATTAAGTGAAACCGAAAATTTACTTCCGGATAAGTTTTAACAATCAAAAAATAAAAAAAAAAATCTACTACACTTATAAAAAAATAAATAATTATTTACCTTAATTAAAATTAGAAAAGGTAATTTATTTTTAAATTTAATTATTTAATAATTCATTTTTAATTTTCATAAAAGAAAAAAAAATTTTTTTTTAAAATTTTGATTTTAGGAATTAGGATTAACCCAAAAGTTTTGACTTATGAGAAAAAAAAAAATTATAAAATTAAATATTTTATTTAAAATTTATTTATTTTTTTTGAAATAAAAAATTAAAATTTTTTTTAAATTTGAATTTAATTTTTAAAATAAATTAAATTAAATTTTTAATTAATAAAATTAAACTATAAAAATTTTAAGAAAATTATTTAAAAAAGTTGAAGGGTAAAATAAAGATTAATTAAAAGTAAAAATTTTATAATTAAAAATTTTAAATTTATTAAAATTAATATTTTAATATTGAATATTTTATAATTTTATAATAAAATAAAAAAATTTATTTTTTTTAAAAAATTTTTAATTAAATAAATTTAATTAATTTTATTTATTTAATATTATTTATTTATAAAATTTTATTTTAAAATTTAATTTTTTTAGAACAAATAAATCCTAAAATTAAATAAAATTAAAATTAAAATTTAAATTTTTAAATTTAATTTTAATTTTCAAAAATAAATTAACAAATTAATTTAATAATTATAATTTTTCAAATTTAACTTAAAAAATTTAATTTTTAATTTACTGTAAATTTTTAATTTATTAAACAATACCTTTTTAAAATTTATTTTAAAATTAAGTTTTGAAAAAGTAAAAATTTAACAACAAACCAACCCTATTTTTTAAATTTTTAAATTAATTTTACAAAAAAAAAATTTAATTTTGTAAATTTCAAAATTGGAAGTAGGAAAATCTAATACTTTTTAATTTTGTTTTACCCACATTAAAAAAAAAATTAATTTTAAATAAAAACACTAAAATTTTATTGATTGGTATTTTAATTGACCATGTAAAAAAAAAAGTTATAATTTAACCCTAATAAACCCAAAAAATTTCAATTTCTCGCCTGAATTGGACAATAAAAAAAAGGTTAAATTTTATTGTCCCTATACGAAAGTTATGAATTTACAATTTTTTTTGTTTTTATTCAATTTCAAATTTTAAATTTTAACCCAAAATGATAATAAAATTATAAGTTATTTTTATTCCCAAAATTAGCTAAATTATTATTCAGTAAGCCATTAAAGATTTCCCAAAATTAAATTTAAAACTTTAGTGTTAATTAAAAATTGGACAAATTATAAGTGAAGTAAAATGTTTGAATTTAAACAAATATTCAAAACCCTTTAATCAAGATAAAATTCAAAATTAAAATAAACCAAAATTTCAATTAAAAATTAAGCTAAATTCCTTTAAAATTAAGGAAAATCCATTTTTCAAAGATGGAAATAAAGAAATTTAAACTAAAATGTCTTAATTAAAGGTAATTGAAAATTGGCAATAATTGGAAGGGTTTAAGGGACTATTTTAGATTTGAGAATCCAAGTTTCAGTTTTACCCCTTTAGTGAAGATTTTTGCTCATATCCTTCAATTAAGTTTTAGAAATTTAAAGATAAACTTTTTTATTTTGTTTAGGGATTTATGTTTAATGAATGGAAGTGTGTAATTGCAATAAGCATAACCAATTGAAATCCCAAGGGTGAGGTTAGGGCCCAATGGGCCTTGGGCAAGGGGTTTTTTTTAAGAATAAAGAAATTTTGGCAAGGGTATTGGTGATGATTTTGAAGTTGGGGCATGAAGCCCTTAAGTTGGCTTTAGGAAAATTTTGGAGGTAATAAAATGGAGAGAGTGGTTTGAATAAAATGTAGAAAAATCAATGGAGGTTTGGGAGGGGGAGCACATAAGACAATTATGAAAGGAAGGAATATCCGGTTAATTTGGTTTCATTTTGGGATTTCTTTTTAAAAGCTCTAGAATTTTGATAGGGTTAATTTTATTGGTTTTTGCCGAAAGTGATTTAGTTAAATTTCAAAGTTGATTCGAATTCATGACCAAAAGGGGTTTTATTTTAATTGGACAAATTTGAGTTATTTAAATCCAACAAGTCCCAAGGTAAGGAAGGAATTTGAGAATGTTTTGGTTTAGAAGGGATTAATATACCTTGGTGGGATTTGGGTGCCTAAATTGCCAATATGTGAAGGAAGGGCATAGAAGGAGGTAAGGGTTGGTGGTTTTCCCGAAAAGGTATTTGTTTAATTAACTTGGGATTTTTAAATTTGCTAAGGGGTTTCCCTTTACCAGTTGTAAAACATCCCTGGTTCAAAAGCCGAAAAGAAAAGGAAAGGGTTTAAAGGGTCGGGCCCCACTTTTTAAATTTTGGGGTTCTTTAATTAGCAGAGATTGATGAAGTTCGGGCCTACCAAGGACGGGCCCCGAAAAATATTAATTTTTTACTTTATGGAAGAACAATATTTGGTTTTGGACCACCTGTTTAAAATTTAAATCCTAAGTTTTAAAATTAAAATTCCAGAAAATCTTTATGTGGCAAAAAATAATTTCGTTTTTGATTACTGTTTTAACCCACCCCTTTCAATTGAAATTTTGCCATTTACCAAATTTTGTGGGAAATTCTAAAACCCAAAAATTTCACAAAAATAAAATACCCCTACTTTTGAAAGTACCAAAATTTCTCGTTTGTAAATTAAATATGATTTATTTAAATTTTAAAAATTTAGTTTTAAAATTACCAAATACCTGTTTGAAAATTAAAAATACCCGAGAAAATTAAAATAATTTGGTTTAAAATTACAAAATTTTTTTCAAAATTAAAATTCCCCTTTAAAATTAATTTAATTTCCCTATTTAAAAACCAAAAACTTTTAAAATTATAAAAATTTTTTTGGAAAATTCTATTTTAATCAATAAAATGACCGTTTAAATTTCATTATACTAATGGCCCGTGACTTTATAGATTATGTTCGGGTGAATGATAATGGAATTTGGTAAATTCCAATTCCCGGTAGGTTTTAAAATCCCCGGGTAAATATGTTTAACCCTTTGGGGTTGATTAGCGTATTTGGGAATTTACCCATTTATTGTTTGTAAATTAATTTAGAATTCATTTGTAAAATTATGGTTTGAAATTTGGGAATAAAGGCGTTCATCGTTATGACTTCGTGAATTAATAATGGTTTACAGTTATTGGTAGCCCATCATCATAAAAGCTCCATTAAGTTTATCTTATGGGTTGGGAGGAATTAAAAAGGGGTTTATGCCAAGGTGGGTTCCCACATTTTTTAATAAATTAGAAGCTTTTAAAGTTCCCCCATCAGGGTTGACAATTGATTTAAAAAGGGTATTTGAACGGGGTTTTAATGGAAAATTATTTGGGTTTATCGATTGATAAGTTTCCCGTAATTGATTGGGTTAAAGTAACGGGTATTTTCTAAGGCCCAATTAAATTATAATGGGCTTGCCATTTTAAGCATTATCCTTATTTAAGTTATGGAGGAAAAATAATTTATATTTGCAAAAATGTTTAAAACTTAATTAAAATTTTAATAAAAAGGAAATAGCAAAACCCATTTTTTTATTGCTTACCTTGAAATAAACTTAAAACCAAATAAACAAAAAGGAAAAAAAAGATAATGAACCAATTTTCAATTTGTAAAAATTTTAATTTGATTTCGATTGATGGATTTCATAAATTTTTTTTGTTAAAAGTTTTAATTTTTTAGTAAAAATAATAAGGTTATTTAAGAGTTTAATTGCTTTTCCCCATCTATAAAAATGATAAATTAATTTGCTTAGATAAGAAAGTAATTTTATTTAAAATTTTTATTTTAAAATAATAAAAAGGAAAGGTACCACATATTGCTTATGTAATCCATTTTTAACCAAAATTAAATTTTTAACCAAAACCAATTTTTTTTCTAATATTATAACCATTTTTGGAAAATTAAACAATTTATATAAATTATAATATTTTTATTTTTTAAATTAGTTTTTAATTTTTTATAAGTCAAAATTAATATTAAATTTGATTGGTTTACTTATTAAAATGGAAAATTATTCTTCCTGTTAAAAAAAATTGGATTTTTTAAAATTTATTTTTTGTAATTGTTTGGGTTGGTCAAAAACAATTATATGGGTTTCCATATGAATTTCCATTTTACAAATATTTAAAAATTAAAAATAAAAAATTAAAATTTTCTAATAATTTTAAAAATTTTGGATAATCAATTTTATATTTTTAAATTTGTTAAAAAATTTTAAAAATTTAAGTTATGAAATTAAAAAATGATCACCCTGTTTAAAATATAAAATTTTTATTTAATTATTACATGGGCATTGTTGCCAATGGTATGACATGGGTTCAAATCAATGCTTATCCCCAGATTTAGGGTTTGAATAGTTTTAATTTTCAAAAGAACAATTGCCTAACCATAATAATTGAAAAAATTTTCTATTTATAGAAAATTTTAAAAATTTTAATGATTTTTATTTTTTATAATTTTTAAATTTTAAAATTTTCAATTTTTATATTTATTTAAAATCATGTTTAAATAAATTAAAATTTTTAGGTTTTTTAAATGAAAAAATTTTCTTTTCTTGGTGGTTTTTAAAATATTATAAAATAATTTTAATTTTTTTTAAATAATGCAAAATCACTGGTTTCCTGTAATTATTCTTTCCCAAATTTGTTAAATAGATGAATTTTAAAAAAGACCAATTTTTTTTAAATAATATAATTTTATTTTTTTAAAGGACAAAATTTTAATTTAAAACAGATTTTAAATTTTATATTTTTTTAAATAAAATTAATTACCTTTATTACCTTCCTGTCATGTTTTCAATTTTTTAAAAAATTAATTTGGTATTTTCAACTAAATGTTAATTTTCTTTTTTTAAAAATAATAAAATATAATTAATAAATTTAATATTTTTTATAATGAAAAAATTTAACTTTTTTTTTTTTTTTTAAAATTAATTTTTTTTTTTTCTTATAAAGGGTATAAATATTGGGAATAAAACCAAACATTGTTTTTTTTTTTAAATTAAAATAATTAAATTATTATTTTTAAAACTTTTTTAATTTAAAATAGAATTTTAAAATTTTTTATAAAATTTCTAATTTAAATTTTAAATTTTATTTTTGGGGTATTATTTTGTCCTTTTTTTAATAAATTTGGTTTATTCATTTTATTTTTTGGATTTGACTATTTTAATTAATTATCCAAACAATTATTTTAATCAAATTTCTTTTAAAATTGTTTTATAATTTTATAAACTTATAATTTAAATTTTAACCAATTTTTTTAAAAAAAAACGTAATCTATTTTTTGAATTTTAAAAAAATGTTCTTCTAACATAAATGGTAATATTTTAAGACTTTCCCCCCTCCTTTAAGGAATTTTGGGGCTTTCCCTCCTTTTTAAATGAAAAATTTTATTTCCCTTTAAAATTTTAAAATTTTAAATTAATAAAGGAAAATTACTTTTACTCCTTTAAAATTTAAAAATTTTTTAACAAAAAAAAAAAAACTTAAAAAATTAAAATTTCATTTGGTAAAAATTATTTATTTAGCCTTAAATAAAATTTTTAAATATAAAATCTAAATTTAAAATTTTTTTCAAAAAATAATTTAAAAAAAAAAAAACTAAGTCTAAACTTTATTCCGTTTCAAAATAATTCTTCTAAAAAATTTGCATTATTTAAGATTTTTTTATAAATTTTTTTTATTATTTTCTTATTTAATAAAATAACCCTTCTCCTTTTTTTTCAGTTCCATGAAGAAAAATAAGATTGTAACCTTTTCAACTTTTTTTTTAAGAACAAAAAAGAAAAAAAAAACCCTTTATTTCTTTTATTAAAAAAAATCAGATAATTTTTAAAAATATTTATTTTAATTAAAATATAAAATTATTAAATTTTTTCTTTCTTAAGAAATTTTTTTCAATATAAAATTTAATTAAATTAAAGGTACAAATAAAGTTATTCAAATTATTATTCTTAAAAGAAAGAATAAGAAAAATTTTTAAAAAATTTTAAAAAATAAATTTATTTTCTTAATTTTTATAAACAATTACTCTTTTGTTTTTTACCCAAATTTTAAAAAATTTAAGAATTTTAAAAAACTCTCAAAACCCATTTTGGGATAGAACCAACTTAGTGAGATTTTTTTAACCTCAATTTCATTTCCCTTTTCACCCACAAAATTCAATTACATTTTTAAAATACTTTTGCCAAATTTTGCATAAAATAAAATTTGGGTGAATTATTAAAAAAAACTAAAATAAATCAAAAAAATTATTGAAAAAATTGAAAAAAAAAAAAGTTTCAATAAAAAAAAGTATTAAAAAGAAAATGTGAAAAAAAGGAAAAATTGAAAAAAATTTAATTTTTTTTTTTTTTTAAATTTCTCCCTTTTTCCCCTTAAAAGACTTTAACCCTAATTTTAAAAAAAATTAGCCCCAAACCCAAAGAAAAAAGAAAACAAAAAAGGGGAATATTTTGGGTTAATTTTCCAAACCCCCCCACCCCCATCTTTTGTCCCTAAGCAAAAAAAAATTTAACAACGAAAACGATTTATTTTATTTCCTTTTTCTTTTTAAAATCAAAAAACTTGGGGTTATTTTGAAAACAAAAAAGGGGAAATTTTGACCAAACTCAATGATTAAATCCCCAAAAATGTGTTCTAAAGAAAATAAATCCCAAAATTTTTCTTTTTTTTTCAAATTTTTTTTTTTTTTTTTTTTCAAATTACAATCTTTTTAAAAAAAAAAAATAAATTTACCAAAAAGAAAAAAAAAAGAGAATTTTTTTTTTAAAATAAAATATTTTTTTTTGTTTTTTTAGTAAAAAATTTTGTTTTTTTTAACCCAAAAATTTTTTAACCCCAAACCCTTAAAATTTTTTTCTTTTTTTATTTCTATTTTTTTTTTTATAATTTTAACAACTTTTTTTTTAAATTTCATTATTTCATTTTTCCTTTCCATTTTTTTTAAATTATTTTCCCTTTACCCCCCTTTTTTGCTTAAATAAATTTTCTTTTATTTTAAATCTCCCGATACTTTGTTTTAATTCAATTTCATCCTTTTGGCATTTTCACCTATTTTATTTTTGAATTTTTTAATTTAATTTTAACACTGATTTTTTTAATTATTTCATTTTTAAACATTATTTTTTTCAATTGGTTTTATTTTCATTTAAATTAATTACTTATTAATTTTTAATTAAACCATTTTTTATTTTCTTAACTTATTTTATTTTTTCATTTTAAAATACGATCCTTTATTTCCCAATTTTTTTAGTTTTATTTTTAACTTTTTATTTCTTTATTTATTTTCTAACTACACTATTCTTTTTCTTTCAATTAATTCTTTAATTTTTCATTCCTTAATTTTTAGAAATTAATTTTATTTTTCCAAATTATTTCCCATTTCCTTTTTAAGAATCGACATTTTTACAATTTATGAAGGCCCTCTTTCGGATTCATTTTTCTCATTTGTAAAAACATTCCCTTTAAAATAATTCAAATTTTAAAAAAAATTAACAATTAAAGTGGCCCTAACTTATCAAAATTGATACTTTTTTTTTTAAAAGGGAAATTTCCTTTTATTCAAAAAGGTAACTTTTGGGGTTTCCCGGGGAAAAGGGAATTTTCAAATATAAAACCGTTTTAAAAGGGATTGTTTAATTAAAGTTTTTAATTGCCTTAATTAAATATGATCTCTTAAAATGAAATCTTAAGCCTTTTCCCCAATTTTAGAAACAAAATATCTTTTTTTCACAAAGTTTTAACTTGGACATCGATCAATTTTGGTAAATTTTAAAGGGGTGAATTTTTAAAAAACTCATTTTCCGTTTGAACCAAAATGTTGTTTTGAAAATCAATCGTTTTAAAATAACTTTTTAGATCCCGATAACCCTAAAAATTGGGGCATCCCTTTTTCTTTTAAAACCCCCTTTTTCCTTTTATTCAAAAATTACAAATTCGACTATTGGGTATTATTCAGATGCCAAGTTGTTGTCTTGCTTTTGATTAAAGGAAAATGGTTTGAATTCATGTTTATTTTCACTTTAAATTAATTGATTCCTTGAAACTTTCAGCTTGCAACCATTGTGGTCACAACAATGGGGCTTGCCCGGGGTTTTACCGCATGGGCAGGGAATTTTGGAACACCATTAGTTTTAAATTTTACTAGTGGAAAAAATTTGAACCAATAAATTTTAAAATTGGGTAAGGGTTTTACCTTTTTTTCAAAAATTTAAATTTAATTTCAAAAACCCAGCTGTTTTTTTTTTCCCAAAATTTTTCCTTTTCGAAGATTTGGGTTTTAAAATTTTTTTTTCATTAAAAGTTTTTTAAAAATAAATTGTTTTACAAATTTCAATTATTTTGGAAAGGGAAACCCAACCCTTGGGGGCCCAAAAAACCCTTTTGCACAAAAAGTTAAGAATTTTAAAAAAAATTGTTTAAAAAAATTTTTAATTAAAATAAAAAATTAGGGGAAAAAATATAAAATAAATTAAATATTTAAAGATTTATTTAAAGTATTGTATTTGCCCTTTTTAAAAAATTAAATTAAAACATTAAATCGGCAAAAAATTTTTTTTTATTTTTTTAAATTTTTAATTTTTTAAAATGCCCCGTTAACTTAGTAATTTTTGCCCCTTTTAAAAATTAATTTTTTGGAAAAACTTTTAACAAAAAAAAAAAAAATTTTAATAAAAATAAAATTTTTTACAAATTTTTTAATTTTTTCAAATTTTAAAAAAAAAAAAATTTAAAATTAAATAGGGTTTAAAATAAAATTAAATTTTAAATTCCCATTGTAAATAAATTTTAAAAATTTAAAAATTTTTTAAAAAATTTATTTTAAATTTTAAAAAATTTTTTTTTTTTAAAAAATAAATTAAAAAATTTCTTTAATTAAAAAATTTAAATTTTTAAAATTATTTAAATTTTGGTTTGGGGTAATTTTTTAAAAAGACCAAAAAAATTTAAAAAAAAAAAAATTTTAAAAACCCTTTGGGGGGCCAATTTAAACAAAAAATTTTTTTTCATTTTTGCGGGCTTAAAATTTTTTTTGGGAGGGGGCTTGGTGGGCCCGGGAAATAAATTTTTTGGGAAAAAGGGGTAAAAATTTAAAGGGCCCTTTTTTTAGGGTTATTTTTTTTTTTGTTGGGGTTTTTTCTAACAAAACCCAAAATAATTTGGGGGGTTTGAATAACAAATAGAAAATTTTCCCAATTTTTTATTTCTTAAAAAGGTTGGAAAAAAAAGGGGGCTTTGAATTTTAAAAAAGGGGGAAAAAAAAAAAAAACCCACCCGGGAAAAATGGGTTTTTACCAAAAACAAAATTTTTTTTAAATTTCAAAAACCCTACCTTAAAACCCCTTTTTTCCCAAATTTTTTTCTGGGGCCTACCAATTAAAGAAAATTTGGGGGGGAAAAAAAAAAATAATAAAGAATTTTTTTCCTAAATTTTAAATTAAATTTTTATCTTAAATTTTCCCGGGATTTTTAGTTTAAAAACAAAATTTGGGGTTAAAAAAATTTTTGGGCAAAGGTGCAAAAATTTTTAAAAACCCCAATTTTCCAAAGTTTTTAAAAATTTTTGGATTTTTTCCCTTTTTTGGTTTGAAAAAATTTATTGAAAGCAAATTTTTCTTAAAATAAGGCTCAAATTTTTGGAAGGACGTGAAGTAAACAATGTGAGCACACACAAGGCGATCACGTTAATCGCCAAAGGCACACCTCTAGACAACAAGGTTCAGAAGACAGAATCGTGAACTAGACCAATAATCAAAAATTCAATTCACGCCAATTCCAATAATGTACAAAGATCTATACCGCACCTTGTTCAATGAGCATATCATGTCCTCGTTCTATTTGCAACCATTGCAACCTCTATACCCTAAGTGGTACGACCCTAATGCTTAATGTGATTACCATGCATGGGTAGCCGGGCATTCAATAGAGAATTGCCTCGCCTTTAAAAAGGTAGTCGAGAGGCTAATAAAGATGGAGGTCATAACACTCGACGATTTGATAAAAAAGGGGAACCCACTACCCAATCACGAGGGTAGAGGGGTAAACACGATTGGTGAGGAGGTGGTGAGAAAAATCAAGAAGGACATCACAGAGGTGAAAACCCCATTGAGAGTAGTCTGGGAGGAAATGGCAAAGAGAGGATTGACAGATTCAGATCCTGCGAAAAACTGGAGGTATATAAAGAACTACTGCGAACTCCATAAAACAAAAGGGCACGAGATTCAAGAATATGCCCAGTTTAGAATCTTGGTGCAAAACCTTATGGACAACAAGGAACTGGAGTTTTATGAAAAAAGAGTAGAGGAAAGGCATGTATGTGTGATCGAGGAAGAATTAATGAAGCTTGGAGTCAATTACCGTAAAATCATCATCTCGCAAACACAGGTGGGTCGGGAAGACCAAGATTATAATTCAAAACCTCGCTTTTTCCCTACAAGGACAAGAAAAGGTACCGGGACTACAATTGTAATGTGATGATACCAGGTGGAAAGCTCCACTAGCATTTCTGAGGAGGTCAAGAATGAAGGGTCCTATACGCATAGTGAGAAGCGTTATGTCCTAAGAACAGAGGAGCGAAACCAGTGAAATCAAGGACTGTGCTGATTGGGCAGAAAAAGGAACCCGAAGCCCCTATCAATGAACCCGTAAAAGAGGAGGAGGCCAAAGAATTCTTGAAATTTTTGAAACACAATAGAGTACAGGTAGAACAACAAGAATAACCAACAAGATATCCGTTAGCCTCGCTATTAAGCTCAGAAGTGTACCGTGAAGCACTGATGAAAGTACTGAATGAAACTTATGTTTCTAAGGATATATCCGTTAATAAATTGGACCGTCTGGTTAGTAACATAAGTGTTGACAATTTATTTACTTCAAGATGATGAAATCCCACCGGAGGCATGGGATCAACAAAAGCCTTGCATATAACTACTCATTGCAAGGGATACACTCGCCAAGTGTGTTAATGATAATGTATCGCTTTAAATATCTTACCTTTGGCTACACCGAGGAGGTTGTTTATAGACTCTCACATGAAAGCATGCCGTAACATAGTGAGAGCATTTGATGGCACCAAAGAAGAGTGATGGGAAGAATAGACGTACTCATTATTGATCGGCCTAAACATATGAAGTAGATTTCTTAGTCATGGACATCAAGCCCTCTTACAACCGCTTGTTAGGAATGCCCGGATTCATTCTGCAGTGCTTTGCCTCGCCACTACACCGTAAAATAAAGCGGTAATGTAAAATCGACTCAGAATTATAAACGTCAAGAAGACATCATAGCAACTATTACCAACGGCGCCATATCTAGAAACAAGTGAGAGGCCGTGAATGTTCCTTTCGATCCTTATAGTTCAGAATGCTACTTTCATCTCGAGAAGAATGAAGTCCCGGTTAAGCTATCCAAGACCACAAGGATGGGCTTACGAATGATGATAGGAAAAGGATTGGGCAAACATCTCCAAGGGAAAGTTCAGATCCCGATGCTGAAAGAGAAGAGAGACTGTTTTGGCTTGGGTTTCAAACCAGATGCAAAACAAATGAGGAGGAAAATAGAGAAGAAACAAGAAAGGAGAAAGGCAAGGTTGAACAGAGAGGACGTCAAGTGGGAATCAATGACATTCCCCTACATATCCCGTACCTTCGTGTGAGGAGGAATAATCTACTCGGAGAATCTTCCTCACATCAATGCCATACACGACGAGGAAACCGATCAAGAAACTCGCTGGGCATTCGCCTGCACGAACTCGAAGCATTCTGAACAATTGAACTGTAGAGGAATTTCCTGTAGTTTTTAGAGATTATACGAGTAATATTCGTAACGCACTCATTATTTTAAGCCTAGAAACAACGAGATTTCTTTTGTGAAATGTGCTCATGTTCGGATATTTTGTTTCAATGAAATGCATCTTTAATTCTAACAAACATTTTCTCATTTCTTGTTCCCATTCATATCATGTAAATAGTTATCCTTCAATTCATTTATTCTTTGTACATCCCTTGATACCCATCACGTGTCCCTAGCCATCAATGATATGAGCAACGATACTACTGATTCAGAGGTCCGCTTTGAGCAAGACATGTGTTTAGAGGAATCTCGTGGATTTTGAAAGTGATAGAGAATGTGACTTGCCTCCGATTTGTTGAGAATGGTAGAGCAAGAAGAAAAACATATCCTACCGCATAAAGAGTCGATGGAAATGGTGAACCCGGAGAAGGACAAGAAGTGAAGACCTGAGCTTGTATCACTAGCAGAGACCAAGCGAGTCCTCATCGAAGTTACTCCAAGAATTCAAAGATGATTCATGGTCATATCAAGATATGCCCGGATTAAATCGATATCGCAGACACCAGCTTGCCCATAAAAAAGAATACAAGCCTCGCCCAATGTAAGCTTCAAGAATGAGACCAGATGTTTTGTTAAAATAAAAGAAAAGTCGAGAAACAATTTAACGGATTCTTGCAAGTGGTTAAGTATTCGGATTGGTGGCTAATATCGTCCCCGCCCTAAAAAAGATGGGAAAGTGTAATGTGC
>CP106730.1:12852370-12908610 GCA_025506655.1 Gossypium rotundifolium | reverse complement strand
AGAAATAGATTTACATAAATCGCGATTAGAGTCAAATCTAATAGGGAATCCATAGATCGAAAGTTAATGCGATAATAGGGTTTTAATTAGAAAGAGATTTCAATTAATCAACCTAAAGTCGCTTGTTCTTAGTCTCGAAAGAGATATTAACATAATTTACGGATTTCTATGGATCAAGGCAAGTGAATAAATCATTTGATTCGGAGTTAGAATAATAAGTTAAGTCTAGATGGATTCCTTCCTGGGTGTTGTCTTTATCATTGGTTTATTCGATTAATTTCTTCACTCTCTATCGCTTTCATAGTTAATTAGTTAGTTTTAAATTAAAAATAAATCCCCTTAATTATTAGGCTAAATAATAGAAAGATAGTTATTACTAGTACTTTTAGTCCTTATGGATACGATATTCCGGACTCATCATAGCTATACTACTATTCGATAGGTGCGCTTACCTTTGTCGAATTATTAGTTAGTTTCATGACCCATCAAGACCACAGTCTGTTACACGGCCTGGAGACACGACTGTGTGACCCTTTTATACATGGCATCAACCTTCCACACGGTCTGAGCACACGACTGTGGGCTATTGCATCACACGGCCTCAGCATGTCACATGGCTTGGCCATACGGCCGTGTGACCCTTGTTTTAAATTTTTACCTTGTTTTTCTGACATGATTTGAATTAGTCCCTACTTGTTTTTAAATTGATTTTAGTGTTTCATAGACTCAATTTAAGTCTTGATTTTGTAAGAACAGCATGATTATTGAATGATTATTAATTAATGATTGTTTAAATTCAATTTTGAGTTGAAATAGCATGTTCTTGTCCTGTTAAATGCTATAGCATCCTATAACCCTAATCTGAAATGGAGACGAGTGAGGGGCGTTATAGTTGAGGTGAGTCATTGATGATTATTTGAGCTGATTTGGTATATTTGAGATTGATTATAAACATAATGACTAAATTGAATATAATAGAAAGTTAGAAATTTGATTGATAATTGTTAATCAATATGAAATTGTGTTGAAACATGTTGTATATGTTATTAAGTTATAAAATATTACTGAATTGTGATTATTGAAATGTAAATCGAACTATTGATAATGAATCGAGAATAGAATACTCTATTAGTTGTTTTGTCTTAGTCGATATAGTTAGCATGCCTTAGGGCCAGATTATTTATTAAAGCCATTATTTTCGAAAAATATAGGGTGGTATATATTGTGCATTGAGTCATTGTTGTTGGGTAATCCAAGGTGACAGTTTAAGAAAATAAGGAAACCATCGTTGTCAGGCAATCTAATATGGTAATAGGTTCATGTTCATCGTCATTGTTGTCGGGCAACCCGAGGTGATGGACCTGTATCCATTCTTAGTCCATGTCGAGTTAATAGGTTTAAAAATACATGAATTGGTTAAATTATAACAAAATGAAATGTGATAGAAATATGGAATACGATGCCATACAAATTGAGCTAAAAACAAGCCCCGAGGGCTACTTAAATGAGTCTGAGCTTATAGACTCAGAAATTGTTGAAATGATACATGAAATTGAGCATATATGAATGTGTAATATATACTAATTTATTAAATTTATACTTGTGAAATGAATGGTAAGTTTAATTGTAACACCCCTAACTTGTCTCCGTCATCGATTAGGGTTATAGAGTATTATAGTAAAAATCGAATAAATTAACATCACATAGAAATAGTTAATAAATTTAACATATTAACATTCAAACAACTAATCAATTTAAAATATTAACATTCCATTCCAACACTTATTCAAAGCATAAACATAAAGCCTATGGGGCCTTAAAAATAGTTTGGGAAAAATCAATGACTAATTTGAAACAAAACAGAAAATTCTAAAAATATTTGAAAATTTTGGAAACAGTGGTCACACGGCCGTGTGACTAGGCCATTTGGCTCTGAAACATGGTCGTGCGACTAACCGTGTACAATTCGTAATATGAGTCATACGGCCGTATCCCAGCCCATTTGTCCGTAATGTGAGTATTTGAAATAGAGTCACACAGCCATGTGCCAGACTAAGTGTGCATTCGAAGTAAATTAACACAATTGTGTCGCCAGGCTGTGTCACTCTCTGAGACCATTTAGACCAACCTGCACCTAAAATCAATAGGACACACGATAGTGTAAGGAGGCCATGTCTAGCACATACTGCAGTAGATGCCTGCTTCCCATGCCACGTGCTACCAAAATGACCCCTAATGCAAGCCATCTCAACCTCCATTTCTTGGCCACCAAAACAAACCAAACCATTTCCAAACACATTCAAACACACCTAAAATGTAACACCCCAAACCCGGCCCAAACACTACAACCGGATCTGGTATGTCACCAAGAAAAATTTTATCAAAACATGTCGCATTTTCGAAAAAGCCCAAATATGTTTTATATAGAATATGCTTAAGTAAAGTAAAATCCAAACTTAAATACATGCCTTTTAATTAAAATAAAAAGCTTAAACAACTTAAAGTAATAGAAGCCCATAATAAAACATAATAGCCCATAGCCTTATTACAACGAGGTTTGAAGTCCATTAATTAAAAATATAAAATAAAACTTGAGTCTCTTTTGCCAAATCTACATATTCTTCTCATGGCCACCTTATGCTCCTCTCCACCTGGTCTCAATCACTAGGTATCACCGAAATGTTAATTAAAGGGTGCATCGCGAGACTCAATGTGCAACCCTCATGCACCACTAGAGTTTGGGCCTTAAGCCCTTAAACAAAATAAACAAGATAATAATCATAATAAAAATTAATAACAATTAATATGCAAGGCCCAACCCGCTTGCCTAGGTTTCCATTCGCTACACACCCCCGCACCAACTGCTCACACCATTGGGGATTTCTACAATCGACCCACACCACTACACACTATGATGGAAGTCATGCCGCTCATCCACATATGATGGTCAAGCCTTATAACATATAATGGTCAAGCTCAGATAACATTTAATGGTCAAGCTCAGATAACGATTCACGGCATTAGTCGCTACACATGTAACGATAACTTCCTCCTTTCATCAACCCAACCCATGCAATCACATACAAGCATTTTACTTATAACATTTAAATGATTATTTACTAACCTGGGATCCGCTTTTCCCTCCTTGGGCTTGCATCAATAAAGCGAGATTTCGGCATTTAGCAAAACATAAAAAAAATACATGAACATACAATAATAGGCAGATTTAGATGGTGAGGAGGTATTACACACCGTTACAAATAAAATCTATTATCCCTAATGTAGAGCCTTATTTGTCGAATCCCAAAAATCCCTAAGACAACGTCACCTTCCTACCTTCGGCTTTTCCACCAAATCGGCACAGGAGACTTTTAATGACACAGATTCGACTACTAAAAGTAGAGAGGGAAAATCGACAGGCCTTAAATAAGTGTTTCGGGTTAGATTTGAATGAAAAGAAAGAGTGAAATCGCATAGAATAAAATCCTGAAACTTACCAAATTACTAAGGAGTATATGGCTTATGGTGCACTTTCGGAAAATGTAAACCTCCCTTGTAGGTTCTGCTATGTGAGATGAGAGTATGAATCAAATGGAATTTAACTTTAGAAAAGAAAAAGAGAAACTCAGAGGAAAGGCTTGGAAATTTCGACAGAATGAGAGAAAATAGGGTTTCGTAATCACCAAATTGAAGAATACTACTCCCTATTTATAGAGAAATTTCGCATATCATTCACACACTGTGGTTGGAATTTCGCCAACTCTTCCCTTCTCCTGATAGTCTTTATCTCAACTGATAACCCAATCCTTATCTCCTCAAAAAAAATAGCCCTCATCTTTCTCTTCATTATCTTCCTATTTATCAAGAAATAAAAGAATCAAAATCCTATTTTGTAGCTAGTGTGCCGTCAACTCCTAGGGCTTGTAAGTTCCAAATTTTCGTCTTAAAATTTGGGCTCTAAGTGGCCATACTAGGCCCAAACTCCTCCCCCTTATGATGCCACCTTATGCCCACATAATGCTCCTCAAATCTTTAGGCCACTAGCCCAGCTTGTCACTTAATTAACTATCTACTTAAATTATAAGCTAACACCATGTATTAGCCACCTAACCCATATTTTTAAAGCCCAATATATCATTTTAAAATACCCAGAGCACTAACTTTAACCCTAATCCAAATATTTAATCAAAATGTCAGCCCAACCTTTACAATCTCAATTTAACATATTAAACATAACATTACACTCAATGCTCAAGCCTATTAATACCTTACCATAACATTCTAGGTGCTACATGCAACCCAAAAAAATTTTAAACGTTCTCATTCTCAAGGCCTATTGGGCCCAATTCTACTAGGCCCAATTTCGGGTTGTTACAAATCTACCCCCTTAAAAAAATTTCGTCCTCAAAATTTTCGACTAACTAGTAATCGTACTACCCTAGTCTCATCACTATACTTCCGCTGCGCATTCTAATTCCAAAGCCAAGATAAACACTTAGTATATTATGGTAGGATACGCACCATTATTCACTGGAGCGTCTTCGTCCCCTTGTACTAGTACTACCGATTCGCGTTTATCTGATTTAAAAATTTTATGAGTTATTAGTTTTCTTCCACTAGTTAACCACTAACAGTCTTATGAATAATAGTTTCAAGAGTGGTTCTTTCGAATTCAGATTCATCAATGATCTCAAGTTCAATCATCAACATTCATGAACTCGCTTATTACAAAAAAGTGTTACCGTTGTTGCTGTTGTTGTTGTTTCTACTACCCAGGGGTATTTTCATAATTTTGTCCTATAGGGGTATTTTCATAATTTTTCAAAATAAGGTCTTTGGTGATTTTGTGGAGTAAGGGAATTTTGGTAATTTTTTTAAATTCTGGGGGTATTTCAAAAATTTTGAAAATTCGGGGGTACTTTGGTAATTTTGGAAATCTAGGGGTATTTCGGTAATTTTGGAAATCTGTGGTATTTCGATAATTTTGGAAATCAGGGTCATTTTGGTCATTTCACAAAATAAGGGTAATTTTTCAAACGTTGATGGTTTTTTTTTGAAACAGGGTCGATCGAATATTTTTTTGAAACAGGTCGATTGGAATTTTTTTCATAAAACAAAGGTATTTTGAAAATTTTACAAAACTTGAGGGTTTTTTTTAAGAAAAGGTGGCTGGTCCCTTTCGTGTTTTAATCATAGGGTTTAGCCCATCAACCACCCTCAGAATTAGGGTGAATAGTCACTACGCACTGTAGGATTCTAGTGGAGAGGAGGTGAGTCGCTAGGACCGCTTAAATACCAAGCTCTCCCCTAATCCACTCCTAGACATGCGATGCCTATTGCCACACCTTAACTCGACTAAGGTGAACAATACCACGCACTGTAGAATTCCAGTGAAGAGGAGGTGAGTCACTAGGATCGCTTAAATACCGTGCTCTTCCGGATCCTTCCTAGACATGCGTGATGATTTATTACCACACCCTAGCCTTGCACTCATTAATCTGGTTTGTTCAAGAAATTAAGTTTTATGAATTTTAAGAAGTAGTTTGTACTAAGCCTAAAGTCTATCAAGTTCTAATTCTAACTTAATCTACGTCCCATAAAGCCCATTAAGCCCACATAAATATATCACACAATGGTTCGGAGTACTTACCTGGCGGACTTGGGCCGGAGACGCAGGTGCCATGCCGAGCTAAAAACCTGTTATTATTTAAAAACATGTATATTTCAAAAGTCCATCTTTAGAAAACATTTTGAGCCCAAAAACCCCTAGAGCCAAGTTTTGAATCGGGCTCTGATACCAATTTGTAACACCCCAAACTCGGCCTAAACACTAAAACCGAATCTGGTATGTCACTAAGAAAAAATTTATCGAAACATGTAGCATTTTCGGAAAAGCCCAAATATGTTTTATATAGAATATGCTTAAGTAAAGTAAATCCAAACTTAAATACATGCCCTTTTAATTAAAATAAAAAGCTTAAACGACTTAAAGTAATAGAAGCCCATAATAAAACATAATAGCCATGGCCTTATTACAACGAGGTTTGAAGTCCATTAATTAAAAATATAAAATAAAACTTGAGTCTCTTTTGCCAAATCTACATATTCTTCTACATGGCCACCTTATGCTCCTTTCCAGCCGGTCCAATCACTAGGTATCACCGAAATGTTAATTAAAGGGTGAGTCATGAGACTCAATGCGCAACCCTTATGCACCACTAGAGTTTGGGCCTTAAGCCCTTAAACAAAATAAACAAAGTAATAATCATAATAAAAATTAATAGCAATTAATATGCAAGGCCCAACCTGCTTGCCTAGGTTTCCATCCGCTACACACCCCGCATCAACTGCTCACACCATTGGGGATTTCTACAATCGACCCATACCACTACACACCATGATGGCAACATGTTGCTCATCCACATATGATGGCCAAAGCCCTTATAACATATAATGGCGAAGCTCAGATAACATTTAATGGTCAAGCTCAGTATAACGATTCACGATTAGCTGCTACACATGTAACGATATACTTCCTCCTTTCATCAACCCAACCCATGCAATCACATACAAGCATTTTACTTATGACATTTAAGATTATTTACTAACACAGAATCCGCTTTTTCCTCCTTGAAGTGCATCAATAAACCGAGATTTCGGCATTTATCAAAACATAAAAAACACATGAACATACAATAATAGGCAGATTTAGATGGTGGGGAGGTATTACACACCTGGTTACCGCGAAAATCTATTATCCCTAACGTAGAGCCTTATTTTTCGAATCCCAAAAATCCCTAAGACAACGTCACCTTCCTACCTTCGGCTTTTCCACCGAATCGGCACAGGAGACTTTTAATGAGATAGATTCGGCTACTAAAAGCAGAGAGGGAAAATCGACAAGCCTTAAATAAGTGTTTCGGGTTAGATTTGAATGAAAAGAAAGAGTGAAATCGCATAGAATAAAATCCCGAAACTTACCAAATTACTAAGGAGTATGTGGCTTATGGTGCACCTTCAGGAAACAGAAACCTTCCCTGTAGGTTCGGCTATGTGAGATGAGAGTATGAATCAAATGGAATTCGGCTTTTAGAAAACGAAAAAGAGAAACTGTAGGAAAGGCTTGGAAATTTCGGTAGAATGAGAGAAAAATAGGGTTTTAGAATACCGAAATTGAAGAATACTACTCCCTATTTATAGAGAAATTTTGGCATATCATCCACACACAGAGTTGGAATTTCGGCCAACTCTTCCCTTCTCCTGATAGCCTTTATCTCACCTGATAACCCAATCCTTATCTCCTCAAAAAAATAGCCCTCATCTTTCTCTTCATTATCTTCCTATTTATCAAGAAATAAAAGAATTAAAATCCCTATTTTGTAGCTAGTGTGCCGTCCACTCCTAGGGCATGTAAGTGCCAAATTTTTGTCTTAAAATTTGGGCTCTAAGTGGCCATACTAGGCCCAAACTCCTCCCCCCTTATGATGCCACCTTATGCCCACTTAAAGCTCCTCAAATCTTTGGGCCACAAGTCCAGCTTATCACTTAATTAACTATCTACTTAAATTATAAGCTAACACCATGTATTAGCCACCTAACCCATATTTTTAAAGCCCAATATATCACTTTAAAATACCCAGAGCACTAACTTTAACCCTAATCCAAATATTTAATCAAAAAGTCAGCCCAACCTTTACAATCTCAATTTAACATATTAAACATAACATTACACTCAATGCTCAAGCCTATTAATACCTTACCATAACATTCTAGGTGCTACATGCAACCCAAAAAAATTTTAAACGTTCTCATTCTCAAGGCCTATTGGGCCCAATTCTACTAGGCCCAATTTTGGGTTGTTACATAAAACATGCCAAAATCATTCATCCTATGTGCCTCACCATAGAACCACAATTCACATACTGAAACAGTTCAGCGTAATGTCACAAATCCATATATTATACATACATCACATGCATCATTTAACCACTTCAATCACATTCCAATATACTATAAGCCATCTATATTCACAATGCATTCACAAGTGACCAAAACACATATTTACATGTACATTTACAATCCAAAATCAAAGCATATAGGCAAGTCAACTCAAACCACATCACATTGGCAAAATAGCATAAAACTCCTATTACATGCCATTTATAACCATCAACAAAAACCCCAAAACTACAAAATGATGGGTGGATAGTGTATATGTGCTCGACAAAGTTCCAATCGATCAAGCTTTACGATGATCAACAAGACAAAGAAAACAACTACATAAGCAATTAGTGCTTAGTAAGCTCATTGTTGAAATCGTTTTTATAGTTTTGAAAAATAAGGTCGACTTTTAAAAACGAAAATAGGAGTCGCCACCAATCCCTTTTTATTTAGGTGTGATTGGATCACCTTGCAAAACGTTTTAGTTTAAAACCTTTGATTTTGGTCCACAAAAAACAAGAAAATGGGTTCGGGAGTCGGTTACGTATGAGGAAAGGTTAGCACCCTCATAACGCCCAAAAAATTGGTACCTAATCGATTGAATCATCTCCAAATATTTGAAATTTAAAAGTATTTAAAAATATGATTTCTTAAAAACTTTGAACAATTTGAGCTAAAATTTGAGATTTCTTTGTTCCGAAGGAATGTAAACATCACATCCAGCACGTTAGGACACGATATTTTAAAACCTTCGTAATCAAAATCATCTCATGATTTACAAAACTTGTTAAAAGGATATTTAGTTATTTAGCCAAACGGGAAATCGAAACCCAGCACGTTAGGGCACTATTTCCCGAATTTTTAAATACAAAACATTGCCTTATTTTAAAAACCTTTAGATAAAATATAGTAATTTTGCAAAAAATGTGTCTTTATTTTAAACAATAATCTATGTGATGGTATTTCATTGATACATTATCGAATATAAATATTAAAAGCAATTATAATACATTAACATTTAATATAGACAATATAAAATACAACTAAAATAACTACACTAAAGTAATCATAAAATAATAAATAAATAAAAGGGCATTGCATGGACAAATAAAATATATAAAGCAATATATATAAAACAATAAAAATACTAAATAAATATTAACTCTTCATGCAAGATTAAATAATAAATAAATTACATATGTATGATGTAAATGATGTAGGTAGAATATATTATATAATATAAAGTAAATTTATTTATTATTTTTAAAATATATATATGATATAATATAATATTATATAATGTACAAAAATAATATAATAATTAATATGTATAAATATTAAAATAATATGTAAAAAATATTTAAATAAAATAATAAATAATAATTATGTATGAATTTTATAATATTAATAAATTAATATATATAACTACTAAAGAAAATATAGAATTTTAATACAATAAATAATTTAACACTAATTTAAAATATATATAAAATTTTAAAAAGAGAAAATGGGTTAAATTGAAACAAAAACAAATTTTAGGGCTAATTTTAAAAAAATAAAACACTAAATTAGACAAAATTAAATTTAATAAAATAGCAGAGGGACTGAAATAGTAATTTTCCCTTTTTTAATAAAACATACGGATCTTTATCGGGTTTTTGGGTCAGCGCGCGGATCCTGTTGATCAAAAACAGCTTTGTTTTTCTTTGCTTATATAAGTTAATTTTATTTCAAAAAAAATCATTCGAACACCATTTTCAAAAAAAAAAAGTTCTAAAAATCCTCTAAAACTCCTCCGAGCTTCTGATCGTCGTACCTCTCGCCATTTCCTCCACGCACCTCACGCGCAGTCATCAACACCGCCAGATATGATCTTCTGTCTTCAGTCTATTCCGCTACAACTTCAGGGAGATAAGACTAAAAACTTCTTTTGATCTGCTTCCTGCAACTTCAGGAAGATAAGATCTTCTCTCTTCAGTCTACTCCACTGCAACTTCAGGGAGATAAGACTAAAATCTTCTTTTGATCTGCTTCCTGCAACTTCAGGAAGATAAGATCTTCTGTCTTTAGTCTTCTCCTCTGCAACTTCAGGGAGATAAGACTAAAATGTTTTTGATCTGTTTCCTGCAACTTCAGGAAGATAAGATCTTCTGTCTTCAGTCTACTCCACTGCAACTTCAGGGAGACAAGACTGAAAGTGTCTTCAATCTGCTTCCTGCAACTTCAGGAAGGTGAGATCTGCAAATTCACCGGTATTGCTACACCGTCCACTGAAGGACATGTCCTATAGACTCGGTTCCATATGTTTATGTCAAATTACTAAAATGCTATGATCAGAATGAATCGAATGTTTCTAGCTACATGTGTTATGAGTGACATGAATGTAACATGTCATGAAAATGATTCCTTTTAAAGGGTTAGGATGCAATGACTAAAATGAATCAAATGCTCCTAATGAGATTTTCTATGATGCAAAAATGTTATGAGTATGATTCCTATTCTAGGTTTTATCACTCATTTGTTCTTCATTTTTGTTTATCAATCATGTTCGCTTCAACAAACTTGCCCCAATGTAATTTTGAGTCAACTCCGCTTGAATCTTGAGAACACAAGGCTTAAACTATCCTACCATAATAGGAATTGAAACTTTTCAATCAACCCATATGCAATTTTTAGGGTATAGGGTTTATTTTTGAATTCAACCCATTCCACCATAATTGTGGTTTCTTAGTTCATCACACCTCCCAATGTTTGACCGATGACATCACTTACTTCCATCACATCAACTCATTATTTTATCCAATTATCAATGGAAAAAGAATTCGGAGAAATAGTCTCTATCCGCACTCTTCTTTCTCAAATATTTTTATGCACATGGAAATTCTAAACAATTATCCTGTTTTGGTTCCTTGTCTTATCTAAAAATTTCCAAAGTAATATGTAGAACTTATTTTTGTGTAATTATTAGTTCACAATCATTATTTCAATGCAACACATTTATGAATAATGGGAAAAAATAAATTGCTCAAAAAGAGTTAAAATTGAATAAATTATCAAAAGTACAAAGGAAATTAACTGAGAACATATCTTTGAGAAGAAAAAGAATCCTAAGATAGTAAAATGAATAAAACAAAAATCAAATGCCCTAGATATCACCGACTGAGCTTCTATATACAAACTCTTATGAAAACTGCCTTGAGCTCAACATGTATTTAGAAGACCCAAAGTATTTTGTTAATGCCCCGATATGCAACATTCTTCATTTCATTGTTGATTCAAGTGTAGCAAGATGACTGCATGTCCATTCAGAATTTGAGTCGCCCTTTTTGGGTTTTCAACTCAAAACCCCTTTGGTCCCAAGGCAACCTTTGCGGGTTTTCGCCTTGGCCTCTCCAAATTTTTTTTTTTTACAAACTCAAAGTGCCCTTTGCGGGTTTTCACTTTGGCCTCTTCTCATTTTCAAGTAAAATACTTTTTGACTGAGTTAGAGTTCACAGGATTGGGTAAACTTTTCCCATCCATTTCGATCAAGATCAGTGCTCCTCCAGAGAAAGCTTTCTTCACCACATATGGTCCTTCCCAATTCGGCATCCATTTTCCACTGAAATCCTTTTGTATGGGAAGGATCTTTTTCAATACAAGGTCCCCATCATGAAACTCTCTTGGGCGAAATTTCTTATTGTAGGCTCGTATCATTCGTTTTTGGTACATCTGTCCATGAAGAATAGCCCTTAGCCTCTTTTCCTCGATTAAGTTCAACAGATCATATCAAGCCTGAATCCATTCAGCCTCATCTAGCTTTATTTCTGATAAAATCTGAAGAAAAGGTATTTCCACTTCAATCGGTAGAACTGCCCCCATCCCATAAACCAACGAGAATGGAGTTGCCCTAGTAGAGGTTCTGACAGATGCCTGATAGGCATAGGTGCAAACGGTAGTTTCTCATACCAATCCTTATAAGTCTCAGTCATCTTCCCCACTATCTTCTTGATATTTTTTATTGGTCGCTTCCACAGCCCCATTCATTTTTGGACGACACGGAGACGAGTTATGGTGCTTGATCCCAAATTGGTTACAAATTTTTGCTATCGAACTATTGTTCAAGTTCAGCGCGTTGTCTGATATGATCTTCTCGGGCATTCCATATCGATAAATAATTTCTTTTTTCAAGAACTGACTAACTGCTGATTTAGTAACGTTAGCGTATGAAGTAGCTTCTACCCATTTCGTGAAGTAGTCAATTACCACGAAGATGAATCGATGCCCATTCGAAGCTTTTGGTGAGATTGGCCCTATAACATCCATGCCCCACATGGAAAAAGGCCATGGGGAAGTCATAACATGCAAAGGTGATGGAGGCACATGAATTTTGTCTCCATAGATCTGGCATTTATGACATCTTTTGGCTTAGTTAATACAGTCTCCTTCCATGGTAAACCAATAATATCCAAATCTCATTATCTGCCTGGCCATTGTGAATCCATTAGCATGTGTTCCACAAACGCCCTCATGAACTTCTTCAAGGATTTGCCTAGCTTCAACAGCATCAACGCATCTCAATAGTACTTGATCTTTTCTTTTTTTTTGTACAAGATATCCCCATCTAAAACATAGTCAGAGGCCAATCTTCTTAAAGTCATTTTCTCATTTTCAGTGGCATGCTTTGGGTATTCACGATTTTTTATGTATCGTAATACATTCTGATACTAAGGGTGATCATCTTTATCCTCCTCTTCCATATTATAACAATGAGATGGAACTTCAAAGATACTCATCTGAATAGGTCTGATGTCCTCTGGTCTGTTTACTTTGATCATAAAAGCCAGGGTCGCCAAAGCATCTGCCATCTGGTTTTCATCGCGTGGGAGATAATTGAAAGTAATGTCATCAAATTTCTCAATCAATCCCAGAACTATTTTTCGGTAATCAACTAGTTTGGGATCTCTTGTCTCCCACTCTCCTTTAAGTTGGTAGATTACTAAGGCAGAATCTCTATATACTTATGACACTCGGATCTTACGTTCTAAGGCTGCTCGAATTCCCGTGATGCCCCAATTCCATTTCCCACAGCACTGGAAGCTCCATCAAAGTTTAGCTTCCACGGACAATCTTTAGTATTTGCCACGTACATCAGCTCTTCATTTAGAAAATCAAAGCTCAAAGGTTCATAATCTTCCAAATCTCTGCTAGCCAAAATGTCTTGTAACATCCTAAAAATCTGAGTATCGATATATTGTATGTTTTTATGTTTAGCTTATGAATGAAAATTTTCTCTTCTTCTTTTTCGTGTTTATTATAGCCTTGAATAGGGCATAAAATTATTCGGGTATAGAATAATTTTAGTATTGAGAATTTAATGAAGTGGATCAAGTGGCCCTGATACTTAAGTTAATTTAAGTGTCTAAAATTAGCACAAGGAGTCTATTGGTAAAGGTGGAAAGTGACGTGTGGAGTGTATTAATGGTCTGAGGTTCGAATCCCTTGGATAGCAATTAGGTGACTTTTATTTTTGCTCTCTTCCCTAATGTGTCAGTCAAGCTTTACTTTTGGATAAGATGGACTAATTTTTATGGCAAGAAGACTTAAGGTTATGGTAAGCATGAAATAAGGGATAGAATTGCTTGATTTTGGGGATAGAATTTCTTAAACTTTAGGAAAGTAGAGGATTACAAGGCATGTGTCAAGGTGGATGCTTTGGAAATTATTTCATGGCCACTTTGACCATGAACTTGGACGGCATTATGGACTAGGGGGTGGCCAAATTTTTGTGGTAGACTTTGGTAAGGATGAGTGGTTGGGTGTAATCCCATTTGGTCACTTTCTTTTGCTGGATTTAGCTTCATTCTCTTCTGAACTCTCACCCTTTTTCTTTCATAATCGAACCCACACCAAAATTTACCAATCTTCTCACTTGTGCACCTTGGCCGAAACTTCAAAAGACCATAAGGGTCATTTGTTTCTTTTCTTTTCTTACTTGTTTAAGAGTAAGCCGAATCTACCACCTTCTCTTCTCTTCTTTTCTCTTTATTTTGCTTAGGCCGAATCTCTCTCTCTCTCAAAAGTTTACCATTGCCAAATCTCTCTAAACTTCATCTCTTTTCTTCTTATTTGTTAAGGTCGAATCTCCCTTTAGACTCAAAAGTCAAATTTCATCGAACTTCAATTCCTTCTCTTCTTCTTTTCACAATCCATCAAAAGCCGAAAGCACAATTAAGTCTTAGCCAATTGTTCATTAAACCTCAAGCCAAAACCTATCAACATTTAGTCGATTTCTTCCCCTATTTCTCCTTCAAAGTCGATCACTTCACTATTGTAGCCGAATCTCTCTGCAGTTTCAAGCAAGGGTGAAATCGATCTCAACGTTAAGGGTAAGGGTTAACTATCATTCGATTTTCTTTATTTTTCTTTTGGTTTAGCCGAAATCTAGGGATCTAATCTATATATATATTCTCTTTGGCCAAAACCTTGAAGAAGGATTTCGGGATTCTTTTATAGCCGATGGTTGGAAGGAAGATCATTCGAGATTTGAATATCCAAGGTAAGCAAGCATGACCTTAGGCCGAAGGCCACTTACTTTTGTTCATTATGTTAGAATTGAATCTAACATATATCATATAGGATTTCGACAAACTCCATAGGCAAGTGACGGTTTTTGGGATTTAATCGAGTAAGGTAAGGAGATAATGATATTCGCCAAAGGCCATATCTTTTTAGTGATAAGTGATTTCTCATATAGTGTTATGTAGGTGTCATTGTTGTAAGCAAAAGCCAAAAATCTTGAGTATTCTGTCGTTCTTCGTGTTTACAAGGTGTGTAGCCTACACTAAATTTTTTGATAGATTGATAGTATTAATGATAGCATGTTTTAATAAGAAATCTGTGTGAATATGGCAACGGGTACCATACTGTGGTACGATGTACTCAGGTACGTAAACCCCTTAATATACTCAGTTAATGATATTATAAGTATGGATATAAGATAAGTATGATTCCGTTATGATTTGGGGGGTATATGGCATAATATCAAAATAATATGTTTGTTGCATGGGCATATGGGTGATATTGATAAAGGGGAAGTGTTCCGGTGGTTTTTACCACATTATCCAGTGACTATGTCACATATTCTGTATTCGGTGACTTATGTCACATATTATAATTCCGTGACTTTGTCACAATTATCCAGTGGCCATGCTACAATTTATAAGGCGATGTGCGCTTGATCGCAATGAACGCCTTCGATGGTGTGTAGCGGATGGAGGGTCGATTTAGTAATCCCCACGGTGTGATTGGCAAGTACGGGTGGTGTGTAGCGGACGGATATCTAGGTGGGCTCGGGATTACATTTCATTTTATATGTACATGTGATTTTATCGATTATTATCTAATTTGCTATATTATGGGCTTATGGCTAAATGTGTTTTAAATGGGCTTTATTGCTATGATCGGTTGGTTTTAGTGTCTTGTTACACAATCGAATCATTGACTCACCCCTCGTGGGATATCTTTTTCAGGTGACGTTTAGCGTGATGGACCGGTCGCAAGGATCATGGTGGCCATTGCTCAACTCAAGATTTTGGTTTTCCTTTTAATTAAACTTACTACGTTTTCTTTCATTATTTGGGATTTATTTTTGGGTTATGTTTTTGTAATAAGGCCACCATTAAGTTTGTCTATTTATCGTTTCAAATTATTATTACGCTACGATCAACTTTAACTAAATGACTAAACATTTTCGATAAATAGCTTAAATTGGTTTGACACCTAAACACCTATGGGTTTTCAATCTAATAATAAGTTTTAAATTACATTTCTTCTTTTAACTTATAAATTTTCTAAAATCATAAAAATAACATTTTAATGAGATACAAACGTATTTAATAAAGATGATTTTCAACCCGATCACTAAGTTGATCTATTTTCTACAAAACCATCATATTTTCTAAAAAGACAAAATGAGATTTAATTGAAGTTTTACTCGAGGAGCATGCCGGATCCTATTGGGGCTTGTGGGTCGGGTTTAGGGTGTTGCAACTTGGTATCGAGCCCGCTTTAAACACCGCCTTGGGTTTTAAAGTCCACAACGTTTTCAAAATTAAGCCCAAATGAGTTTTTGTGAAAAGTTTTGGTTAAACTAGTTTTTATGGAAGCATGGCACCCTAGTTCTCAGCCCGGGTCCACCAGGTAAGTTCTTTTGTTGATAAATTGATGTGAGTATGTTAATGTATGATACTTTAGTTGATAAGCCTAAGGAAACTATACTTTAGAGACATGGACCCTAGGTATATGTGTACTTCTACGGAAAAACCACTGATTAAAACTCTATTGCATAAAATTTTCTTTAAACAAGAAAGTGAAAAGACTCTAATGCATAAAATTTTCGTAAAAACAGATAAGACGCGAAGTAGACATGAGTTCTAGGGGATGTGGTCGTCGTGGACGCCAGCAGAGGCAGAATGGTCGTGTCGGAACCAGATTAGGTCCGTCGGGGTTCAAAATGAGGCACCACCACCCATCAGTAGGGCGAAATTTCAAGAGCAAACTGGAGGAGATGACGCAGTATCGCAAGCTATGCTGCGTGTTCTAGAGCGAGTAGCAGGAGCTAGTATGGGTAATGGGGCTCGAAAGTCAGTAGCTAAGAGACTTAGATCAAACGGAGCCAAGGTTTTTAGGGGAGTATCTGGGGTAGCTCCGAATGTAGCAGAGTATTGGTTAGAGGTAGTCGAGAGGATCATGGATGATTTGGATCAGACCGCCGAGGAGAAGCTTGAAAGGTCTTTGTTTATTGCTTCATAATGAGGCCTACCAGTGGTGGCTCATTGTCAAGGAGAGTATCCCTGCGGATTGAGTGGATTAGGGGTATTTTAAGGTTAAGTTTGAAGGGAAATATGTTGGATCTAGCTACGTAGACTCTCAGAGAAAGGCATTTCTGAATTTAGTACAAGGAAATAAGTCAGAATGAGTATGAAGCGGAGTTTCAAGGTTAAGTCGGTATGCTAGAGGATTGTAGCTACCGATTACGAAGCGGTGTCGATTTGAGGATGGGTTCTGAGATGAGTCATGCAGTGTTGATTGCTCCACATCGAGAGAGGACTTTGCGTCTTAGTGGATAGGCGCGATAGTGAAGAAGTTAAGTGGACTGAGAGACAGAACCGGGACAGAGGTCAGAATAAGAATTAGAGGAGCTATGGGTCTTTAGGGTCATCCGGGAATTTTCAAAAGAAACCTAGAGTTGATGGGCCGCGAGGTCAACAGGTTACTATAGGAGGATAGTACCGTACTTGTGCTCAGTGTGGAAAGATGCACCCAGGTGAATGTTGGAAAAAGACAGGGGGATGTTTTAAGTGCGGGTCCAAGGATCATATGATTAGGGATTGTCTGATGGATACAAATAGGAACCGCTCAGCAGGTCAGAGGTTTAATCAGGCTGGTAGAGGTGGACAGCAGCCATTGAGGGGTCGTGGTCTGAATGGCAGAAAAGATGGTGAGGAAGGGTTGTCTGGCTTTTCTGATGTTGGTCAGTGCCTTGGAGGCTAAGGAGGCAACTATTGAAGGGGTCAGAACTGTAAGAGAATTTGTGGATGTCTTTTCGAAAGAACTTTCAGGATTGCCTCTGGATCGAGAGGTGGAATTTGGGATTAACTTGTTGCCTGGTACGGCGCTAGTATCTATCACTCCGTATAGAATGGCACCAAAGGAGTTGGTTGAGCTCAAGGCTCAAATTCAGGAGTTGCTTGATCGTAGGTTTATCCAACCCAGTATGTCTCCATGGGGAGCACCGATCTTGTTCGTGAAGAAGAAAGACGAGACTATGCGTATGTGCATAGACTATCGGCAGCTGAATAAGCTGACCATCAAGAACAAGTATCCTTTGCCAAGGATAGACGACTTGTTCGATCAGCTTAAGGGAGCTGCGGTATTCTCAAAGATAGATCTAAGGTCAGGGTATCATCAGCAAGTGAAGGAAACGGATATCTATAAGACAACTTTTCGAACAAGATATGGGCATTATGAGTTCTTAGTAATGCCGTTCGGATTGACAAACGCCCCAGCTGCGTTCATGGATATGATGAATCGGGTTTTCCAACCCTATTTGGATCAGTTCGTCATTGTGTTTATAGACGACATTCTAGTGTGTTCCAAGTCTGAAGTAGAGCATGAGGAGCATCTCCGGATAGTGTTGCAAGTGTTAAGGGAGAAGAAGCTTTATGCCAAATTCAGCAAGTGTGAATTTTGGCTGAAGGAAGTTGCGTTCTTAGGCCATATGGTGTCTGCAGAAGGGATAAGGGTAGTTCCTCGGAAGATTGAGGCAGTGTTAGATTGGAAACCACCTAAGTCTGTAGCTGAGGTTTGTAGTTTCTTGGGTTTAGCAGGCTACTACAGAAGATTCGTCGAAGGATTCTCATCGATAGCGGCACCTTTAACAAAATTATTGAGAAAGGAGGTACCTTCCGTATGGACAGATAAGCAGCATGAGAGTTTCGAGAGGCTTAAGAAGGTTTTGACAGAAGCTCCAGTTTTGATTCAGCCTGAGGCAAGGAAGGATTTTATGGTATATTGTGATACTTCTCACATAGGATTAGGATGTGTTCTAATGCAAGACGGGAAGGTAGTTACTTATGTGTCTCGACAATTAAGGCCATACGAGGTTAACTATCCAATGCATGACATAGAGTTAGCAGCTGTAGTCTTTGCTCTTAAGGTTTGGAGACATTATCTGTATAGAGAAAAGTTAGTAATCTATACAGATCACAAAAGTCTTAAGTATCTGCTGACTCAGAAGGAGCTGAATCTGAGACAGCAAAGGTGGGTGGAGTTGTTGAAAGACTACGATTGTTCTATAGAGTATCACCCGGGCAAGGCGAATGTAGTGGCAAATGCCTTAAGTCGAAAAGTAGTGTCGAATTTGAGGGCGATATTTGCACATCTTAGTCTTTATGACGACAGAAGTTTGTTAGCAGAGTTGCAGGTAAAGCCGACATGGTTAAGTCAGGTGAAAGAAAGGCAGTTGGTAGACGATGATCTAAGTGCTAAGTTATGGCAAGTGTAGAGTAGAAAGTTGGAAGATTATGGTGTTAATAGCGATGGAGTGCTGTGTTTCAAGGGTAAGGTCTGTATGCCGAAGGATAAGGAACTTAGACGCAGAATTCTTCAGGAATCGCATAGTAGCCCTTATGCAATGCATCCTGGAGGTAGTAAGTTGTATAGGGATTTACGGGATCAGTTTTTGGTGGCCTGGTCTTAAGCGGGAATTACAGAATTTGTAGGGAAGTGCTTAACGTGTCAGCAAGTTAAGGCTGAACACCAAGTTCCGTCAGGATTGCTTCAGCCGATAAAGATTCCGCAGTGGAAGTGGGAGTGAATCACCATGGATTTTGTTAGTGGGCTTCCCCTTACGCCTACTAAGAAAGACTTGGTATGGGTGATAGTGGATCGATTGATGAAGTCTGCACATTTCATACCAGTGCGAGTTGATTACTCTTTACAGAAGTTGGCGAAGTTGTATGTGGCAGAGATTGTGAGGTTGCATGGAGTGCCGGTGTCGATTATTTTAGATAGGGATCCGAGGTTTACGACTTGATTTTGGAAAGCATTACATTAGGCTTTGGCCACCAGATTGGATTTCAGTACGGCATTTCATCCACAGTTAGACGACCAGTCTGAGCGAGTAATCCAAGTGTTAAAAGATATGTTGAGAGGCTGTGTGATAGACTTGAGAGGAAGTTGGGAAGAGTTTTGCCTTTAGCGAGTTTGCATACAACAACAGCTACCAAGCAAGTATTCGGATGGCACCGTCTGGCTATATGGACGGAAGTGTCGCACTCCTACGTGTTGGACAGAATTGGGGGAACGTCAAGTTTTGGGTCCAGAGATTGTGGCAGAATCTGAAGAAAAGGCTAAGGTAATTTGGGTTCGGTTAAAGGAGGCATCTGACAGGCAAAAGTCGTACGCAGATCTTAAGTGAAAAGAAATAGAGTTTGTTGTGGGAGATCAAGTATTTCTTAAAGTGTTGCCATGGAAGAAGGTAATGAGATTTGGTCGCAAAGGAAAGTTAAGTCCCAGGTTTATAGGATCTTATCGGGTTTTGAAGTGGGTTAGACCAGTGGCATATCAGTTAGAGTTGCCTTCAAAATTGAAGCAAATGCACGATGTGTTCCATGTTTCAATGCTACGTCGTTACCGGTCGGATCCATCTCATGTAGTGCCAGTTGAGGAGGTGGAATTAAGACCAGATTTGTCCTACGAGGAGGAGCCGATTCAGATTTTGGAACGGGATGTGAAGGTGTTACGGAGGAAATTAGTTCCTCTCATCAAAGTGTTATGGCGTAACCATGGATCGGAAGAGGCTTCGTGGGAGCCGAAAGAGGCAATGCGATAGCAATACCCTCACTTGTTCTAGCCAGGTAATTTCGAGGACGAAATTTTCTTTAAGGAGGGTAGAGTTGTAACACCCTAAAAATCCGAGTATCGATATATTGTATGTTTTGATGTTTAGCTTATAAATGAAATTTTTTTTTTCTTCTTTTTCGTGTTTATTATAGCCTTGAATAGGGCATAAAATTATTTGGGTATAGAATAATTTTTAGTATTGAGAATTTAGTGAAGTGGATCAAGTGACCCTAATACTTAAGTTAATTTAAGTGTCTAAAATTAGCACAAGAAGTCTATTGGTAAAGGTGGAAAGTGACGTGTGGAGTGTACTAATGGTCTGAGGTTCGAATCCTTTGGATAGCAATTAGGTGACTTTTATTTTTGCTCTCTTCCCTAATGTGTCGGCCAAGCTTTACTTTTGGATAAGATGGACTAATTTTTATGACAAGAAGACTTAAGGTTATGGTAAGCATGAAATAAGGGATAGAATTGCTTGATTTTAGGGATAGAATTTCTTAAACTTTGGGAAAGTAGAGGATTACAAGGCATGTGTCAAGGTGGATGTTTTGGAAATTATTTCATGGCCATTTTGACTATGAACTTGGATGGCATTATGGACTAGGGGGTGGCCGAATTTTTGTGGTAGACTTTGGTAAGGATGAGTGGTTGGGTGTAATCACATTTGGTCACTTTCTTTTGCTGAATTTAGCTTCATTCTCTTCTGAACTCTCACCCTTTTTCTTTCATAATCAAACCACACCAAAATTTACCAATCTTCTCACTTGTGCACCTTGGTCAAACTTCAAAAGACCATAAGGGTCATTTGTTTCTTTTCTTTTCTTACTTGTTTAAGAGTGTTTAATCTACCACCTTCTCTTCTCTTCTTTTCTCTTTATTTTGCTTAGGCCGAATCTCTCTCTCTCAAAAGTTTACCATTGCCGAATCTCTCTAAACTTCATCTCTTTTTTTCTTATTTGTTAAGGCCCAATCTCCCTTTAGACTCAAAATTTGAATTTCATCAAACTTCAATTTCTTCTCTTCTTTTTTTCACAATCCATCAAAAGCCGAGAGCACAAGTAAGTCTTAGCCGATTGTTCACTAAACCTCAAGCCGAAACCTATCAACATTTAGTCGATATCTTTCCCTATTTCTCCTTCAAAGTCGATCACTTCACTATTATAGCTGAATCTCTCTGTGGTTTCAAGCAAGGGTGAAATCGATCTCAACGTTAGGGGTAAGGGTTAACTGTCATTCGATTTTCTTTCTTTTTCTTTTGGTTTAGCCGAAATCTAGGGATCTAATATATATATATTCTCTTTGGCCGAAACCTTGAAGAAGGATTTCGGGATTTTTTTGTAGCCGACGGTTGGAAGGAAGATCATTCGGGATTTGAATATCCAAGGTAAGCAAGAATGACCTTGAATCTAACATATATCATATAGGATTTCGACAAACTCCATAGGCAAGTGACGGTTTTCGGGATTTAATCGAGTAAGGTAAAGAGATAATGATATTCGGCCAAAGGCCATATCTTTTTAGTGATAAGCGATTTCTCATATAGTGTTATGTAGGTGTTTGTCGTTATAAGCAAAAGCCAAAATCTTGAGTATTCGTCGTTCTTCGTGTTTACAAGGTGTGTAGCCTACACTAAATTTTTTGATAGATTGATAGTATTAATGATAGCATGTGTTAATAAGAAATCTGTGTGAATATGGCAATGAGTACCATACCGTGGTACGATGTACTCAGGTACGTAAGCCCCTTAATATACTCAGTTAATGATATTATAAGTATGGATATAAGATAAGTATGATTCCGTTATGATTTTGGGGTTATATGGCATGATATCGAAATAATATGTTTGTTGCATGGGCATATGGGTGATATTGATAAAGGGGAAGTGTTCCGGTGGTTTTTACCACATTATCCGATGACTATGTCACATATTCTGTATTCGGTGACTTATGTCACATATTATAATTCCTGTGACTTTGTCATAATTATCTGGTGGCCATGCCACAATTTATAAGGGCGATGTGCAGTTGATTGCAGCGACTGCCTTCGACGGTGTGTAGCGGATGGAGGGTCAATTTAGTAATCCTCACGGTGTGATTGGCAGGTACAGGTGGTGTGTAGCGGATGGATATCTAGGTGGGCTCAGGATTGCATTTCATTTTATATGTACATGTGATTTTTTCGGTTATTATCTAATTTGCTATATTATGGGCTTATGGCTAAATGTGTTTTAAATGGGCTTTATTGCTATGATCGGTTGGGTTTTAGTGTACTGTTACACATTGAGTCTATTGACTCACCCCTCGTGGGATATCTTTTTTCGTGACGTTTAGCGTGATGGACCGGGTCAGCGAGGACTGCGTGGTGGCCATTGCTCAACTCAGTATTTTGGTTTTCCTTTTAATTAAACTTACTACGTTTTCTTTCATTATTTCGGGATTTATTTTTGGGTTATGTTTTTGTAATAAGGCCACCATTAGCTGTCTATTTATACGTTTCAAATTATTATTCTGCTACGATCAACTTTAACTAAATGACTAAACATTTTCGATGAATAGCTTAAATTGGTTTGACACCTAAACACCTATGGGTTTTCAATCTAACAATAAGTTTTAAATTCGGTTCTTCTTTTAACTTATAAATTTTCTAAAATCATAAAAAATAACATTTTAATGAGATACAAACGTATTTAACAGCATGATTTTCAGCCCGATCACTAAGCTGATCTACTTTCTACAAAACCATCATATTTTCTAATAAGACAAAATGAGATTTAATTGAAGTTTTACTCGAGGAGCATGCCAGATCCGATTACGCTTGGGCTGTGTTTGGGGTGTTTATATGCGCTCTCGCGTTCCTTTATATAGCCTTTTGGTTTACATAGACTATATCGAACTCAGATGCAACAAAATCGCCACCTAGCCATCCTCCCATTCAAAGCAGTGGATTCCATCATATACTTTAACGGATCAAGCTTCGAAATTAACCAAGTAGTATGATATAGCATGTACTGCCTCAACCTCCTATTTTTCCAAATCAAGGCGCAACACAATCTCTCAATCGACGAATATCTCATTTCACAATCAGTGAACTTTTTACTGAGATAATATATCGCCTTTTCTTTTCTTCCTGACTCATCGTGTTGTTCAAGAACACATCCCATAGAGTTATTGAATACTGAAAAGTACAGTATCAATGGTCTATCTGGATTAGGTGGAGATAGTACTGGTGCATTTGACAGATACCGTTTGACTTTGTCAAAAGCTTTCTGGCATTCATCATCCCATACACCTTGGTTGTGTTTCTAGAGAAGAAGAAATATGGGATCACATTTCTCAGTTAATTGTGAAATAAACCGAGCAATGTAATTTAACCTTCGAAGAAAACCTCAGACTTCCTTCTGAATGCATGGTAGAGGCAATTCTTGTATAGCTTTGACCTTGCTTGAGTCAACTTCGATTCCTCTCTCGCTAACCATAAAACCCAGCAATTTCCCTGACCGAGCTCCGAAAGTACACTTTGTCGGATTGAGCTTCAATTGAAATTTTCTCAATCTCAAAAACAACTTCTTCAAGACTTCAACGTGTTCTTTTTCTGTTCGAGATTTGGCAATCATATCATCAACATATACCTCAATCTCTTTATGCATCATGTCGTGGAACAATGTTACCATGGCCCTTTCATATGTTGCCCCAGCATTCTTTAGTCTGAATGGCATTACCTTATAGCAGAAGGTACCCTACAATGTTATGAAGGTAGTTTTCCCCATATCCTCAGAGTGCATCTTGATCTGATTATATCCCGAAAAGCCATCCATGAAGGAAAACAATGAAAATCTTGTCGTATTATCCACCAACGTGTCAATATGCGGCAAAGGGAAATTGTCTTTTGGGCTAGCTTTATTTAAGTCCCTATAGTCCACACACATCTGGACCTTTCTATCCTTCTTAGAGACAGCAACAATATTGGCCACCCACTCTGAGTACTTGACCACTTGTAGAAAACCAGCATCAAACTATTTCTGGACCTCTTCTTTTATTTTCAACACTACATCAGGTATCATCCTTCGTAGCTTTTGCTGAACTGGCTTGCACTCTTCTCTTATGGGAAGGCGATGTACTACAACGTCGGTACTTAACCCAGGCATATCTTGGTATGACCATGCAAAGACATCCTTGAATTCCCGTAGTAACATGACAAGGTCTTATTTTGTCTCCTCAGCTATGTGCGTCCCAATTGTCACAACCTTTCCTTCCTCTAAGGCTATGTTCTCTACCTCCTCCTAATGGGGTAAGATTTGTTTCTCCTCTTGCTTTACCATTCTTAACAGATCTGGAGATAAATTACAATCTTGGTCACTTTCAAAATTCTGAAATTCCTCTAAACACATGTCTTGCTCAAAGTGGAACTCTAGATATGTATTATCGTTACTCATGTCATTGATATCTAGGGACCTGTAATGGGTATCAAAGAATGTACAAAAAATAAATGAACTCAAGGACGACTATTCACATGATATGAATGAAAAATATAAAATTTGGAATGAAATTAAAAAGTCAAAAGAATGAAATGAAAGAATATTTGCTCAAGTTAATTATCAAAAATGTATTTTATTGAAACAACAATTTCTGAACATGTGCCTATTTCACAAAAGAAATCTTATTGTTCCTAGGCTAAAAACAACAAGAGCGTTCTGAATATTACTCTGTATAATCTCTAAAAACTATAGGAAGTTCCTCTGCAGTTCAATTGTCCAAAACGCTTCCAAGTTCATAAGGGCGAATGCCCAACAGGTTTTTTTGTTCAACTTCTTCCTCACGTATGGCATTGACATGAGGACTTTCCAATAACCCTCTCTCAGGTTGAATTATCCCTCCAGATACAAAGGTCTGGGATATATGGGGAAATGGCATCGATTCCCTCTAGACTTCTTTTCCATTTAGACGTGCTCTCCTTCTTTCTTAATTCCTTTCTAATTCCCTTCTTCTCTATCTAGTATTTAGCTTAAAACCCAAGCCAAAATGATCTCTCTTCTCCTTCAGCATCGGTACTTGAACTTCCCCTTGGAGATATCTGCCCAGTCCTTTTCCTAGTAAGGCTCACTTCCCCACCATCATTTGCAAACCTATCCTTGTGGTCTTGGATATCTTGGGCACTGGAACTTCATTCCCTTCCTAAATGAATGTTATGTTTACGAATTCCAAAGATCGAAAAGAACACTCAATGGCCACCTCATCTGTCTCTACATATGGCGCGTCATTGGTAACAGTCGTTATGATGTCCTCCACCACATTTATAGTAACCAACCGACCATCTGTCACTAGTTTCAGTTTTTGATGAAAGGATGAAGGCACTGCCCCTGCCAAATGAATCCAGGGCTTTCCCAGCAAGCAATTGTATGAGGGCTTGATATCTATCACCAGAAAATCCACTTCATACATGTTTGGCCTAATCTGTGATGGTATGTCGATTCTTCCCATCACTCTTCTCTCGGTGCCATCAAATGCTCTCACTAAGTTCTGGCATGTCTTTATGTGAAAATTGTCTATCGGCAACCTCTTTAGTGTCGACAACGGTAAGACATTCAAGGCTGATCCATTGTCGATTAGCACGCTCCGTAGAGTATATCCCTTACAATGAGTAGTTATATGTAGGGCCTTGGTTAATCCCATACCCCCAGGAGAATTTCATCGTCACTGAAGGAGATAAATTTATCAGCACTTATATTACTAACCAATCGGTCCAGTTTACTAATAGATATATCTTTAGTAACGTAAGTTTCATTCAACACTTTCATCAATGCCTCCCGATGTACTTCTGAACTTAAGAGTAAGGCTAGCACCGATATGCGAGCAGGTTGCTTGCGCAGCTACTCTACCACGCTGTATTCACTATGCTTCAAGAATCTTAGAAATTTTTTAGCCTCTTCCTCCTTCATAGGTTCATTTATAAGGGAGCCAGGTCCTTTCTCTGGTTCAACTACCACAGTCTTTGATCATGCTGGTTTTGTTCTGATGTTTACCAAGTCGTAACGCCTCCCACTTCTTATGTAGAACCCCTCACTTTGGACCTCCTTGGAAGTGCTAGCTGAGTTTTCCAATCCCGGTGTCGTCACGTTACAATCATAGTTCCATGGTACCGTCTTGTCATTCTTGTAAGGAAATGGCACGGGTTTTTGGATTACCACTTTAGGCGCAATTTGTGCTTTGCATTCTGTGTTTCTCGGTCGGGAAATAATGACCCTCGGATAACTAACTTTTTGATTCGTCAATTCTCCTTCGGTTGCATGTATGTTTCATCCCTCTGAACCTTCTTCGTAAAACTCCAGTTCCTTATTGTCCATAAGGCTCTATACCAATACCCTAAACTCAGTACATTCTTGGATCTCATGTCCATCAGCTTCGTGGAACTCACAGTAGTTCCTTGGTTCTTCACTTCCTTCCTCGAGACTTGATTTTATCAGTCCCCTTCTTACCATATCCCTCCAGATTATTCTTAACAAGGTCTTCACCTCAGAGACATCCCCTTTAATCTTCCTCACGTTATTTTTCCCAATCGCATTTATCCCCTTGTCTCCATGATTAGGTAATGGGTTCTCCGCATTGGGTGTATCATCAAACTTGACAATCCCAAACTTGATAAGCCTCTCAACTACCTTTTTGAAGGCAGTGTAGTTTTCTTTCAAATGTCCCGATACACCTGCGTGGTAATCACACTGAGCGATGGAGTGATACCATTTAGGATATGAGGGTTGTAACGGCTGTAGATAATACGGGGACACTACGCGTGCCTCTAATAAAGTATGATATAATTTCTTATACGTAATTGGGATTGGCATAAATTGGATATTTTCAGTATTTTGTCTGGAGCCTGATTCTTGTCTTGTCGACCCTTGTTGCTCGGCAGTGACTACTTTCGGTTGACTAATAGTAACTGCCTTTGAGTACCCTTTGTTGTACGTACTTGTATTGTTCACCTCATTATCCTTTTTCCTATGAGCAGATCTCTTAGTGGTTTCTCCTGTTTCAATCTCACCACCCCTTATGGCATTTTCTATCATTTCCCCTACTATCACTATATCCGTGAAGCTTTTAGTGGTGCTTCCTATAATATGGGTGATAAAAGGTGCCTTTAAAGTGTTGATAAACAACATGGTGGTTTCCTTCTCTAAGAGAGGTGGTTGAACTTGCATAGGAACTTCTCTCCATCTTTGTGCGTATTGCCTAAAACTTTCAATCGATTTCTTTTCCATGTTTTTCAACATGATTCTATCAGGCGTCATGTCTGCAACATTATTATACTGCTTCATGAAGGCTTGGGCTAAGTCTCTTCATGAGCCAATATTAGCGCGGCTGAGTTGGTTATACCATCTAGATGCTGCCCCCACTAAACTATCTTGGAAACAATGAATCAAAAGTTGATTATTGTTTACGTAGCCAGTCATGCGTATATAGAACATAGTGATGTGGGCTTCAGGGCAGCTAGTCCCATTGTACTTCTCAAATTCTGACATTTTGAATTTATGAGAAAGCACCAAATCCGGGACCAAACTCAAGTCCTTGGCGTCAATACAGTGATCATGGTCAGCATTTTCTAAAGCCTTGAATTTTTCTTCCAACCATCTACAGCGATCTTCCAACTGTCTTGAAGATTCAGTTCTAATCCCCTCTCTCTCTGCTATGTCTGGGTCAGGGATAACAAGATTGGCTGGGTTATCTCCTGGATTAGATCCAGAGCCGACTTGGAAATTCATGGACGGTCTAGTATCAGCTTGCCCTTGTTGAGACCTTATTGTGACAGATGGCCTCTGGGATACTCCTTAGGCTGTGCTGGCGCATGTGGTGATGTAAAACTCGGGGGATTGCCTTCGCTCTCTTCTCTAGTAATAGCCATAGGACTCTTTCCTTTATCCATCATCCCACTCATCATCTGGGCCATTTGAGCCATCATGTTCCTTTGAGCCTCCAACATCTGATCCCTCATCTCTTATTATAGTTTTTCCATTTGCTCTTGCATCTGGTCTTGCATTTCTCTTTGGAATTGTTCCAATCTTTGATCATTTTCTTCGATTTGGCACGTGTACCGTAAGAATATTCAGCTTCTAGATATTCCTTCTCTTTCTTTCTCTCTCTCTGTGTTATAATTTCAACTAATTAGACTCTCTCTATGGACTTTAAATGTATATGATATGATGTAATGCAAATGCATGAATGCAAAGAGGCATCGATTCTGAATCAACTTTATTTTAGAAAACTTTATTAGAAAACAAAATCCTTTACATAAAATAAACTAGAAATACGCTTTCGTCCTAAGTCCTAAAGTCTTAATTTTCCTAAATAACAAAACTAGCTCTTGACTACAATCTGATTGTAGCTCATACTTCATGCTCAATACGTCGGCCTGCGCCGCCAAAGTCTGTAGTTGATCAGCTACCTCTTGAATCTAAACTATGGCTTCCTCCATGAGATAATCCTAGCTTCTAACTTGATCATGCGAATGGTGGAGCTATTCCTTCAAACACCCTTCTCTTATTTCAAGAAGCTCAATTCGGAGTTCTCAGTTGTGCAATGCTGACTCTAACTCTTCTATCTTGTTCTTCATTTCCTCTATCTTGTTCAGGATTGACTTTAGCCCGATCATGAAATTATGGCTTCGATGGTGATGAAGAGACCGTCCAAGTTCAGCCACTCTAGCTTGTAATTCTCCCTTTTCATTTAGATTTTTTGCCAGGCTATTCTCTAAGGCCTCGTTTCGCACTTGCATTTCTTGAAACTTTCTCTCCCAATAGTTAGCTTTGGCTTTTTCCTCTTGGACCTCTTGTCGCCATTGTTCCAAAGTCTTCCCCAATCCTGCATTCTTCATCGATAAACGCATCTTCTTATATTCAGTCTTCAAGCTATCTTGATCTTCCTCAATCTTTCTCTTCTCCTTTCTTAATTTCTCGGCTTCTAATTTTTGAACATCCACATCTATCTTCAAGTACATCTTTTCTTCTTCTAGCTTCTCTATCTTCTCTCTGAGCTCTAAAATTTGCCTTTCGAATTCTTGCTTTATAATCTCTAACTCTGATGGGACCACTTGTAAACACTCCTTCATCGATCAAGCACCCTCCAAACTTGGCCTAGGGATGTTATCATTGATTCTCTTGCTCGACCAGTCCTTATATTCCGGGGTTTTCATCAGCCCTCCAGTCAATATCTTTATATGGCGAGCCTACTTCCAAGCCTCAGAAATCTCTCGAATCCTCTTCCTATAATTATCCCCCTTATACGAGAATTCACTTTGAGCTAACCCATATGTTGCCGATACGAACTGTCTTGCTTTGTATTGCCTTAGAACGAGCAGCAGTTCATATCCAACAACTCCCTATACTCCAGGCAGAGGTACTGAATCAAAATTTCTACATCGATAAAAAACTTCGTCGGGAACCAACCAAGGGGCTTTCCACTCAACATCTTCCTCTCGGAGGTTTTGGAAAACTTCCATCCACCTATCCTCTGATAGATCGTCCCTCTTTGTCGTAGTTGCGGCCTCTTTTAAAGGGGAATAACTTTCAGAAAACACTCGATAAGACACCCTGTCAACCTTTCAAAAATGGCTGTGAAACCAAACCAATAATAACTGGCGCATCCAATGAATCTACCTTCTCCAACTCTCCGACATGCATTCAAAGATCTAAACATCTCAGCTAAGATCACAGGTACAGGCATGACTCCTTTGTTAAGTCTATCGAATAAATCGGTAACTGCTTCATCTATATGTCGTAGAGCTTTGGGGAATGATAAACCGTAAAAGTAACATATTTTAGGCCCACATTTAGCATGCTTTTGGATGATTTAGCCCTTGATTTATGTAAAAAGGTGTTCTTAATCCTTTCTTTTTATTTTTTCTACTCAAGAAAGCACCCGAGGATGAAAAGAACGAGAAACGGGCTTAAAACGGGCCAATTTGGGCCAAAGTGGAAATCGACACGGCCAGGACTTCAAGCCACACGGCCGTGCCTCGTCAATTAACTAGAACAAAGCCTAACCACAATTTACACGACCGTGCCTCCATCAACAGACCCTAACACGGCCTGAAATTTATTCACACGGGCGTGTGCCATGGCCGTGCCCCTGTGGTGGAAAAGAGGAATTTCACTCGGAAAAGGACACTTAGGGAGAAAGAAACGCATTCCAAGAGCCTATATAAAGACCCTAAGTGTAGCCTGAAAGGGGGCGGTCAGTTAGGGGGTCAGTTAGGCAGTCGGCTAGGCCAAGGAGCCGAGCCAGAAGGCCAAATTCGTGGGAATCACTCGAAGATAGCCAGTTGATCCATCTCAAGAAGCCGGAGTTCTACTCAAGACGGCGGATCTCTCTTTCAATTCATTCAGGGGGATTTAGGGATTTCTTATGTTTTGTTTTATCTTTTCTCTTGAGATGTTTTACTTTATCATTATGAACTAAACCCTTCAGATACCTGAAGGGGATGAAACCTTGATGAACCTTGTTATTGTTTTCTGCACTATATGATAAATACTTAGTTTGTTCTTAATTATGTGTGCTTAATTCTTGTGTTGATATTTTCAGGATATTAATTCAAGTGTGATGTGTTTAGGTGGTGGAGAAAAAGTCCCTGCTTAAGAGTAGATCTATCATAATTAAGCGAAGTTGATCGTGCGCCTAGAGATAGGGTGATGAGATTTTGCCAGATTAGGGTGAAACTTAATATGGGAGTCCATAGATCAAATTAATGCGATTCTAGGGGTTTTAATTAGAAAGAGGTTTCAATTAATCAACCTTGGGTTAGACGTTATTCGCCTTAAGAGAGGGTTTAATATAAATTAGGGAGTCTTACGGACCAAACTAAGTGAATAAATCGTCTGGTTCAATGTTAGATAACAAGTGAAATTTAGGTGGATTCCTTCTAGGGTATCGTCGTAATCAACTAAGTTTTTCTAAAAGTTTTTTCTTCAATTTGTTCTTTTTATCTTTGCATCTTAGTTTAGTAATTAGTTAGTTTTTAGTTTAATCAATCAATCACTTCATATTTATGCTAAATAATATAAAGAAAGCGAGTATTAGTACTTTTAATTCCCTTAGGTTCGACAATCCGGTCTTGCCTAAACTAGACTACTGTTCGATAGGTGCACTTGCCTTAAGTCGTTGTCAGAGTTAGTTTCCAGGTTCGATCATTCTCTTTATAAATTTTAAAACTCGACAATTTAGGATGATCAAGTTTTTGGCATCGTTGTCGGGGAATTAAAATATTAATAAAACTCTATTTTTATTACTTTAGCCATTATTTTTATTTTTATTTTTTTATTTTTATTTTGCAATTTATTTTATTTTATTATTTTTGCTAATTTTATTTCTTTCTTTTCCTAGTAGGTACCTCTAGTTTATGACTAGAAGGAACTCGATGGAACCTCTAGTATACGATAGTGATATCGAAGCTACCGCTCAGAGAATCGCAGAGAAATCAAAGCAGCCTTAAATTACCAAGAAGAACAAAGAACAAGGCGAATCCAATCCTCTTGAAGGATGGATGAAAATAATCCACCACGAGACGTGGCGGATGCTCTACGTCTATGTATGATTATGCTAAACCTAATTTAACAGAGTAGAATCTAGTATTGTTAGGCTTCATTGTGGTGCTAATAATTTTGAATTAAAGCCTAACACTATACAAATGATTCAACAATTTGTTCAATTTGATGGTTTGCAGGACGAAGACCCGAATACTCATATAGCTAATTTTTTAGAGTTCTATGATACCTTTAAAATAAATGGCATTTTTGACGATGCCATACGGCTTTGGTTATTTCCCTTTTCATTAAGGAATAAAGCTAAACAATGGTTGAACTCGTTACCTCGAGGGTCAATACCCACATGAGATCAAATGACCGAGAAATTTTTATTAAAACATTTTCCACCGACCAAAACGGCCAAATTACGTAATGATATTTCTTCTTTTGTGCAGATGGATTTAGAGACATTATACGATGCATGGGAGAGATACAAGGATCTCTTGAGGAGATGTCCACACCACGGATTACCTTTATGGCTACAAGTCCAAACTTTTTACAATGGTGTAAATCCCTCAATGAGACAACTAATAGATTCCACCGCCGGTGGAACTCTGAACAACAAAACTCTTGAAGAAGCCTATGAGTTCATTGAAGAGATGTCGCTGAACAACTATCAGTGGCAAGTTACAAGGAAAAAATTGATAAAATCGGCCAGAGTTTTCAACCTTGACGCAGTAACCATGCTATCAAATCAAGTACAGATGATGAATAAAAAGCTTGATAGTTTGTGTTCTTCGCAGGTACACCCAGTAATGCAATGCGACGCAAGAGGAACCGTGGCAAATCCTGAGTACCCACCCCACCAACTGGACACGGAAAGTGAACAGATAAACTATATAGCTAACAATTTCAGATCTAATAATAATCCTTATAGTAATACTTATAATCCATGTTGGAGGAACCACCCAAATTTTTTGTGGGGAAGTCAAGGAAATCAAGGAAATTAAAGACAACAACCTCCTCCAAATTTCCAAAATCAGCACTATCCACAGGAAAAGAAGCCCAACCTCGAAGAGATGCTGACAAAATTCATGGTAGCCACAGAAAACTGCCTCCAAGACACTAAGACAACACTTAAAAACTAACAAACATCAATGGAAGGAATCAAGAATCAAGTTGGGGAACTTACTAAGTCAGTCAGGGAAGTTACAAAGTCAGTTGGACAACTTGCAAATTTAATGTTCTAACGACCGCAATGGCATCTACCAAGCAATACTGAAATTAACCCAAAGGAGCAAATTCAAGCCATAACAGCTCAAGAGGGTACAAGGTTAGATGAACCCATCTCAACATGAGAAAATAAAGAAGAAGAAGGTAAAATTGAGGTAACACAAGAAAAGCCAAAATCGGTAATCAAAGAATACCAACCTCGCATACCTTATCCCGAAGCATTAAAGACAGACTATACAGAGGAACAATTCGGTAAGTTTCTTAAACTCTTAAAGAAATTACATATTAACTTACCACTTCTTGAAGCTCTTTCACATATGCCGGATTCGAGGAAATTTTTAAAACAACTTCTGACAAATAAGCGTAAGTTAGACGAGGAACCACATGTGGATCTGAACGCAGTATGCTTAGCTATGTTGCAAAATAAACTACCACGAAAGCTAAAGATTCAGGGAGTTTTACAATTCCATGTTTAATTGGTAGACTAACCGTTAATAATGCATTAGTTGATTTAAGGGCAAGCATAAATGTCATGCCTTATAAAATGTTTAAACAACTAGGTCTAGGGAAACCCAAACAAACTAGGATGAGTATTCAATTAGCTGATAAAACTGTTAGAATTCCTAGAGGTATTATCGAAGATGTTCTTGTAAAATTGATAAATTAGTTTTCCCAAGGAGATTTTGTTGTCTTAGACATGGATGAGGACAATTCGATTCCTTTAATTTTAGGAAGACCCTTTTTAGGAATTGCCAAAACTAAAATATATGTTGGTGCAGGAGAACTCATACTCAGTGTAGGTGATGAACTGATCAGATTATAAGCTCTTGACTCGGCCAGGACATCAAATGATGAAGGTGAGAAAGTAAATTTAGTTGATAACAAATCTATTCAAATTTCACCACAGGAAAAAGCACAAAGCTACAAACCTGAGCCGGATCATAAACCTCGTCCCAACAAAGAAGAAACATATGAGGAACGAAGCTTTGAGGTCGACAAACTAAGGGAGTGGAAGACCCACTTTAAAGAAGAACCAAAACCACACAAAGAAAAACCGAAAGAACTTCTAGAAGAGCTCGTAGGGACATCAAATCACTTCAAAATAGGAGATCAGGTACGGTTAGATAAAGCAGATCCTCGCATCATCACACCAAACCTGAATTCAAATGCAGAGATCCCTCTTGAGGTACCAAATATCTTCTCATACGGAACAGTCAAGGTAAGTAATCCCATATTCGGCACTCTTAAGGTAAATGCTTCCCGACTTAAAATTTATCATGAAAATAAAACTGATAACATGAGAAAGGATATTCAAACATTTAAACCACTCTGATTTTTTGAACACAAGGAAAGTCTAGCTTAAGACTTTAAACAAGCGCTTCTCAGGAGGCAACCTGAGCATAACACTATCTCCTTATTTCTATTGTGGTTATTTCTTTTCTATTTTTATTTTTCTCCTTCTCTAAAATTTTAATGAATCAAAAGTCCAGATTCACAGACTACACGGCCTAGCACACGACTGTGGCCACGGCCGTGTGGTACTCCGAATCATCGTATTGACATGGCAGGGATGGTACGAGTCAGAACGAATCAATTTTTCAAAGTCACGGACCCAACCACCACGCCACGGCCGTGCGATAACTTGGTCATAGGAGGGAAAAATGTATGACAGTTTCATTGAAGAGAGGTTCTCTTTTGTATGCAGGTTTTGAAAAGTTAGGACACTGTGTTCGTGAAAATCAGACCCGGGTTAGTTTTGATTTGGCAGCGTACAAGTCGAAGGCTAAAAGTCTTCCAGTTTCTAAGCACAGATTCGACTCAATTAATTCCTTGCATAGTTCAAGATAAACTCGTGGCAGGCTTTGGCAAAGATGGCGTTGCAGAAATATGAGTCAAGTTGGAGATTTATTAAGATGACTCCTATTTCAGTCAAATTTGAAAAATAATCTTCCAGTTAAACTCTAATTAGTCTAGATTATTTTATTATTATTTGACCTATGAATTTAGCTTATAAATAGGCTCTTTTACAACCTTAGAAAATACACCTATTAGAGATTAGAACTCTTAACACATTTAGAGTATTTTGTGTTTACGATTTGAGGGTTCTTTGTTTTCAGGTTTTCGGGTTTTAGTTTTTATCTCCATCTTTTGTACTCTTCATTCTTTTACCATGGTGGGTTTTTATCTTCTTTGGAGGAATTTTTTCACATTAAATTTGTGTGCTCAATTTCTCAATTTCTTCAACTATTTTTACTTGTTCGTTGCTTAATCGAGTAAATCCTCAATAGAATTAAACTCTTTTTGTAACTCAAGTAAACATACGGTTCCTTAGCAGTGTTTTAATAACAAGTGTGGTGACAATGCTAATACATTTTTCACGCCTAATCTTATTTCCAATGTCGAGTTTTGTTTTCATTAACCAATATTTGTTTTAATGAATTTTAATTGATTCTAAAACTTTATTAAAATTTTAAAATAATTCTAAGTGACCAATCACATTTATATATATAAAGATCGATGGTAAATACCAATTTTTTTCAAAATTCAGATACAAAACCATTACAACATCTAACATTAAGAAGTAAAAGTTTAATTTCTGAACAAAATAAAGTAAAAGTTTAGTATTATTCGCTAGAAAAAAAGAGTAAATTCTCAAAATAGTCATTTTATTTGCTTCAAATTATATTTTAGTCACTTATGTTTGACACGTTACGTTTTAGTCATTTACGTTATCGTGTTATAACATTTTAGTCACTGAACCGTTAACTGTCGTTAATGGTGTAACGGTAATCTAACGTGGCACATTAAATTATAATTTTAAACGAAAATTTTAGGTTAAATTATACAATTAGTCTCTATATTTTTTTGAGCAATTTAAATTTTTTTATATTCTTTTAACTTTTTTTTCTTTTTTTTTTTTCATTCTCTTCTGCTTCTCCTTTTATTTTCCTTCCTTCAATTATTTATGTTATCAACTGGCAATGACTGGTTGATTCGAAAAAGAAATGAACAATAATATAAAGCAGCTTAAGATAGCATACTCAGGTGCATGATAGCCGAAGGTTCCCAAAACATGAGTAGAATGAAGACGAGCAACCATGTCTGAAGCTTGGTTTAAGAGGTCAAAATCTGCAATCTTTGCTTTGAAGTCTTCAAAAAGGACATTTCTAGATTTGATTTCTTTCTGGATAATAGAAGGTTGAACTTTCTCGTGCAAATATTCCAAACCTCTTGCCGCATCAACCACAATTCTTACCCTCTACATCCAATCAAGAACTAGACCCGATTGTGCCCCTTGAACTCCCTTTCTTCCCGTGATTCCCAAAAGCAAGAAACAAAAAATGTCAAACTAAAAGAGCTTAACCTATATGCAGGGATGTTTTAACAAATGAAAAATATAGAAAAGCTACGTCAAGAGAAATGGAGAAGGGAGGAAAACAGAAGGAGAAGTAGAAGGTAATGATAAATAAAGAAAAAATAAATAAAGTTAAAAGAACATAAAAGAAAAAAAATTGTTCAAAACAAAAAGTATAGGGACCAATTGTATAATTTAACCTAAAACTTTCATTTAAAATGATTATTTAACATGCCACGTCAGCAAAAATTAACGGTTCAGTGACTAGAATGTTACAACACGATAACGTAAGTGACTAAAATGTAACATTAATAACTAAAATATAATTTGAGACAAACAAAAGTAACTATTTTAATAGTTTACTCAAAAGAATATTGTAATTAATAGCAACTAATGACCAAGTTATTCATTTTAAGTTCCAAAGTTTCTTTTGTATTTGAAAATGTTTAGAAAAAAATAGGTTTAAAAATGGGTTTGGACAAAAAATACTCATTTAAAATATAGAGTAGGCTTGTATTTCAACATATATGGTCCGAGTTGAAATTCAAGTCTAACCTAGAACCCTTTTCAATTTTATAACATGTTGTTTTTCTTTAATTTTTATAGTTTATTATATATTATGTAACTTATATATTATAAAATTAAATTTATAACATTGTAATGTAGCTATTAGAAGTATGTTGATTTCAAATTTTAATATAAAAATATGTATATGAAGTAACTAAATATTAAATAAAAATAAGATATTTTAAATAAAATAAAATAAACCAATATAGATAAGTTTGAGTTGACCATTTATTAAAAATTTAGATAAATTTAGAAAAGGAAAAATAAACTCATATTTTAGAAAACTCAACAAAAAATAAGAAAACTTGAAATCAGCAAGAAAAGAGAAACGTTCTCTTTATCTCCAATCAACTACTCCAAGTATAATTTACATGAGAAAACTCAACAATCCAATGAATGAAACACAAGTAAAAACCAGAATCTGTAATGTTAGAGGACTGCTAAATTTGCTCCCTGATGAAGGAGAAGATGATGGAGGATCAACATCAGATCCAGGAGGAGCAGTAAAATCCGTGACATTTTCCCTGGAACAAGTATAGTTGCATCTACTTGGACGAACAATTCTATAAACGCCATTACTGGTCAATATAAAGATGTCTTTCTTATTATCCTGCCCAAAGGAGAATATAAACCCCAATGCTGGAGATGTTAACTCAGGATCAGCATTGCATTGGATAGGAGAGTCTTGGGCACATATAACAGCAAGCTGATCTGCTGTGAAGTTTCCACTGCCTTTTGGGTTTTCAAAACCTGCCCAAATAACATCAGCATACAAATCTGCATACAGATATCTGCAATCATGGTTTATTACTTATTAGACCATGTTAATTGGCATGTTATTGTGGACACTGTGTAAGGTCTTTCTTGTCAACTGACTCACCTTCCATACAAGCATGGATCAGTCATAGATCGGTAGAAATAACCACCACTGATCGATGCCGATCCTTCAGCTTTGTTTAAAGAAGAATGGTTGTATCCCATAACTGGGAAGATTGCATTTATGGGGTTTGAAGAATTATTAGCCTCAGAATAGTTTGATAAATTGTATAAAAAAGGTCCTTCATAAACTCTCCAACCATAGTTTCCTCCCTTTGTCACTATATCCACTTCTTCATATTGATCCTGCATAAGATCAATGATATATGCATCACTAACAAGGTTATATAAATCGTCTATGTTTCTCCGGCACTTCATTTTTCTTGAAGTACTCATATCCGAACATGTATGCAACATTAATTAAGCTCCATTGGAAAACTTAACCTGACCAACATCTGCACATAGGAAGTAAGAAGGCCTCTCAGAATCAAAACTACATCTCCAAGGATTTCTAAATCCCATGGCCCAAATTTCTGGAAGCAATTCATGGTCTTCATAAAATGGATTGTCTTTAGGAATTGAATAATTTCCCCATAGATCAAATTCACTGATATCTTTTGCACCTGCAGAGTTGAAAAATATTGGTACAACATCAAATAACACCTTGTTTGAAAATTCTTGTTCTGGTAAGGGGAAATTTCATGGCAATACTTAACTTGGTATGGTATCTATGTCAAGCCTCATAATCTTTCCAAGCAAAGATCTCTTGTTTTGTGAGAAGTTATAAGGGTCACCACTGCCTCCACCATCTCCCATCATAAAATACAAATATCCATCTTTAGGTCCGAAGAGAATCTGGCCACCATGTTGGGAAGTGAATGGTAGTCCCATGGTAAGTATTCTTCTGACTTCTACCGGTCTAATTTGAGTAACCTTAAATCAAAAACCAGATTTAATGAGAACGAAACTTGACTCGATATCATGATAAATGACTGTTACAAGCAGAGTTTTTTTACCAAGGAAAGATTCAATGTGGTACTTTTGGCTGTGAATTCTGTTATAACACTGTGATATTGGCATGGTTGAGCCCCATTGTCTGAACTTAACTTTGAAGGATCACATCCTATATCACTGTTACATGAACATCTTCCTGAACATCCTGGCCATCGAACCTTATCACAGTTAAACGAAATGAACAATCGGCCGTTTTGTTGAAAGTTCGGATGAAACGCAATTCCCAACAATCCAAGCGCAGCATCAGCATGTACTTCATCAGTCAAATCTAGAAACGGATATGACTCATCAATGCCTAATGTTTCTCCTGATCCTTGCTCAGGAACCGTTGCCAACCATAATTTTCCGGCTTGGTTAGACAAAAAGACACGGTTCGAACCGTCGGGATGAGCCACCATGTTAAGGTAGGATCCATTCCCTATTTTCTCAAGACAAATACCACTTGGAGGACTAATATTTTCAGAACTGTTTAGCAGAACTGGACCTCCAGTAAAACATGTTGCTCCATCATCAGAAGCTCCACCAAATTCATCACAGAAAGCACCCTTAGATTGCCATAACTCATTCAGCTTCGAAGTCGAATTAATTTGTATACCACCTTTAGCTTGCAGTGCAAAAGGAGAATTTATGATTGATACGTTATGGCATTTATCCCAAACTTCTGCACAGTAATCAACTTTGGCTTGTTGTGACTGGCTTGAGCTTGTTGAAATAGATGAGTTGCAAAGAACAGGAACTGTTCTTTGTGCAGAATCGATTCGATATAGCTCCGCCGAAAATTGGTCACATCTCTGCAATCATATAACATTTAGACCAGTTCATATTATCATCTATTACAAAGACTTTAAGTGGCACCCTTACCGAGCAGAGTATCGATTTAAGGACCGAAGCACAAGCAGAAACAGAGACATTCATTGACTTGAACTGATTCCTCAATTTCAGATCCTCAGTGGCATTACAACAAACACTTCCATTGTACTGACAAAAGGAAAGAGGGGTCTTAGATGTAAAGGGTGCTCCTGTTTCAACAAAAAAAGATCACCAAATTGAAATATAGTATTACAGCTATTTCAATGAAGAAAGGGTCTTTATAAGCAATCAAATAGAACATTTTCTTTTCATAAAATGAATCAAAAGACACCTACTGAAGTTTGTACACAAGGGATGTGAAGAACAACGATGGCTAAGCAGAAGATTCAGGCAAGAAATGATGAAGATTAGAGTTAGAACACCAGCCATCATCTCTTAGAAACAAACTTTGAACATGCATAGACTCAAGAATTACCCTGTAAAATCAATTCTAAGTTCGACAAAATGGGTTATTTCTGTAAAACTCAAATTCAAGTGTTCTTTTTTTATTGGATTATACCAATTCAGCTTCTAATTTCCTGTCTGCATGGTTGACTTTCCTTGTTTGCTTGAAGGTGGAATGTAAACAAGAGTATGGGAACATAAACTCAAGCTGACCTATGCTACAATATATAAACAACAAAAACTAATAACAATAAGAAGTTGATTTCATCATTGATATAGTTTTCAGTAAAAAAGAAAAGAAATAAAAGTAAAGTCAAACACTCCAACCCAAAGAAAGTTGGACTTGATTTTACCGTGCAAGCTGATGCTATAGACTGACTTGAAACGTAGAACTTCAACAAGTGGTGGTAACAGTAGATTTTCTGCTGACTCTACAATGTTGCACTGTTTATTTTATAAGGGAAGGGTAGATTTTTTAGGAAACGATGTTGAAATTGGTATTAACCAAAGATTTGATGTCTAATATTTTGGTTACTCTATTTACCATGTATTATAGCAAGAAGTGAAAGAAAATTGAGTTATTGTTGTGGTTAGAGTTTGTATGAATCAAATCTTGTCAATTGTTAAAAAATAAATATAGTGACAAAATAAGAGAATTTATGGTGATTTTGAAATCTCATTTTTTGATGACTGAGTCAATAAATGTTATTGTTTTCACGCCAACTCGGTTATAAAATTACAAAAATATCTTTTAATAATTAAAATAAATTATATTATTTGTAGACATTTTAATTTTTTATTTTAAAAATTAATAAAATTATGCAATTAGTGATATTTGAACCCACATCAATTAACTATATTATTAAAACTTTTAATTAACCACTTAACTAAAGTTATATCATAATATTATTGAACATTTTAATTTTATTATACACACTTTATTACCTTCACTCAAGCTAAACAATTTATTTTATTATTCATCGTATGCTATTTTAAATGCGTTTGTGTTCGAATTTATGATTCTCACAAGATATGTTTAGTGATAAAATTTTTAATTTTCATTGAATTTTAAAATGTTAGAATTTCTTTTTTGTTATATTATATTTTATAAAAAACCTACTAATTCCCCAAAGTCAACACCTCATAAAAGTCAAATATCAAAAGTCAAACAGAACCAAGTCCACTTTTACCCTTTGAAAATCATCTAATCTCATCTCGCCAATCATTCTATTTCTATATATGAAAGCATTAACACATTTAGATATAAGAACTTGAATATTTACGAAAAACCTCCTTCATCCGTACCAATTTGCTATGACTTTTAACTTTCCTTCCTCATCTCCCACTAACCAAATCTTTATTAAAAACTTGTGGTTAAATTATGATTTTAATCTCTTTACTATGCTAAAATTTAATATTTAAATCTCTATACTTTAATTTATTATAATTCAGTCCATTTTAATATTATTAATTAATCCAAATTGTTAAAATTATTAATTATTTGAATTTGATTTTTGTAGAAGGAGTTTTAAGCATTTAAATCACGTGTACTTTTTATTGAATTTAAGATTCATATAATTTTTAGAATATCTTTTATAAAATTTTCTCAATGTTAAAATTCTTGATTAAATAATATTATTATAAAAGTGAGAATATCAAATTAGATTTTAAATTTTGACATAGTTGAGGAACCAAAACTCCATAAATGCTGAAATTTTTAAGTCAATAAATAAATTATGGGACTGTCATGTGTATATATATAAACATTTTTCTTAATCATATGAACTGTAATGGGTATAATCATCTAATCATTTTGGTAACATGGTAAAATCTAAAAATTCAATCATTAATGGATGAAATTATATATATATATATATGCCTTGAACTCTAGCATTTGGTCCATTGATCTGGGTGTTCACTTCCGAATCCACGTCATGAGTTCAACAAGTCAAAAGAATCACTTCTGTGTGGTGTGTGCGTATGTGATAGTTAAGGATCTCATAAAGGGGTGAAACAAAAATGTTACTTAAAGGATAGAGATGAATAATAATTTTTGAGTATTAATTTACAATTTTATAAATTTAAAAGATTAAGGGTAAATTCACCCTTTTGAAAGGGTCCCTTGTCCATGCCTTGGACTCACATAACAATATGATTATCGAATCTAATTTTTCAGAAAAGTATCATAGAGATTTTTATATTAGAAATCGGATTGTATTTACTCTCTTTATTTAAAAATATATAAATTAGTAACTGACCTTTTGTTAAGATTTTCATCTATTTTTACTATTAAAAGCTAATTTGTGTCAATCAGCATAAGGTACACATGGCATATGACATGCAATTGTTTGATCAATCATGCCAATTTTTAATAGTAAAAATGGATGAAAATTTTAATATAAAGTATTAGTTTGCTCTTTAATCTAACGTACGTACTATTTTATCTTTCTTTTAATAAAAAATAAAATAAAAAATACAATCTGACTTCTAATATAAAGACCTTCACTATATTTTTACCCTAATTTCTCCTATTAGTTATAGTTTCATACCACATGTCACTATTTACTTACTATATGGTCAGTTTTTAGTAAAAGAGTAAAATGCAATCTCACGTTTAGTATAAAAGCTTTCTTGATACCAAGCCTTCAAAAAAATAAAGAATCAACGTAATTGTTAATTTTTATTGAATTTAAGATTCATATAATCTTTTAGAATCATTTTTTATATTTTTTCTCAAACACCCTTATGTTAAAATTCTTAATTAAATAATAATATTATAAAAGTAAAAATATCAAATTTATTGAGTAATTTTTTGCGTGTTTCATTAAAGGAAACATTCGGTATTTATACATGTTATCACTGTTCATGATTTAACCCCACTAATTCTAGGGTGACACTTTAAGTAGACCTCGAGCATGTCAGACACGTGTATCGTTTCAGTCACTGTTGGAGTTCGCGTCCCTCCATGCGAACTCTTTGGGTGTGTGCAAGCTAGAACTGTGAACTCCCTTCGACTCACAGAACCGACACACATGAGCTCCTTAACTGTCCTCTCATTGTACATTTCATGTGCACTCATTTGGTGGGGTCTGATCAAGTCGCAGGCAAACAACCCAAGCTTGTCTAGGTCTCGGGCCCAGAACTATTATTGTATAACAAAATTAAACTTTAAATTTTGACATAGTTGAGGAACGAAAACTCCATAATATAACTGAAAAGATAACATTCTATTTCGTATTAAAGAAAAAAATTCCACTTTCCCAAATCTATTTGCTTTTATAAATATTCCTTGATCTCATTAAATGAACTCATTTTGGTATATGAATGCTGAAATTTTAAGTTCATAAATAAATTATGGGACTGTCATGTGTGTGTATATATATATATATATATACATATATACATATTTTCTTAATCATATGGATTGTAATGGGTATAAATCATCTATTCACTTTGTTAACATGATAAAATCTAAAAATTCAATCAATAGTGGATGAAATTATATATTTAGTTCATATACATATATATATGACTTTGAACTCTAACATTTGATTTATTGATTTTGGGTGCTCACTTTCGAACCATCTTCATGAATTCAAGTAGTTATAAGAACCATCTCTGTGCGTTGTGTGCGTACGTGATAATTATCTCATAAAGGGGTGAAACCAAAAAGTTACTTAAAAGGGATAGAGATGAGTAATAAATTTTTGGATGAAGTAAAGTGTAGTTTTAACATTATATTAATTTATAATTTTATAAATTTAAAAAGATTAAGGGGTAAAATTACCCTTTTGAGAGGGTCTCTTGTCCATACCTTGGACTCACGTAACAATATGATTATCGAATCTAATTTTTCAGTAAAAGTATTATAGAAGTTTTTATATTAGAAGTCGGATTATATTTTGCTCTCTTTATTTTAAAAATAGATAAATTATCCTTGTACATTAAATCAAAGAGCAAGCTGATCTTTTTGTTAATATTTTCATCCATTTTTACTATAAAAAGCTAGTCATCTCCATCAAAGATAAGATACACATGGCATATTACATATAATTGTTTGGTCAATCATGTCGGTTTTAATAGTAAAATTGGATGAAATTTTTAAATAATCGCTTTACTCTTTAATTTAACGTCTTGAGACTAATTACATTTTTTAATAAAAAGACAAAATACAATCTAACTCTTAATCTGAAAATATCCATTATACTTATACTCTACTTTATCCTATTAGTTATATTTTCAAAAACAAAAGTATCAACTTGCTATTGTGAATACATTCGTAGAAAAAATAGTACCAACTTGGTAATAACTATCAACTAAAGGAAAGGGAAGGGAAGTATAAATTATAGCACACACACCTTTCCATTCTCAATCTCCTTTTAATTAATAACAAAATCAAACCCCAAGGACATAAAGGAATGGAGTTCTTCAACAAAGCTAAAGTAGTAAGACTCCGTAGTCACCTTGGCAAGTACTTACTTGCCAACGAAGAAGAGGAAACTGTTCGGCAAAGCCGAAACGGCTCCTCCCAAGGTGCGCGTTGGAAGGTCGAGTTCATCCAAGGCGATAGCCACTTGATCCGTCTTGTAAAGATCTCAGGTAAGTTGTTAAACTACTCAAAAAATAGAACAAGCATGTAAATCATTGATTTATATTATAGATGTAGTATTTATAGAGTACAATTGTAACTGCTATGGCTTAACAATCTAACCAACTGAGTAACAGACTAACAGCTATGGCTTAACAATCTAACCAACTGAGTAATAGACTAACAGCTCAGAGAGCTAACAGCTCAATTACCAGAGTATTCTATACTCTTAACATTCACCCATCTTCCCCATAGGAAAGACCCGAAGAAGACTCCGAAATCTAGCAAAACATGATATAGAAAGCGATTTGGTTAGAATGTCAGCGACTTGATCACACGCAGGAACCTCACCAACACTAATAGAACCATCTACGACCTTTTCTAGGACAAAAAAATAAATCAAGCTCGACATGTTTGAACTTGGAATGTAGAACAGATTAGCGACTACTGACAATCTACTTTAGAATTATCACACCAAATAGTTGGTTGATCAATACTTTAGAGTTGTAATTCTTTGAGTAACTGAAACTAGCCAAGTAACATCACTAGTAGTGGCAGCAAGACTTCTATATTCAACCTCACCCGTAGAGCGCGAAACCACTGACTACTTTTTGGAACACCAGGCGATTGGCGTGTGACCAAAGTACACACAGTAGCCTTTTGTTGAGTGACAATCATCATAATCAAGCCCCTAGTTAGCGTCCGCATACCCAACTAAAGATAGCCGATCAGATGGACAAAAACAAGTCCATAATCCAGTGTACCACTTAAATACCGCAAAATTCTCTTCAAGGCAATCAGATGAACAGAGGTAGGTGTATGCATGAACTTGCATATACGGTTCACCGTATAGACAATATTTGGACGAGTCAAGACTATATATTGTAAAGCACCGGCAAGACTTCTGTACTCAGTAGGATCAGTGAGACGATTCCCGTTATCCTTAGATAGAGTAGAGGAGCTACCAATTGGAGTATGAACACTCTTAGCATGAGACATAGAACTCCGTTCAAGTAGTTCTCGGATGTACTTTTTTCTGACAAAGATGAAGGCATCCTGTGGAGGAGCGAATAACCTCAATCCCGAAAAAATAGTGGAGATCACCCATATCCTTAAGGGAGAACTCATCATTTAACTACTGAACAAAGTTACTGATACAATTAGTGACACACCCGGTAATAATAATGCCATCCACGTATACAAGCACATAGAGAACGGCGTTAGTTGTAACTCGAACAAATAGCGACGCATCAGATTTAGACATAACAAAACCAATTGAAATAAGAAAATTCTTCAATTTATCAAACCAAGCACGTGGAGCCTGGCGAAGGCCATACAAAGCTTTCTTCAGACGACAGACTAAAGGTTTGCCATCAACCCCATACTGAACATAGCCCAGAGGTTGTTGCATGAACACTGTAATTAGCCCACTTTGCTCGGGCCCATTAAAACTAAAAAAATACAAAAAAAACCCAATAAATAAAAATCCAAAAAATAAACAGTCCAGTTTTTATTACAAACCCAATAAGAAATTGGCCCAAAATTAAAACCCATAAGACTTAAGACTAAAACTAGCCCAGATGGCCCAAACCAATTACAATGGCCCAATGTTGAATAGGCCAGGATGACCTAAAACAGATTGGGGTTTCAGAAACCCTAGAGGTTTCTAGAACCTCCTAGTGCCCCAGCCTTTATGCCAGCCATGCATTCGAGCCTCCACGTCATCCCACGAGTGACCTCATCCTCCGTGTATGCGGTTTACTGTAAAAACAAAAACAAAACAACAAAAAAAAGCCAAAGAAATGTATAACGAAAAATCGAAGGCTTTACAGATTTTCTTTTTATTCTTTAAATCAGCTATAAAAAGAAGCCAAAAATAATCTATAAAGGGGGTTACCATTTTTTATAAATACAAATCGAAAAAAACAACAACGAAATCAAATAATAAAAAAAAGAGGTGATTTCATCTTTCCGAATCTGTTTCTTTCCATTTAGCCATATATATATATATATATATAAAGAATAAAAAGGGAAAGGAAGGATACCAATACTAATCGCCCCACAATCCTGTCGTCGGAGGTCCCTTCTCCGTCGTTTAATCGGACAAAAGGGGTTTTTGTTTGTATAAATTGTTTCTAAGGGTTTTTTTAAGGGAAAAGAACAAGCGATAAAAAGGGGCCTAAAACCTAGTTTTATGTAGCTCCGCCACCGCTTCTTGTAGACCATGGCAGACCTCGGTAGAGCCACGATGAAGGCTGGCAGGAAACCCGATCGGAGCTGGGATTAGCACTAGGGGAATTTCAGAGAAAACGAGGGTTTTTTAAAGAAAAAGGTTTGATATGTTTTTTTTCTACATTTTGTTACTTATATAGCGCTCCAATACGGTGCCGTTTTGGAGCCCATCTTCAAAGCATAAAACGAAGCCGTTTGCCTCTCAAGATCTGCGCGTTGACCCGACCCGCAAGCAGGATCCGCGTGTTTTCTAATGGAAGGGCTAATTGCACCTTTAGCCCTTCCACTTTTTTATTACTTTGTACTCAAGTCTTTTTTTTTAATTTGGCCCAATAATTTATTGCGATTCCAATTGGGCCCTTATCCGAACGACGTAGTTTTGGAGGGTAGAGATTAATTTCCCTTTTGGTCCCTCTTTGTTATTCGTGCGTTCAATAAGGTCCTTTTCTTTTTATTTATTTGCGGGTTTGCCCCAAATTTACATTTTGAGTTCAAATTAGTCCTTTTGTTATTTTTGCTATTAAATTAATTAATTTTAATATTATTACCATTCTTTTTACTATTATTATTATTCTTAATATTACAATTACTATTATTGTATTTATTATTATTATTACTTTCCTTATTATTATTATTATTATTATTATTATTATTATTATTATTATTATTATTACTATTAATATAATTATTGTTATTATTACTATTACTATTACTTTTATTATTACTAATATTTTATTTTTATTTCTACTACTATTATTATAATTATTTTTAAATTGTTTTACCTAATATTCATCTTTTTATTTATTAATATTTAAATTGTTTTAAATTATTTCTACCACTATTAAATTTTAATTATTTTTAGTTTTCATTTATTTACTTACTCATTTTTTATATAATTAGTTTGTTTTATTTATTTATTTGTTTATTTTGTTTTATTATTTATCTTATTTTTATTTTTACTCTTATTATTCCTTTTATTTTGGTTTGTTTTATTTTAACTTTTACACTTATTATTGTCATTTCATTATCTATTTATTTACGTATTTATATTTTATTATACACTTTCAAATTTTGACTATTCATTATTATTAACGTTATTATTATTGTTATTTATATTTATTATTGTCATCATCATTATTTTGTTACACATATTAGCACTGTAATTCATTTTACATTTTACTATAAAATCATATTACATTTTATCGATGCATTAAAATTTTTTTTTTGAAATAAGCAAATACTCCGCTTTTTAAGGTTTGAAAGAAATCGTACCCTAACTTACTGGGTTTCGATTTTTCTCATCGAGTCTAAAGAACCTATTATTTTCTTTTTAAAATCAAAGCATAAAAGTTAAATAAAAAATTATTATCGGGAATTCAAAAATGTTGTGTTCTAACTTACTGGATGTGACATTTTGTTATTTCGAGGTAAGGATTTCTAAAAACAAAGGCAATATTCTGTATTTGGAACTTTGAGAAATTGTGCCCTAACTTACTAGGTTTCGATCTATCATTTGACCCAAATGACCGGATATCCTTTTTAAATTTAAATGCACTTGTTAAAAGTCAAAAGACAATCTTAGTTTCAAGGATTCGAAATGTCGTATCCTAACTCACTGGGTATGACATTTTACTTCTTCGAAATAAGCGGGTCTCAGCATCCAATTTAATTTATTCAAGTTTTTCTTTAAACAAAGAGGATCGTATTTTAAAATCTTTTCAAATTTTTGATATTAAGACGTTAATCAATCAATTCGGTACCAATTTTGGGCGTTACGAGGGTGTTAATCCTTCCTCATGCGTAACCGACTACCGAACCCGTTTTCTCGAATTTTGTAGGCCAAAATCATCGTTTTAATAAATCAAAATGTTTTAATGATCAAACTCAAGGTGACCCGATCACACCTCAAAAAAAAAATATTGGTGGCGACTCAATTTTCGTTTTTAAAGTCGACCCCCATTTTCCAAACAAAAAAAATGGTTTCAACAGCTTGGCGACTCCACTAGGGACCAATAAGAGAGTCAAGCCGTAAAATTAATTATTTTCTATCTTGTTGTCGAAAAATTAAAAATCTGATTTGAAAAATTGCAATCCTTTTATTGCATTTGTTTGTGTTATTTCATATGACTGCTGTGGTTTGAGTCTCGTAGAATATTTTCACATCATATTGCATAAGGACCGTTTGGTCTTACCTCTTTTAAGTAGGAGTGAGAAGGTACTCCTTCATGAGGTTTTCACCTCCGTGCAGGATAGTGGATCGCTTTCGAGATACATCCGTACCTATGTCTTCGTGAGATTTTCATCTCCGTGCATCCATAGGCAAATGTATTCCCCTAAACTGAACTCGGTCCGTATGAGCCTATAACGGGTGAGGATTGAGGAATCTGTTGGTTCGAGTACCTCAACTTTAGAACCAAACCGCATGTAGAAGACCCTAGGAGCCCATCCTAGATAGTACTGCGACAAACCTTTGTGGTCACCCAAATTGGTGCTCTATTTGTCATTTATGTTTTTTGTACTAACATGTCTCTTTTGTTTTGGTTATGATTGCAACACATTTTCATCATAGAAAAGAAGTGTTGATTCATGTTCAATTGCTAAATAGAAAGCTTGTTATGGAAAATGAATTTCTTGAGAAAGTGGAATACAATACAGCCGTCCAAATATGGTCCGAGAAAACACGAGAGAAGGGCGATAGTCTAACGGATGAGTACGCGACTTTGCTTCATTGCCCAAAAATTCAAGCTAACAAAGATTATTCAAGAGCCGTCAACATTTTTGACTTACTTAAAGAAGCTAACAAACATCACGTGGAGAAGTGAGCGGTGGGTTACATGACGAATCAAGCAAAAAGGAGATAATAGAGACATCTCGGAAAATTCGCAAGATTTGATCTTAACATCCTGATATGAAGAAAGGGATCGATGTCTTCACCTGGAGTATGAGGGCAAGGCCGTATATGTATCTGTTTTATGTAAAAAAAATTATTTTCTAGAAAAGTTATTCTAATGGAATTGAATCAGAATCAACGCTTCTTTTTGCATTCATGCATTAGCATCGCATCGCATCATATGCAATAAAATTCACAAAAGACCCTTACCCTGGAATATCGTTACAGTACACGAGGAAAAACTGAATCAATGAACTACTGTGAGTTCCATGATGAAGAAGGTCACAAGATTCAAAAGTGCAGTGAATTCAGGGCCTTGATGCAAGGCTTGATAGATAATAAGGAACTAGAATTCCTCAAAGAAGTCAAAAGCCCGAAAGAAATATCGTAGAATCTAAACATTAATGCCGTATCTAACCGGGGAATAGAATTTTCCAAGTGTCTGCCCTTACATACTTGAGAGTGTTTTAAACAATGGGATTGTAGAAGAGATCCATGTATTGTTTAGAGCCAATTTAGGGTAATATTCGAAACACGCTTGTTGCTTTAAGCCTAAAAGCAATAAGAATCCTTTTGTGAAATAGGCTTATGTCTAGCACCTTTATTTCAATAAAATGCATCTTTGTTTCTCACTTCAAGCAAATATTCTTTTATTCATTCATTTCATTCATGTTCATACCATATAAATAATTATTCTTAGATTCATTTGTTCTTTGAATATTCCTTCAGATATCTACAAAGTTTCAGATATCAACAAACATGAGCGACGACCTGCTACTAACTTCGAAATCTACTTTTGAGCAAGATATGTGTTTAGAGGGATCCTAAGACTTTGAAGATGACATAGACTGTGGCTTATCTCCGGACTTGTTAAGAATGGTAGAACAAGAGGAAAAAACAAATTCTACCTCATAAAGAGACAGTAAAGATTGTGACCTTGGAAGAGGGAAAGGTAGTGAAAATTAGAACGTGCATAACCGAAAAAACGAAGCGAGACCTCGTAGGGTTACTTCAAGAATTCAAAGATGTCTTCGCATGGTCGTACCAAGATATGCCCGGGTTAAGCACTGACATTGTAAGTACACTGCCTTCCCATAAAAGAGGATTGCAGGCCGATTCAGCAGAAGCTCTGGAGAATGAGGCCTGACGTTGTGCTAAAAATAAAAGAAGAAGTCAAAAAGTAGTTCTATACTGGATTCTTGTAGGAGGTTAAATATTCAGAATGGGTAACCAACATTGTGCCTGTCTCTAAAAAAATGGGAAAGTGCGAATGTGTATAGATTATAGAAACTTAAATAAGGCCAGCCCGAAGGACAATTTCCCCTTGCCTCACATTGATACTCTAGTAGACAATACGGTAGGCTATTCGTTGTTTTCCTTCATGGATGGCTTCTCGGGATACAACCAGATAAAAATACATCCTAAAGCCATGGAAAAGACTACCTTCATAACCTTGTGACGTACATTTTGTTATAAGGTGATGCCATTTGGGCTGAAAAATGCAGGAGCGACAAATCAAAGGGTCATGGTGACCTTTTTCCATGATATGATGCACAAAGAAATCGAAGTTTATGTCGGTAATATGATCGCAAAGTCCTGAACAAAAATGGAACATATCCAAGTTTTGAGAAAGTTATTCTTAAAATTGAGGAAATTCCAATTAAAGCTCAAGCCAACAAAATGTACTTTTGGAGCTAGATCGGGAAAATTATTGGGCTTCGTAGTCAGCGAGAGGGGAATTGAGATTGACTCAGACAAGGTTTGGGCTATACAAGAATTGCATCCGCCGCACACTCAAAAAGAAGTTCGAGGTTTCCTTGGAAGGTTAAATTACAATGCTCAGTTCATTTCACAATTAACTGAGAAATGTGATCCCATATTTCGTCTTCTTAAGAAACACAATCTAGCCTTGTGGGATAATGAATGCCAGAAGGCTTTTGATAAGGTTAAACAGTACTTGTCAAGTCCTCCAATATTGTCACCTCTATGCCCAGATAGGCCATTAATACTGTATTTGATGGTGTTTAATAACTCTATGGGATGTGTACTGGGTCAACACGATGATTCGAGAAGAAGAGAAAAGGCGATATACTACCTCAGTAAGAAATTCACTGAGTGTGAAATGAGATATCCGCCAATTGAGAGATTGTGTTGTGCCTTGATTTGGACAACTCGGAGCTTGAGGCAATACATGCTGTACAATACAACCTGACTAATCTCAAAGTTGGACCCTCTAAAATATATAATAGAGTCAACTGCTTTGAACGGAAGGATGACTAGATGGCAAATTCTGCTCTCTAAATTTGATATAGTTTATGTGAGCCAAAAAGCTGTGAAAGGAAGCGCAGTAGTAGATTTTCTAGCCAGCAGAGCTCTAAAAGATTATGAGCCTCTAAACTTTGACTTCCCCAATGAAGAACTAATGTATGTGGCATCTACTGAAGAAGACACTACAAAAATTACCTTTGAAATTAAACTTGACGAAGCATCAAATCTTGTAGGTAATAGATTAGAAGCGATCTTGGTATCCCTAAATGGAAATCTTTATCCATTCACGCGCAAATTAGATTTTAATTGTACAAATAATATGGCAGAGTATGAAGCATGTATCATGGGACTCCGTGCAACTATAGAACGCAAAATTAGAGCGCCAGAAGTATATGGAGATTCTGCACTGGTGATCTACCAACTGAAAGGTGAATTGGAGACAAGAGACCCTAAATTGATCAATTATAAAATGATAGTTCTAGGGTTAATTGAGGAGTTTGATGATATTACTTTCAATTATCTCATGCGAGACGAAAACTAGATGGCAAATACTTTGGCTACTTAGGTTTCCATGATCAAAGTAAGCAAACAAGAGGATGTAAAACCCATTCAAATGAGTATTTACAAGGCCCCACTCATTGTTACAACGTGGAGGAATAAGAAAGAAATGATCACCCCCGGTACCACGATTAGGCAAATGTATTCCCTAACAACTCGGTCCGTATGAGCCTATAACGGGTGAGGATTGAGGAATCTGTTGGTTCGAGTACCTCAACTTTAGAACCAAACCGCATGTAGAAGACCCTAGGAGCCCATCCTAGATAGTACTGCGACAAACCTTTGTGGTCACCCAAATTGGTGCTCTATTTGTCATTTATGTTTTTTGTACTAACATGTCTCTTTTGTTTTGGTTATGATTGCAACACATTTTCATCATAGAAAAAGTGTTGATTCATGTTCAATTGCTAAATAGAAAGCTTGTTATGGAAAATGAATTTCTTGAGAAAGTGGAATACAATCATGAGTCAAATATGGTCAGAAAACACGAGAGAAGGCGATAGTCTAACGGATGAGTCTGTGACTTTGCTTCATTGCCCAAAATTCAAGCTAACAAAGATTATTCAAGAGCCGTCAACATTTTTGACTTACTTAAAGAAGCTAACAAACATCACGTGGAGAAGTGAGCGGTTGGGTCATGACCGAATCAAGCAAAAAGGAGATAATAGAGACATCTCGGAAAATTCGAAGATTTGATCTTAACATCTGATATGAAGAAAGGGATCGATGTCTTCACGGAGTATGAGGGCAAGGCCGTATATGTATCATTTTATGTAAAAAAATTATTTTCTAGAAAAGTTATTCTAATGGAATTGAATCGAATCAACGCTTCTTTTGCATTCATGCATTAGCATCGCATCGCATCATATGCAATAAAATTCACAAAAGACCCTTACGGAATATCGTTCTGATTCGAGGAAAAAGCGAATCAATGAACTCATGGAGTTCCATGATGAAGAAGGTCACAAGATTCAAAAGTGCAGTGAATTGGGCCTTGATGCAAGGCTTGATAGATAATAAGGAACTAGAATTCCTCAAAGAAGTCAAAAGCCGAAAGAAATATCGTAGAATCTAAACATTAATGCCGTATCTACAGGGAATAGAATTTTCCAAGTGTCGCCCTTACATACTTGAGAGTGTTTTAAACAATGGGATTGTAGAAGAGATCCATGTATTGTTTAGAGCCAATTTAGGGTAATATTGAAACACGCTTGTTGCTTTAAGCCTAAAAGCAATAAGAATCCTTTTGTGAAATAGGCTTATGTCTAGCACCTTTATTTCAATAAAATGCATCTTTGTTTCTCACTTCAAGCAAATATTCTTTTATTCATTCATTTCATTCATGTTCATACCATATAAATAATTATTCTTAGATTCATTTGTTCTTTGAATATTCCTTCATATCTACAAGAGTTTCAGGATATCAACGCATGGCATGCGTCTACTAACTTCGAGAATCTACTTTTGAGCAAGATATGTGTTTAGAGGATCCTAAGACTTTGAAGATGACATAGACGTGGCTTATCTCGGACTTGTTAAGAATGGTAGAACAAGAGGAAAAACAAATTCTACCTCATAAAGAGACAGTAAAGATTGTGACCTTGGAAGAGGAAAGGTAGTGAAAATTAGAGCGTCATGCAAGAAAAAAGCGACGAGACCTCGTGGGTTACTTCAAGAATTCAAAGATGTCTTGCATGGTCGTACCAAGATATGCGGGTTAAGCGACATTGTAAGTACCTGCCTTCCCATAAAAGAGGATTGAGTCGATTCAATGAGAAGCTACGGAGAATGAGGCTGACGTTGTCTAAAATAAAGAAGAAGTCAAAAAGTAGTTCTATCTTGGATTCTTGTAGGAGGTTAAATATTCGAATGGGTAACCAACATTGTGCTGTCTCTAAAAAATGGGAAAGTCGAATGTGTATAGATTATAGAAACTTAAATAAGGCCAGCCAGAGGACAATTTCCCTTGCCTCACATTGATACTCTAGTAGACAATACGGTAGGCTATTCGTTGTTTTCCTTCATGGATGGCTTCTCGGGATACAACAGGATAAAATACATCCTAAAGCCATGGAAAAGACTACCTTCATAACCTTGTGGCGTACATTTTGTTATAAGGTGATGCCATTTAAATTTGAAAAATGCGGGGCGACAAATCAAAGGGTCATGGTGACCTTTTTCCATGATATGATGCACAAAGAAATCGAAGTTTATGTCGGTAATATGATCGCAAAGTCCGAACAAAATGGAACATATCCAAGTTTTGAGAAAGTTATTCTTAAAATTGAGGAAATTCAATTAAAGCTCAAGCCAACAAAATGTACTTTTGGAGCTAGATCGGGAAAATTATTGGGCTTCGTAGTCGTGAGAGGGAATTGAGATTGACTCGAGACAAGGTTTGGGCTATACAAAATTGCATCCGCCACTCAAAAAAAGTTCGAGGTTTCCTTGGAAGGTTAAATTACAATGCTCGATTCATTTCACAATTAAGCGAAATGTGATCCATATTTCGTCTTCTTAAGAAACACAATCTAGCCTTGTGGGATAATGAATGCGAAGGCTTTTGATAAGGTTAAGCATACTTGTCAAGTCCTCCAATATTGTCACCTCTATGCCGGATAGGCCATTAATCTATTTGATGGTGTTTAATAACTCTATGGGATGTGTCTTTGGTCAACACGATGATTCGAGAAGAAGAAAAGCGATATACTACCTCGATAGAAATTCCTTGAGTGTGAAATGAGATATCCGCCAATTGAGAGATTGTGTTGTGCCTTGATTTGGACAACTCGGAGCTTGAGGCAATACATGCTTGTACAATACAACTGACTAATCTCAAAGTTGGACCCTCTAAAATATATAATAGAGTCAAGCTGCTTTGAGCGGAAGGATGACTAGATGGCAAATTGCTCTCTAAATTTGATATAGTTTATGTGAGCCAAAAATTTGTGAAAGGAGCCTTGATAGTAGATTTTCTAGCCATGAGCTCTAAAAGATTATGAGCCTCTAAACTTTGACTTCCCAATGAAGAACTAATGTATGTGGCATCTACTGAAGAAGACACTACAAAAAATTACCTTTGGAAATTAAACTTCGACGAAGCATCAAATGCTGTAGGTAATAGATTAGGGCAGTCTTGGTATCCCTAAATGGAAATCTTTATCCATTCACGCAAATTAGATTTTAATTGTACAAATAATATGGCGAGTATGAAGCATGTATCATGGGACTCGTGCAACTATAGAGCATAAAATTAGGCGCCGTATATGGAGATTACGCTGGTGATCTACCAACTGAAAGGTGAATTGGAGACAAGAGACCTAAATTGATCAATTATAAAATGATAGTTCTAGGGTTAATTGAGGAGTTTGATGATATTACTTTCAATTATCTCATGCGAGGCGAAAACTAGATGGCAAATACTTTGGCTACTTAGGTTTCCATGATCAAAGTAAGCAAACAAGAGGATGTAAAACCCATTCAAATGAGTATTTACAAGGCCCACTCATTGTTACAACGTGGAGGAATAAGAAAGAAATGATCACCCACGGTACCACGATATATTACGATACGTGAAAATTGTGAATACCACGATCAGACACCGCAGAATGATAAAAGGACATTGAGAAGACTA
>CP106730.1:12768549-12852270 GCA_025506655.1 Gossypium rotundifolium | reverse complement strand
TTTGTTCTAGCAACTCAAGGAATAATTCATCGCTTGTCATGTCTACATACCTCCGAACAGAATGGAGTGGCTGAACGAAAGCATCAGCATATTGTTGAAGTGGGCATCACTCTTTTGGCGCAAACAAATCTCTCTATGGAATTTTGGGCCTATGCATTTTGTTGTACTGTTCATTTGATTAATCGTCTTCCTACTTTAGTACTGAACGGACAGTCTCCGTATAAAGCTCTTCATGGACAAGATCCCACTTATGATCATCTGCAGCGTATTTGGGTGTTGTCGTTTTCCTTATTTAAGTCCGTTTCAACGTCACAAGCTGGATTTTCGGTCGCAACCATGTACGTTCTTGGGATATAGTTCTCAACACAAAGGATATCAAGGCCTTTTTCCGGATGGTAAGATTATTATTTCTCGTCATGTAGTGTTCGATGAGCAACGGTTTTTGTCTCTTCCGTCTACCACGCAAGGTTCTGGGCTCTCATCTGGTCCTCTGACAACATTTGTTCCTCTTGTTAAGATTGTCTCTTCTCGGCCTGTGGAGCGCTCGTCCGTTCTGCCTTTGTCTTCCTCCCTCGACTGTTGCCCATCCACCATTGTTTCTACAGTTCCTCAGACTGGTGGGTTTTGATCGTGAACCTTATAGTTCTCCATCTTTACCAAATAATGATGTCTTGCCTCCCGCTCGTGCACCTATTCCTCCTATTCAGTTCTCTCAGTTCAGAATTTTCCTTGCCTCCAACAAATACTCATTCAATGATTACTCGGTCTAAGGCTGGTATTTTTAAGTCGAAAGATTTGACTATTGATGTTATTGAGCCTACCACTATTGAGGAAGCTTTTACTACCATAGAATGGCGTGATGCAACTTAGGCAGAACTTGATGCTCTCATTTGTAATTTTACCTGGGATCTTGTTCCGTTACCACCTAATCGCAACGCGATAGGGTGTAAGTGGCTTTTCAAAGTCAAGAAAAATCCTGATGGCATTATCACTCGTCGCAAGGCTTGGTTAGTTGCAAAAGGGTGTTCTCAAGTACCTGGGCATTACTTTAAAGAAACTTTTGTCCAGTTGTGAAACCTGCTACTATTCGGGTAATCTTGTCTGTTGTAGTTTCTAAGGGGTGCCAGCTCCATTAAATTGATGTGAACAATGCCTTTTTAAATGGCGATGTTGTTGATAAGGTGTTTGTCGAAACCATTTTTTTGTTTGGGAAACGGTGGTCGATTTTAAAAATGAAAATGGAGTCGCCACTATTTTTTTTGAGGTGTGATCGGATCACCTTGAGATTGATCATTAAAACATTTTGATTTATTAAAACGATGATTTTAGCCTACAAAATTTGAGAAAACGGGTTCGGGAGTCGATTATGCACGAGGAAGGATTAGCACCTTTATAACGCCCAAAATTGGTACCGAATTGATTGATTAACGTCTTAATGTCGAAAATTTGAAAAGATTTTAAATACGATCCTCTTTGTTTAAAGAAAAACTTGAATAAATTAAATTGGATGCTGAGACCCGCTTATTTCAAAGAAGTAAAATATCATACCCAGTGAGTTAGGATACGACATTTCGAATCCTCGAAACTAAGCTTGTCTTTTGACTTTTAACAAGTGCATTTAAATTCAAAAAGGATATCCGGTCATTTCGGTCAAATGAAAGATCGGAACCCAGTAAGTTAGGGCACAATTTCTCAAAATTTCAAATACAGAATATTGCTTTTGTTTTTAGAAATCTTACCTCGAGATAAAAAAATGTCACATCCAGTAAGTTAGAACACAACATTTTTGAATTCCCGAGAATAAGTTTTTATTTAACTTTTATGCTTTGATTTTAAAAAGAAAATAATAGGTTTTTTAGACTCGATGAGAAAAATCGAAACCCAGTAAGTTAGGGTACGATTTCTTTCGAACCTTAAAATGCAGAGTATTTGCTTAGTTCAGAATAAAAATTTTAATGCATCGGATAAAATGTAATATGATTTTATAGTAAAATGTAAAATGAATTACAAGTATAATATGTGTAACCAAAATAATGATGATGACAATAATAAATATAAATAACAATAATAATAAAGTTAATAATAATGAATAGTCAAAATTTGAAAGTATGTATAACAAAATATAAATATGTAAATAAATAGATAATGAAATGACAATAATAAGTATAAAAGTTAAAATAAAAAACCAAAATAAAAAGGAATAATAAGAGTAAAATAAAAATAAGATAAATAATACAAACAAAAACAAACAAATAAATAAATAAAACAAACTAATTATATAAAAAATTAGTAAGTAAATAAATGAAAACTAAAAATAATTAAAAATTTAATAGTGAACCAATAAATAAATAAACGAATGAATATTAGGTAAAACACTTTAAAAATAATAAAAAATAATAGTAGAAATAAAAATAATAATATTAGAAATAATAAAAGTAATAGTAATAGTAATAGTAATAATAACAATAATTATATTAATAGTAATAATAATAATAATAAGGAAAGTAATAATAATAAATACAATAATAGTAATAGTAATAGTAATAATAATAATAGTAATAATAATAATAATAATAATAATAATAAAAGAATGGTAATAATATTAAAATTAATTAATTTAATAGCAAAAATAACAAAAAGGACTAATTTGAACTTAAAACAGGAATTTGGGGGCAAACCCACAAATAAATAAAAAGAAAAGGACCTTATTGAACGCGAATAACAAAGAGGGACCAAAAGGAAATTAATCCCTGCTCTCCAAAACGACGTTGTTCGGATAAGAGCCCAATTGAAATCGCAATAAATTATGGGGCCAAATTAAAAAAAAAGAAAGACTTGATTACAAAGTAATAAAAAAGCGGAGGGGCTAAAAGTGCAATTAGCCCTTCCATTAGAAAACACGCGGATCCTGCTTGTGGGTCGGGTCAATGCGCGGATCTTGAGGGGCAAACAACGTCGTTTTATGCTTTGAAGATGGATCCAAAACGACGCCGTATTGGAGCGCTATTTAAGTAATAAAACACAGAAAAAAACATTTCAAACCCTTTTTAAAAACCTCGTTTTCTCTAAAATTCCCCTAGGGCTAATCCCAGCTCCGATCGGGTCTTTGGCCAGCCTCCGTCGTGGCTCCCCGAGCTACATAAAAACTAGGTCTTAGGCCCCTTTTTTTTATCCATTGTTCTTTTCCCCTTAAAAAAAACCTTAGAAATAATTTATACAAACACAAAACCCCTTCTAGTCCGATTCCGACGACGGAGAAGGGACCTCCGACAACGGGACTGCGGGGCGATTTAGGTATATGTATCCTTCCTTTCCCTTTTTATTCTTTATATATATATATATATATATGGCTAAATGGAAAGAAATAGATTCAGAAAGATGAAATCACCTCTTTTTTGTTTTAATTTCGTTGTTGTTTTTTTTATTTGTATTCGTAAAAAATGGTAACCCCCTTTACAGATTATTTTCGGCTTCTTTTTATAGCCGATTTAAAGAATAAAAAGAAAATATAGAAAGTCTTTAATTTTTCTGTTATACATTTGTTGGCTTTTTTGTTGCTGTTTTGTTTTGTTTTTGGAGTCGAAACCGTCGTACGGAGGACGAGGCCGCTCGTGGGGTGATGTGGAGGCTCGAACGCATGGTTGGCATTGGGGCTGCGACGCTAGGAGGTTCTAGAAACCTCTATGGTTTCTGAAACCCCAATCTATTTTGGGTCATCTAGGCCTATTCAACATTGGGCCACTGTAATTGGCTTGGGCCATCTGGGCTGGTTTTAGCCTTAGGTCTTATGGGTTTTAATTTTAGGCCAATTTCTTATTGGGTTTGTAATAAAAACTGGATTGTTTAATTTTTGGATTTTTATTTATTGGGTTTTTTTGTATTTATTTTAGTTTTAATGGGCCCGGGCAAATTAGGCTAATTACAGCTGCCCCTCTTTGCTCGTTGTCGTGTAACGAAAATGGAGTAAATACTTAAAAAGGGCCAATTTTGGCCGGCCTCACTGGGTCTTTACTTGTTTTGTTGCCTTTCTTCTTTACGTAGCTTCATTCCACCCTACTGCATTTGTAGGGGCATAGGAACTAGCGCTTCGATCCCATTTAAGGAGATTAGACTTGTAGCGTCAATCTGCTCCGCCGTAACTTTTGGGAGATAAGATTTGCTATCTTTAGTCTGCTCCGCTGCAACTTCAGGGATATAAGGTTTGGTTTTGGTAAATTTGATCCGACTTACTGCGACTTCAGAGGTATATGATTTATAACTTTAATCTTTTCCACTGCACTTTCAGGGAAAAAAGATTCGCTGTCATCAGTTTGCTCCGCTGCAACTTCAGGGAGATAAGACTGGTGGCTTCAATCTGCTTCAGTACAACTTCAGGAATATGAGATCTACTATAATTTGTAGCTTGAATCTGTTCCACTGCATCTTCAGGGAAATAAGATTCGCTGTCTTCAGTCTGCTCCGCTGCAACTTCAAGGAGATAAGGCTGGTGGCTTCAATATGCTCCACTGCAACTTCAGGAAGATAAGATCCCCTAATTTGTAGCTTTAATTTATTCTAATGCATCTTCAGGGAAATAAGATTTGCTATTTTCAATCTGCTCCGCTGCAACTTCATAGAGATAAGGCTGGTGGCTTCAATCTGCTCCACTGCAACTTCAGGAAGATAAGATCCGCCAATTTGTAGCTTCAATCTGTTCCACTGCATCTTCAGGGAAATAAGATTCACTGTTTTCAGTCTGCTCTGCTGTAACTTCAGGGGGATGAGGCTGGTGGCTTTAATTTACTCCACTGCAACTTTAGGAAGATAAGATCCATCGTAATTTGTAGCTTTAATCTGTTCCACTACAACGTCAGGGAAATAAGATTTGCTGTCTTCAGTCTGCTCCGCTACAACCTCAGAGAGATAAGGCTGGTGGCTTCAATTTACTCCACTGTAACTTCAGGAAGATAAGATCCGCCGTAATTTGTAGCTTTAATCTGTTCCACTGCAACGCCAGGGAAATAAGAGTCACTGTCTTCAGTCTACTCCACCGCAACTTCAGGGAGATAAGGCTGGTGGCTTCAATATGCTCCACTGCAACTTCAGGAAGATAAGATTTACCATCTTTGATCTACTCTACCGCAACTTCAAGGAGATAAGATCTACAACTTCAATTTGCTCTACTGCTATTTCAGGGAGATGAGATTTGTGGATTCATCGATCTTGCTACACTGTCCTATGGGGGACATGACGTGTAAAATTGATTTTATGGGCCTATGCTTTTGCATAATGATTAGTATGCAATGATCAGAATGAATCGAATGCTCCTGACTAAATATGTTATGGATGATATTTGCACGAATGCAGAATGTCATGAGAATAATCCCTTTTTTAATGCTTGGGTTGTCATTTCTCGTTGTTCTTCAAAGCTGTATCACTGACGTAATATCCTATCTTCTTGTTCAACCGATATTTTTGACAGAAAATCTGAAGAAATAGTCACTATTTAGAGTTTCTTTCTCAAATATTTCCAACCTTTAGGCTTGGTGAGTTCTAAATAATAGTCATGTTTCAAGTTCTTGTACTATTTAGAAGCTTCTAGAGTAATATGCAAAACTCATTATTCCAATGCAAAATGCTTGAAAAGGATCATAATGATGGACAAAACTAAGATTTATTAGGAACACAATCTGAAAAGAATGGGTTAATTAAAGAAAGCAAACATTGCTGGAATACAAAAATAGTGAGGGGAAAAAAATTGGTGCCTCAGATATCGTAGCCTGAGCTTCTCTGTATGAACTTTTTGAAGACTGTTTTAAGCTCAATATATGTTTAGGATATCTAGAGTACTTTGTTGATGCCCCAAGATGTTGCATACCTTCTCTTCATTAATTCAAGTATAGTAAGATCACCGCATGCCCCATCTTTGATCACAATTTGAGCCGCCCTTTTTAAGTTTTCGACTCAAAACCCCCTTTGGTCTCAAGGCACCATTTGCGGGTTTTCACCTCGGCCTCTCCGTTTTTTTAAGGTCTCAAAATGTCCTTTGCGAGTTTTCACTTTGGCCTCTTTTCTTCTTTAAGTATATTACTTCTTGATTGAATCCGAATTTATAGGATTGGACAAGTTTTTTTCATCCATTTCGATCAAAATCAGTGCTCCTCCAGAGAAAGCCTTTTCACCACATAAGGTCTTTCCCAATTTTACATCTATTTCCTCTGAAATCCTTTTGTAGATTGAGGATCTTCTTCAATACCAAGTCCCCTTCATGGAATTCTCTAGGGTGAACCTTTTTGTTGTAAGCTTGCATCATTCGTTTCTGGTACATTTGACTATGACTGATAACTTTCAGCCTTTTCTCTTCAATTAGGTTCAATTGGTTATATTGAGATTGGATCTATTCTGCTTCATCCAACTTTAGCTCTGACTAGACTCGAAGGGAAGGCATTTCAACTTTGATGGGTAACACTACCTCCATTCTATAGACCAATGAGAAAGGAATTGCCCTGGTAGAGGTTCTGACTGACGTTCGATAAGCATAAAGAGCAAATGGTAATTTCTCTTGCCAATCTTTATAAGACTCAGTCATCTTTCCCACAATCTTCTTGATATTCTTATTAGCCGCCTCAACTGCACCATTCATTTTTGGGCGATATGGTGACGAATTTGTGGTGCTTAATTTTAAACTGACTGCAGACCTCTGCTATCGTGCTATTGTTCAAATTTAGTACGTTGTTCGATATGATCCTTTCTGGCATTCCATTTCAGCAGATGATTTCCCTTTTTAGGAACTTCTCGACTGTTGACTTGGTGACATTGGCGACATTGGCATATGAAGCAGCCTCTACTCACTTGGTAAAGTAATCGATGACCACAAAGATGAATCGATGCCCATTTGAAGCTTTTGGCGAGATCAGCCTGATGACATCCATGCCGCACATAGAGAAGGGCCATGGGGAAGTCATAACATGCAAAGGCGAAGAGGGTACATGAATTTTGTCTCTATAAATTTGGCATTTGTGACATCTCTTAGCATAATTGATGCAGTCTCCCTCCATAGTAGACCAATAGTACCCGAATATCATAATTTTTCTAGCCATTGTGAAACCATTAGCATGTGTTCCACAAACATCCTCGTGGACTTCTTCCAGAATTTTCTTAGCTTCAATAGCGTCTACACATCTCAATAGTACCTGATCTTTTCTTCTTTTGTACATTTTGTACATGATCTCCCATCTAAGAAATAGTCATAGGCTAGTCTTCTCAATGTCCTTTTATCATTCTCGGTTGCCTGATCAGGGTATTCACGATTTCTCACGTATCGTAATATATCGTGGTACCGGGTGATCATTTCTTTCTTATTCCTCCACATTGTAACAATGAGCTGGGGCCTTGTAAATACTCATTTGAATGGGTTTTACATCCTCTTGTTTGCTTACTTTGATCATGGAAGCCTAAGTAGCCAAAGTATCTGCCATCTAGTTTTCGTCTCATGAGATAATTGAAAATAATATCATCAAACTCCTCAATTAACCTTAAAACTATCATTTTATAATTGATCAATTTAGGGTCTCTTGTCTCCCATTCACCTTTCAGTTGGTAGATCACCAGTGCAAAATCTCCATATACTTCTGGCGCTCTAATTTTACGTTATATAGTTGCATGGAGTCCCATGATACATGCTTCATACTCTGCCATTTATTTGTACAATCAAAATCCAATTTACGCGTGAATGGATAAAGATTTCCATTTAGGGATACCAAGACTGCCCTAATCCATTACCTACAGCATTTGATGCTCCGTCAAAGTTTAATTTCCAAAGGTAATTTTTTGTAGTGTCTTTTTCAGTAGATGCCACATACATTAGTTCTTCATTGGGGAAGTCAAAGTTCAGAGGCTCATAATCTTTTAGAGCTCATGGCTAAAAATCTACTATCAAGGCTTCCTTTCACAAATTTTTGGCTCACATAAACTATATCAAATTCAGAGTAGAATTTGCCATCTAGTCATCCTTCCGTTCAAAGCAGTTGACTCTATCATATATTTTAGAGGGTCCAACTTTGAGATTAGTCAGGTTGTATGGTACAGCATGTATTGCCTCAAGCTCCGAGTTGTCCAAATCAAGGCACAACACAATCTCTCAATTGACGGATATCTCATTTCACACTCAGTGAATTTCTTACTGAGGTAGTATATCGCCTTTTCTCTTTTTCCTGAATCATCGTGTTGACCCAGCACACATCCCATAGAGTTATTAAACACCATCAAATACAGTATTAATGGCCTATCTGGGCATAGAGGTGACAATACTAGAGGACTTGACAAGTACTGTTTAACGTTATCAAAAGCCTTCTGGCATTCATCATCCCACAAGGCTAGATTGTGTTTATTAAGAAGACGAAATATGGGATCACATTTCTCAGTTAATTGTGTAATGAACTGAGCATTGTAATTTAACCTTCCAAGGAAACCTCGAACTTCTTTTTGAGTGTGTGGCGGATGTAATTCTTGTATAGCCCAGACTTTGTCTGAGTCAATCTCAATTCCCCTCTCGCTGACTACGAAGCCCAACAATTTTCTTGATCTAGCTCCAAAAGTACATTTTGTTGGCTTGACTTTAATTGAAATTTCCTCAGTTTCAAGAATAACTTTCTCAAAACTTGGATATGTTCCATTTCTGTTCGGGACTTTGAAATCATATCATCGACATAAACTTCGATTTCTTTGTGCATCATATCATGGAATAAGGTCACCATGGCCCTTTGATATGTCGCTCCTGCATTTTTTAGCCCAAATGGCATCACCTTATAACAAAATGTACGTCACAAGGTTATGAAGGTAGTCTTTTCCATGTATTCAGGATCCATTTTTATCTGGTTGTATCCCGAGAAGCCATCCATGAAGGAAAACAGCGAATAGCCTACCGTATTGTCTACTAGAGTATCAATGTGAGGCAAGGGGAAATTGTCCTTTGGGCTAGCCTTATTTAAGTTTCTATAATCTATACACATTCGCACTTTCCCATATTTTTTAGAGACAGGCACAATGTTGGCTACCCATTCTGAGTATTTAACCTCCTACAATAATCCAGTATAGAACTACTTTTTAACTTCTTCTTTTTTTTTTAGCACAACGTCAGGGCTCATTCTCTAGAGCTTCTGCTGAATCGGCCTGCAATCCTTTTTTATGGGGAGGCGGTGTACTTACAATGTCAGTGCTTAACCCGGGCATATCTTGGTACGACCATGCGAAGACATCTTTGAATTCTTGAAGTAACCCTACGAGGTTTCGCTTCGTTTTTTCGGTTATGCACGTTCTAATTTTCACTACCTTTCCCTCTTCCAAGGTCACAATCTTTACTGTCTCTTTATGAGGTAGAATTTGTTTTTCCTCTTATTCTACCATTCTTAACAAGTCCGGAGATAAGCCACAGTCTATGTCATCTTCAAAGTCTTAGGATCCCTCTAAACACATATCTTGCTCAAAAGTAGATTCTGAGTTAGTAGCAGCGTCGCTCATGTTGTTGATATCTGGAGACCTGTTGTAGATACGAAGGAATATTCAAAGAATAAATGAATCTAAGAATAATTATTTATGTGGTATGAACATGAATGAAATGAAGGAATAAAAGAATATTTGCTTGAAGTGAGAAACAAAGATGCATTTTATTGAAATAAAGGTGCTGGACATAAGCCTATTTCACAAAAGGATTCTTATTGCTTTTAGGCTTAAAGCAACAAACGTGTTTTGAATATTACTCTAAATTGGCTCTAAACAATACATGGATCTCTTCTACAGTTCCATTGTTTAAAACACTCTCAAGTATGTAGGGCCAGACACTTGGAAAATTCTATTCCCCAGTTAGATATAGCGTTAATGTTCAGATTCTGCGATATTTCTTTCGGGCTTTTGACTTATTCGAGGAATTCTAGTTCCTTATTATCTATCAAGCCTTGCATCAAGGCCCTGAATTCACTGCATTTTTGAATCTTGTGACCTTCTTCATCATGGAACTCACAGTAGTTCATTGCTTCAGTTTTTCCTCGTGTACTGTAACGATATTCCAGGGTAAGGGTCTTTTGTGAATTTTATTGCATATAATGCGATGCAATGCTAATGCATGAATGCAAAAAGAAGCGTTGATTCTGATTCAATTCCATTAGAACAACTTTTCTAGAAAATAATTTTTTTTTACATAAAATAGATACATATACGGCCTTGCCCTCATACTCCAGGTGAAGACATCGATCCCTTTCTTCATATCAGGATGTTAAGATCAAATCTTGCAAACTTTTTGAGAGATGTCTCTATTATCTCCTTTTTGCTTGATTCGGGCTGCGAACCACTGCTCATTTATCCACGTGATGTTTGTTAGCTTCTTTAAGTAAGTCGAAAATGTTGACGGCTCTTGAATAATCTTTGTTAGCTTGAATTTTTGGGCAATGAAGCAAAGTTGCGTACTCATCCGTTAGACTATTTATCAAGAAATTCATTTTCCATGACAAGCTTTCTATTTAGCAATTGAACATGAATCAACACTTCTTTTCTATGATGAAAATGTGTTGCAATCATAGCCAAAACAAAAGAGACATGTTAGTACAAAAAACATAAATGACAAACAGAGCACCTATTTGGGTGACCACAAATGTTTGTCACAGTACTATCTAGGATGGGCTCCTAGGGTCTTCTACATGCGGTTTGGTTCTAAAGTTGAGGTACCCGAACCAACAGATTCCTCAATCCTCACCCGTTATAGGCCTCATGCACGGAGATGAAAATCTCACGAAGACATAGGTACAGATGTATCTCGAAAGCGATCCACTATCCTGCAAGGAGGTGAAAACCTCATGAAGGAGTACCTTCTCACTCCCACTTAAAAGAGGTAAGACCAAACGGTCCTTATGCAAGATGATGTGAAAATATTCTACGAGACTCAAACCACAGCAATCATTTATCAATTTTACGGCTTGACTCTCTTATTGGTCCCTAGTGGAGTCGCCAAGCTGTCGAAACCATTTTTTTTGTTTGGAAAACGGGGGTCGACTTTAAAAACGAAAATTGAGTCACCACCAATCTTTTTTTTTGAGGTGTGATCGATCACCTTGAGTTTGATCATTAAAACATTTTGATTTATTAAAACGATGATTTTGGCCTACAAAATTCGAGAAAATGGGTTCGGTAGTCGGTTACGCATGAGGAAGGATTAGCACCCTCGTAACGCCCAAAATTGGTACCGAATTGATTGATTAATGTCTTAATGTCAAAAATTTGAAAAGATTTTAAAATACGATCCTCTTTGATTAAAGAAAAACTTGAATAAATTAAATTGGATGCTGAGGCCCACTTATTTTGAAGAAGTAAAATGTCATACCCAGTGAGTTAGGATACGACATTTCGAATCCTTGAAACTAAGATTGTCTTTTGACTTTTAACAAGTGCATTTAAATTTAAAAAGGATATCCGGTCATTTGGGTCAAATGAAAGATCGAAACATAGTAAGTTAGGGCACAATTTCTCAAAATTCCAAATACAGAATATTGCCTTTGTTTTTAGAAATCCTTACCTCGAAATAACAAAATGTCACATCCAGTAAGTTAGAACACAACATTTTTGAATTCCCGAGAATAAGTTTTTATTTAACTTTTATGCTTTGATTTTAAAAAGAAAATAATAGGTTCTTTAGACTCGATGAGAAAAATTGAAACTTAGTAAGTTAGGGTACGATTTCTTTCGAACCTTAAAACGCGGAGTACTTGCTTATTTCAGAAAAAAATTTTAATGCATCAGATAAAATGTAATATGATTTTATAGTAAAATGTAAAATGAATTACAGGACTAATATGTGTAACAAAATAATGATGATGACAATAATAAATATAAATAACAATAATAATAAAGTTAATAATAATGAATAATCGAAATTTGAAAGTATGTATAACAAAATATAAATAGGTAAATAAATAGATAATGAAATGACAATAATAAGTGTAAAAGTTAAAATAAAACAAACCAAAATAAAAGGAATAATAAGAGTAAAAATAAAAATAAGATAAATAATAAAAACAAAAATAAACAAATAAATAAATAAAACAAACTAATTATATAAAAAATGAGTAAGTAAATAAATGAAAACTAAAAATAATTAAAAATTTAATAGTGGTAGAAATAATTTAAAACAATTTAAATATTAATAAATAAAACGATGAATATTAGGTAAAACAATTTAAAATAATAATAATAGTAGTAGAAATAAAAATAAAAATATTAGTAATAATAAAAGTAATAGTAATAGTAATAATAACAATAATTATATTAATAGTAATAATAATAATAATAATAATAATAATAATAATAATAATAATAATAATAATAAATACAATAATAGTAATTGTAATATTAAGAATAATAATAATAGTAAAAAGAATGGTAATAATATTAAAATTAATTAATTTAATAGCAAAAATAACAAAAAGGACTAATTTGAACTCAAAACAGAAATTTGGGGGCAAACCCGCAAATAAATAAAAAGAAAAGGACCTTATTGAACACACGAATAACAAAGAGGGACCAAAAGGGAAATTAATCTCTACCCTTCAAAACTACGTCGTTCGGATAAGGGCCTAATTGGAATTGCAATAAATTATGGGGCCAAATTTAAAAAAAAAAAAGAAAGACTTGAGTACAAAGTAATAAAAAAGCGGAAGGGCTAAAAGTGCAATTAACCCTTCCATTAGAAAACACGTGGATCCTGCTTGCGGGTCGGGTCAACGCGCAGATCTTGAGAGGCAAACGGCTTCGTTTTATGCTTTGAAGATGGGCTCCAAAACGGTGCCGTATTGGAGCGCTATATAAGTAACAAAATGTAGAAAAAAACATATCGAACATTTTTCTAAAAAAAACCCTCGTTTTCTCTGAAATTCCCCTAGTGCTAATCCCAGCTCTGATCGGGTTTCTGGCCAGCCTCCATCGTAGCTCTATCAAGGCTCCGTCGCGACTCTACAGTAGGCGGTGGCCGGAGCTACATAAAAACTAGGTTTTAGGCCCCCTTTTTTATCGCTTGTTCTTTTCCCCTTAAAAAAAACCCTTAGAAACAATTTATACAAACAAAAAACCCCTTTTGGTCCGATTCCGACGACGGAGAAGGGACCTCCGACGACGGGATTGTGGGGCGATTCAGGTATAGGTATCCTTCCTTTCCCTTTTTATTCTTTATATATATATATATATGGCTAAATGGAAAGAAGCAGATTCGGAAAGATGAAATCACCTCTTTTTATTATTATTTGATTTCGTTGTTGTTTTTTTTCGATTTGTATTTGTAAAAAATGGTAACCCCCTTTATAGATTATTTTCGGCTTCTTTTTATAGCTGATTTAAAGAATAAAAAGAAAATACAGAAAGCCTTCGATTTTTCTGTTATACATTTGCTGGCTTTTTTTGTTGTTGTTTTGTTTTTTGTTTTTGCAGGCGAAACCGTCATACGGAGGATGAGGTCGCTTGTGGGGTGACGTGGAGGCTCGAATGCATGGCTGGCATAAAGGCTGGGGCACTAGGAGGTTCTAGAAACCTCTAGGGTTTTTGAAACCCCAATCTGTTTTAGGTCATCCTGGCCTATTCAACATTGGGCCACTGTAATTGGCTTGGGCCATCTGGGCTGGTTTTAGTCTTAGGTCTTATGGGTTTTAATTTTAGGCCAATTTCTTATTGGGTTTGTAATAAAAACTGGACTGTTTATTTTTGGATTTTTATTTATTGGGTTTTTTTGTATTTATTTTAGTGTTAATGGGCCTGAGCAAATTGGGCTAATTACAGTGTTCATGCAACAACCTTTGGGCTATGTTCGGTATGGGGTTGATGGCAAACCTTTAGTCTGTCGACTGAAGAAAGCTCTGTATGGCCTTCGCCAAGCTCTGCGTGCTTGGTTTGATAAATTGAAGAATTTTCTTATTTCAATTGGTTTTGTTATGTCTAAATCTGATGCGTCTCTATTTGTTCGAGTTACAAATAACGTCGTTCTCTATGTGCTTGTATACGTAGATGACATTATTATTACCAAGAGTGTCACTAATTGTATCAATAACTTTGTTCAACAGTTAAATGATGAGTTCTCCCTGAAGAATATGGGTGATCTCCACTATTTTCTCGGGATTGAGGTTACTCGCTCCTCCACAGGATGCCTTCATCTTTGTCAGAAAAAGTTCTTCGAGAACTACTTGAACGGAGTTCTATGTCTCATGCTAAGAGTGTTCATACTCCAATGCTTAGCTCATCTACTCTATCTAAGGATAACGAGAATCGTCTCACTGATCCTACTGAGTACAGAAGTCTTGCTGGTGCTTTATAATATATAGTTTTGACTCGTCCAGATATTGTTTACGGTGAACCGTATATGCCAGTTCATGCATACACCTACCTCTGTTCATCTGATTGCCTTGAAGAGAATTTTGTGGTATTTAAGTGGTACCTTTGGATTATGGACTTGTTTTGTCCATCGACGGCTATCTTTAGTTGGGTATCGAACGCTAACTGGGGCTTGATTATGATGATTGTCACTCAACAAAAGGCTACTGTGTGTACTTTGGTCACACGCCAATCTTCTGGTGTTCCAAAAAGCAGTTAGTGGTTTCGCGCTCTACGGATGAGGTTGAATATAGAAGTCTTGCTGCCACTACTAGTGATGTTACTTGGCTAGTTTCGTTACTCAAAGAATTACAATTCCAAAGTATTGATCAACCAACTATTTGGTGTGATAATTCTAGCGTAGTTGCTGTAGTTGCTAATCCTGTTCTACATTCCAAGTTCAAACATGTCGAGCTTGATTTATTTTTTGTCCTAGAAAAGGTCGTAGATGGTTCTATTAGTGTTGGTGAGGTTCCTGCGTATGATCAAGTCGCTGACATTTTAACCAAACCGCTTTCTATATCATGTTTTGCTAGATTTCGGAGTCTTCTTCGGGTCTTTCCTATGGGGAAGATGGGTGAATGTTAAGAGTATCGAATACTCTGGTAATTGAGCTGTTAGTCTCCTACTCAGTTGGTTAGATTGTTAAGCCATAGCTGTTAGTCTGTTACTCAGTTGGTTAGATTGTTAAGCCATAGCAGTTACAATTGTACTCTATAAATACTACATCTATAATATAAATCAATGATTTACATGCTTGTTCTGTTTTTTGATTAGTTAAACAACTTACCTGAGATCTTTACAAGACGGATCAAGTGGCTATCGCCTTGGATGAACTCGACCTTCCAACGCGCACCTTGGGAGGAGTCGTTTCGGCTTTGCTGAACAGTTTCCTCTTCTTCATCGGCAAGTAGGTACTTGCTAAGGTGACTACGGAGTCTTACTGCTTTAGCTTTATTGAAGAACTCCATTCCTTTACATCCTTGGGGTTTGATTTTGTTATTAATTAAAAGGAGATTGAGAATGGAAAGGTGTGTGTTCTATAATTTATACTTCCCTTCCCTTTCCTTTAGTTGATAGTTATTACCAAGTTGGTACTATTTTTCTCTGAATGTATTCACAATAGCAAGTTGATACTTTTTGTTTTTGAAAATATAACTAATAGGATAAAGTAGAGTATAAGTATAATGGAGGTTTCTATATTAAGAGTTAGATTGTATTTTGTCTTTTTATTAAAAAAATGTAAATTAGTCTCAAGACGTTAAATTAAAGAGTAAAGCGATCCTTTATGTTAAAATTTCATCCAATTTTACTATTAAAACCGACATGATTGACCAAACAATTATATGTAATATGCCATGTGTATCTTATCTTGATGGAGCAGACTAGCTTTTTATAGTAAAATGGATGAAAATATTAACAAAAGATCAGCTTGCTCTTTGATTTAATGTACAAAGATAATTTATCTATTTTTAAAATAAAGAGAGCAAAATATAATCGACTTCTAATATAAAACTTCTATAATACTTTTATGAAAAATTAGATTCGATAATCATATTGTTACGTGAGTCGAAGGTATGGACAAGAGACCCTCTCAAAAGGGTAATTTTACCCTTAATCTTTTAAATTTATAAAATTATAAATTAATATAATGTTAAAACTACACTTTACTTCATCCAAAATTTATTACTCATCTCTATCCCTTTTAAGTAACTTTTTGGTTTCACCCCTTTTATGAGATAATTATCACATACGCACACAACGCACAGAGATGGTTCTTATAACTACTTGAATTCATGAAGATGGTTCGAAAGTGAGCACCCAAAATCAATAAATCAAATGTTAGAGTTCAAAGTCATATATATATGTATATGAAATAAATATATAATTTCATCCACTATTGATTGAACTTTTAGATTTTATCATGTTAACAAAGTGAATAGATGATTTATACCCATTACAATCCATATGATTAAGAATATATATATATATATATATACACACATGACAGTCCCATAATTTATTTATGAACTTAAAATTTCAGCATTCATATACCAAAATGAGTTCATTTAATGAGATCAAGGAATATTTATAAAAGCAAATAGATTTGGGAAAGTGGAATTTTTTTTCTTTAACACGAAATAGAATGTTATCTTTTCAGTTATATTATGGAGTTTTCGTTCCTCAACTATGTCAAAATTTAAAGTTTAATTTCGTTATACAATAATAGTTACAGGCCCGAGTCCTAGGCAAGCTTCGGGTTGTTTGCCTGCGACTTGATCAGACCCCACCAAATGAGTGCACATGAAATGTACAACGAGAGGACAGTTAAGGGAGCTCGCGGTGTCAGTTTGCAGGAGTCGAAGGGAGTTCACAATTCTAGCTTGCACACACCCAAAGAGTTCGCATGGAGGGGACCGCGAACTCTAACAAGTGACCTGAAACGATACACGTGTCTGACATGCTCGAGGTCTACTTAAAGTGTCAGTCCTAGAATTAGTGGGGTTAAATCATGAACAGTGATAACATGTATAAATACCGAATGTTTCCTTTAATGAAACACGCAAAAAATTACTCAATAAATTTGATATTTTTACTTTTATAATATTATTATTTAATTAAGAATTTTAACATAAGGGTGTTTGAGAAAAAATATAAAAATGATTCTAAAAGATTATATGAATCTTAAATTCAATAAAAATTAACAATTACGTTGATTCTTTATTTTTTGAAGGCTTGGTATCAAGAAAGCTTTTATACTAAACGTGAGATTGCATTTTACTCTTTTACTAAAAACTGACCATATAGTAAGTAAATAGTGACATGTGGTATGAAACTATAACTAATAGGAGAAATTAGGGTAAAAATATCGTGAAGGTCTTTATATTAGAAGTCGATTGTATTTTATTTTATTTTTTATTAAAAGAAAGATAAAATAAATACGTCGTTAGATTAAAGAGCAAACTAATCCTTTATATTAAAATTTTCATCCATTTTACTATTAAAATTGGCATGATTGATCAAACAATTGCATGTCATATGCCATGTAGTATCTTTATGTCGATGACACAAATTAGCTTTTAATAGTAAAATAGATGAAAATCTTAACAAAAAGGTCAGTTTGCTATTTGATTTAATGTACAAGAACTAATTTATATATTTTTTAAATAAAGAGAGCAAATACAATCCGATTTCTAATATAAAAATCTCTATGATACTTTTACTGAAAAAATAGATTCGATAATCATATTATTATGTGAGTCCAAGGCACGGACAAGGAACCCTTTCAAAAGGGTGAATTTACCCCTTAATCTTTTAAATTTATAAAATTGTAAATTAATACTCCAAAAATTATTATTCATCTCTATCCTTTAAGTAACATTTTGTTTCACCCTTTATGTGATCCTTAACTATCACATACGCACACACCACACAGAAGTGATTCTTTTGACTTGTTGAACTCATGACGTGGATTCGAAGTGAACACCCAAGATCAATGGACCAAATGCTAGAGTTAAAGGCATATATATATATATATATATGAAATAATTATATAATTTCATCCATTAATGATTGAATTTTTAGATTTTACCATGTTACCAAAATGATTAGATGATTATACCCATTACAGTTCATATGATTAAGAAAAATGTTTATATATATATATATATACATGACAGTCCCATAATTTATTTATTGACTTAAAAATTTCAGCATTTATGGAGTTTTGGTTCCTCAACTATGTCAAAATTTAAAATCTAATTTGATATTCTCACTTTTATAATAATATTATTTAATCAAGAATTTTAACATTGAGAAAATTTTATAAAAGATATTCTAAAAATTATATGAATCTTAAATTCAATAAAAAGTACACGTGATTTAAATGCTTAAAACTCCTTCTAAAAAAATCAAATTCAAATAATTAATAATTTTAACAATTTGGATTAATTAATAATATTAAAATGGACTGAATTATAATAAATTAAAGTATAGAGATTTAAATATTAAATTTTAGCATAGTAAAGAGATTAAAATCATAATTTAACCACAAGTTCTTAATAAAGAATTGGTTAGTGGGAGATGAGGAAGGAAAGTTAAAAGTCATAGCAAATTGGTACGGATGAAGGAGGCTTTTTCGTAAATATTCAAGTTCTTATATCTAAATGTGTTAATGCTTTCATATATAGAAATAGAATGACTGGTGAGATGAGATTAGATGATTTTCAAAGGGTAAAAGAGGACTTGGTTCTGTTTGACTTTTGAGAGTTGACTTTTATGAGGTGTTGACATTGGGGAATTAGTAGGTTTTTTTTAAAATATAATATAATAAAAAAATTCTAACATTTTAAAATTCAATGAAAATTAGAAATTTTATCACCAAGCATATGCGTGTGAGAATCACAAATTCGAACACAAACGTTTAAAATAGCATACCATAAATAATAAAATAAATTGTTTAGCTTGAGTGAAGGTAATAAAGTGTGTATAATAAAATTAAAATGTTCAATAATAGTAGGATGTAATTTTAGTTAAGTGGTTAATTAAAAGTTTTACTAATATAGTTAATTGATGTGGGTTCAAATATCACTAATTGCATATTTTATTGATTTTTAAAATAAAAAATTAAAATGTCTACAAATAATATAATTTATTTTAATTATTAAAAGACATTTTGTAATTTTATAACCGAGTTTAGGCGTGAAAACAATAACATTTACTTGATTCAGTCATCGAAAATGAGATTTCAAAATCACAATATTACTACAAATTCTCTTATTTTGTCACTATATTTATTTCTTTAACAATTGACGGGATTTGATTCATACAAACTCTAACCACAACAATAACTCAATTTTCTTTCACCTCTTGCTATAATACATGGTAAATAGAGTAACCAAAAATATTAGACATCAAATCTTTGGTTAATACCAATTTCAACATCGTTTCCTAAAAAATCTACCCCTTCCCCTTATAAAATAAACAGTGCAACATTGTAGATTGTCAGCAGAAAATCTACTGTTACCACCACTTGTTGAAGTTCTACGTTTCAAGTCAGTCTATAGCATCAGCTTGCACGGTAAAATCAAGTCCAACTTTCTTTGGGTTGGAGTGTTTGACTTTACTTTTATTTCTTTTCTTTTTTACTGAAAACTATATCAATGATGAAATCAACTTGTTATTGTTATTAGTTTTTTGTTGTTTATATATTGTAGCATAGGTCAGTTTGAGTTTATGTTCCCATACTCTTGTTGACATTCCACCTTCAAGCAAACAAGGAAAGTCAACCATGGCAGACAGGAAATTAGAAGCTGAATTGGTATAATCCAATAAAAAAAGAACACTTGAATTTGAGTTTTACAGAAATAACCCATTTTGTCAAACTTAGAATTGATTTTACAGGGTAATTCTTGAGTTTAGGCATGTTCAAAGTTTGTTTCTAAGAGATGATGGCTGGTGTTCTAACTCTAATCTTCATCATTTCTTGCCTGAATCTTCTGCTTAGCCATCGTTGTTCTTCACATCCCTTGTGTACAAACTTCAGTAGGTGTCTTTTGATTCATTTTATGAAAAGAAAATGTTCTATTTGATTGCTTATAAAGACCCTTTCTTCATTGAAATAGCTGTAATACTATATTTCAATTTGGTGATATTTTTTTGTTGAAACAGGAGCACCCTTTACTTCTAAGACCCCTCTTTCCTTTTGTCAGTACAATGGAAGTGTTTGTTGTAATGCCACTGAGGATCTGAAATTGAGGAATCAATTCAAGTCAATGAATGTCTCTGTTTCTGCTTGTGCTTCGGTCCTTAAATGGATACTCTGCTCGGTAAGGGTGCCACTTAAAGTCTTTTTAATAGATGATAATATGAACTGGTTTAAATGTTATATGATTGCAGAGATGTGACCAATTTTCGGTGGAGCTATATCGAATCGATTCTGCACAAAGAACAGTTCCTGTTCTTTGCAACTCATCTATTTCAACAAGCTCAAGCCAGTCACAACAAGCCAATGTTGATTACTGTGCAGAAGTTTGGGATAAATGCCATAACGTATCAATCATAAATTCTCCTTTTGCACTGCAAGCTAAAGGTGGTATACAAATTAATTCGACTTCAAAGCTGAATGAGTTATGGCAATCTAAGGGTGCTTTCTGTGATGAATTTGGTGGAGCTTCTGATGATGGAGCAACATGTTTTACTGGAGGTCAAGTTCTGCTAAACAGTTCTGAAATTATTAGTCCTCCAAGTGGTATTTGTCTTGAGAAAATAGGGAATGGATCCTACCTTAACATGGTGGCTCATCCCGACGGTTCGAACCGTGTCTTTTTGTCTAACCAAGCCGGAAAATTATGGTTGGCAACGGTTCCTGAGCAAGGATCAGGAGAAGCATTAGGCATTGATGAGTCGAATCCGTTTCTAGATTTGACTGATGAAGTACATGCTGATGCTGCGCTTGGATTGTTGGGAATTGCGTTTCATCTGAACTTTCAACAAAACGGCCGATTCTTCGCTTCGTTTAACTGTGATAAGGTTCGATGGCCAGGATGTTGAGGAAGATGTTCATGTAACAGTGATATAGGATGTGATCCTTCAAAGTTAAGTTCAGACAATGGGGCTCAACCATGCCAATATCACAGTGTTATAACAGAATTCACAGCCAACAGTACCACATTGAATCTTTCCTTGGTAAAAAAACTCTGCTTGTAACAGTCATTTATCATGATATCAAGTCAAGTTTCGTTCTCATTCAATCTGGTTTTCGATTTAAGGTTACTCAAATTAGACCGGTAGAAGTCAGAAGAATACTTACCATGGGACTACCATTCACTTCCCAACATGGTGGCCAGATTCTCTTCGGACCTAAAGATGGATATTTGTATTTTATGATGGGAGATGGTGGAGGCAGTGGTGACCGTTATAATTTTTCACAAAACAAGAGATCTTTGCTTTGAAAGATTATGAGGCTTGACATAGATACCATACCAAGTTAAGTATTGCCATGAAATTTCCCCTTACCAGAACAAGAATTTTCAAACAAGGTGTTATTTGATGTTGTACCAATATTTTTCAACTCTGCAGGTGCAAAAGATATCAGTGAATTTGATCTATGGGGAAATTATTCAATTCCTAAAGACAATCCATTTTATGAAGACCATGAATTGCTTCCAGAAATTTGGGCCATGGGATTTAGAAATCCTTGGAGATGTAGTTTTGATTCTGAGAGGCCTTCTTACTTCCTATGTGCAGATGTTGGTCAGGTTAAGTTTTCCAATTGAGCTTAATTAATGTTGCCTACATGTTCGGATATGAGTACTTCAAGATAAATGAAGTGCCGGGGAAACATACACGATTTATATAACCTTGTTAGTGATGCATATATCATTGATCTTATGCAGGATCAATATGAAGAAGTGGATATAGTGACAAAGGGAGGAAACTATGGTTGGAGAGTTTATGAAGGACCTTTTTTATACAATTTATCAAACTATTCTGAGGCTAATAATTCTTCAAACCCCATAAATGCAATCTTCCCAGTTATGGGATACAACCATTCTTCTTTAAACAAAGCTGAAGGATCGGCATCCATCAGTGGTGGTTATTTCTACCGATCTATGACTGATCCATGCTTGTATGGAAGGTGAGTCAGTTGACAAGAAAGACCTTACACAGTGTCCACAATAACATGCCAATTACCATGGTCTAATAACTAATAAACCATGATTGCAGATATCTGTATGCAGATTTGTATGCTGATGTTATTTGGGCAGGTTTTGAAAACCCAAAAGGCAGTGGAAACTTCACAACAGATCAGCTTGCTGTTAAATGTGCCCAAGACTCTCCTATCCAATGCAATGCTGAACCTGAGTTAACATCTCCAGCATTGGGGTTTATATTCTCCTTTGGGCAGGATAATAAGAAAGACATCTTCATATTGACCAGTAATGGCGTTCATAGAATTGTTCGTCCAAGTAGATGCAACTATACTTGTTCCAGGGAAAATGTCACGGATTTTACTGCTCCTCCTGGATCTGATGTTGATCCTCCATCATCTTCTCCTTCATCAGGGAGCAAATTTAGCAGTCCTCTAACATTACAGATTCTGGTTTTTACTTGTGTTTCATTCATTGCATTGTTGAGTTTTCTCATGTAATCTATACTTGGAGTTGTTGATTGGAGATAAAGAGAACGTCTCTTTTCTTGCTGATTTCAAGTTTTGTTATTTTTTGTTGATTTTTCTAAAATATGAGTTTATTTTTCCTTTTCTAAATTTATCTAAATTTTTAATAAATGGTCAACTCAAACTTATCTATATTTGCTTATTTTATTTTATTTAAAATATCTAATTTTTATTTAATATTTAGTTATTTCATATACATATTTTTATATTAAAATTTGAAATCAACATACTTCTAATAGCTACATTACAATGTTATAAATTTAATTTTATAATATATAAGTTACATAATATATAATAAACTATTAAAATTAAAGAAAAGCAACATGTTATAAGATTGAAAAAGGGTCTAGGTTAGACTTGGATTTCAACTCGGACATCATATGTTGAAGGCCAAGCTTAGTCTATATTTTAAATGAATATTTTTTGTCCAAACCATTTTTAAACCTATTTTTTTCTAAACATTTTCAAATACAAAAGAAACTTTTGAACTTAAAAATGAATAACTTGGTCATTAGTTGCTATTAATTACAATATTCTTTTGGTTAAATTATTAAAATAGTCACTTTTGTTTGCCTCAAATTATATTTTAGTCATTAATGTTATATTTTAGTCATTTACGTTATCGTGTTGTAACATTTTAGTTCTTGAGCCATTAATTTTTGCTGACGTGACATGTTAAATAATCATTTTAGATGAAAGTTTTAGGTTAAATTATACAATTGGTCCCTATACTTTTGTTTTGAGCAAATTTTTTTTCTTTTATGTTCTTTTAACTTTCTTTTTTTTTCTTTTTTTTTTCATTATCTTCTACTTCTCCTTCTGTTTTCCCCCCTTCTCCATTTCTCTTAACGTAGCTTTTCTATATTTTCCATTTGTTAAAACAACCCTGCATATAGGTTAAGCTCTTTTAGTTTGACATTTTATGTTTCTTGCTTTTGGGAATCACGGGAAGAAAGGGAGTTCAAGGGGCACAATCGGGTCTGGTTCTTGATTAGATGTAGAGGGTAAGAATTGTGGTTGATGCGGCAAGAGGCTTGGAATATTTGCATGAGAAGGTTCAACTTTCGATTATCCAGAAAGATATCAGATCTAGTAATGTCCTTTTTGAAGACTTCAAAGCAAAGATTGCAGATTTTGACCTCTAAAACCAAGCTTCAGACATGGTTGCTCGTCTTCATTCTACTCATGTTTTGGGAACCTTCGGCTATCATGCACCTGGGTATGCTATCTTAAGCTGCTTTATATCATTGTTCATTTCTTTTTCGAATCAACCAGTCATTGCCAGTTGATAACATAAATAATTGAAGGGAGGAAAATAAAAGGAGAAGCAAAAGAAAATGAAAAAAAAAAAAAGAAAAAAAGTTAAAAGAACATAAAAAAAAAATTAAATTGCTCAAAAAAAATATAGAGACTAATTGTATAATTTAACCTAAAATTTTCATTTGAAATTATGATTTAATGTGCCACGTTAGCTTACCGTTACACCGTTAACGACAGTTAATGGTTCAGTGACTAAAATATTATAACACGATGACGTAAATGACTAAAACGTAATGTTTTAAACATAAGTGACTAAAATATAATTTGAAGCAAACAAAAGTGACTGTTTTGATAGCTTACCCTATTTTTCTAGCGAATAATACTAAACTTTTACTTTATTTTGTTCGAAATTAAACTTTTACTTCTTAATATTAGATGTTGTAATGGTTTTTGTATCTGAATTTTGAAAAAAAATTGGTATTTGCCATCGATCTTTATATATATAAATGTGATTGGTCACTTAGAATTTTTTAAAATTTTAATAAAGTTTTAGAATCAATTAAAATTCATTAAAACAAATATTGGTTAATGAAAACAAAATTTGACTTTGGAAATAAGATTAGACGTGAAAATGTATTAGCATCGTCACCACACTCGTTATTAAAACATTGCTAAGGAACTGTATGTTTACTTGAGTTGGAAAAAGAGTTTAATTCTGTTGAGGGTTTACTCGATTAAGTAACGAACAAGTAAAAATAGTAGAAGAAATTGAGAAATTAAACACACAAATTTAACGTGAAAAAATCCCTCCAAAGAAGATAAAAAACCACAATGGTAAAAGAATGAAGAGTACAAAAGATGGAGATAAAAACTAAACCCCGAAAACCTGAAAAAAAAAGAACCCTCAAAACGTAAATACAAAATACTCTAAATGTGTTAAGAGTTCTAATCTCTAATAGATGTATTTTCTAAGGTTGTAAAAGAGCCTATTTATAGCCTAAATTCATAGGTCAAATAATAATAAAATAGTCTAGACTAATTAGAGTTTAACTGGAAGATTATTTCTCAAATTTGACTGAAATAGGAGTCATCTTAACAAATCTCCAACTTGACTCATATTTCCTCAATGCCATCTTTGCCAAAGCCTGCCATGGCTTTATCTTGAACTATGCAAGGAATTAACTGAGTCGAATCTGTGCTTAGAAATTGGAAGACTTCTAGCCTTCGACTTGTACGCTGCCAAATTAAAACTAATCCGGGTCTGATTTTCACGAATATAGTTGATCGTGTCAAACAGTCGAGTTTTAATATTTATAAAGAATGATTGAACCTGTAGACTAACTATGACAACGATGGAGGCAAGTGCACCTATCGAACAATAGTATAGTTTAGGCAAGATAATTTTATCGAACCCAAAGGAACCTAAAAGTACTACTACTCACTTTCTTTCTATTATTTAGCCTAAAATATGGAGTGATTTGTTTATTAATCTAAAAACTAATGAAAAAAACTAAACTAGATGCAAAGACAAAAGAATGAAACTTTGGGAAAAGACTGTGGAAAAACTCGCTTGATTTCGAGATACCCTCAGGAAGAATCCACCTATGACTTCTATTGTTATCTAACTTTAATTCATACGACTTCTTTACTTAGCTTGATCCGTGAGACTCCCAAACCTATATTAAACCCTCTCTCGAGGCGAATAACGCCTAACCTTAGGTTAATTAGTGGAACTCTCGTTCTCTTATAATAACCCCTAAGGAAACAAGAAAATCGATTAATGGACTCCCATATTAGGTTTCACCCTAATCCGACAAAATCTCGCCACCCTATCTCTAGGCGTATATCAATTCCGCTTAATTATGCTAGATCTACTCTTAGGTAGGTCTATTCCTCCTCCACCTAAGCACAAAGAGATTAAATTAAGCAACATAATTAAGAACAAACTAAGTACTTATCATATAATTTAGAAATCAAATAACAAAATCCATCATAGGTTTCATCCCTTCGTGTATTTGAAGGGTTTAGTTCATAAAAAATAAGAAAACATCTCAAGAGAAAAGATAAAACAAAACATAAGAAATCCAAAAACCCATCAAGGAATTAAAGAGGAGATCCTCTGTCTTGAGTAGAACTCGCTTCTTGAGATGGATCAACTGGCTATCTTCGAGTAATTCAAATAAAAGCTCGGTAGAAAACTTTGCCCAAAACTTCCTCCTCTAGAACGACGCTTGGGTTGTTTATATATGCTCCTTAGATGCTTTACTTGGCTCCTAAGTACCTCCTTCAAGTAGAATTACTATTAAGGTGTTTAAGTGGACTTAGGAGTATGTTTCTTTGACTTCAAGCATCCAAATTCGAGTAAAATTGCTCATTCCATGGCAGGGTGATGCCCATGGCACATGCCCGCAAATCGTCTTCAGCCGTGTCTTGATTCTCACGATTGGGGCATGGCAGTAAATTATGGCATGGCCGTGTGAAGTAATTTGATTAGGCACGGCCATGTGACTTGAAGTCCGTGCCGTGTCAAATTCTTGGGTTGGCCCAATTTGGTCTGCTTTAAGCCCGCTTTTATGTTCTTTTATCCTTAGGTGCTTTCCCGAGTATAAGACATGAAAAGAAAGGATTAAAAGCACCTTTTACATAAATCATGGATAAATCATCGAAAAGCATACTAAATATGGGGTTAAAATATGTTACTTTTACGGTTTATCAAATACCCCACATTCTAAGCTTTTGCTTGTCCTCAAGCAAAATTCTCAACTTACAATTAAAACGATCTTTCCATAATTCATAATTCCTATCGACAATGTCTCATCATAATTCATAGATAATTTATACATGGATAATTCAACTCAAAGAGTACTAAAGATTCAATCATGATAAGTCATACCTTTGTAGTACGAAAACATAGGTGTCTCCCTTATCCTAATAATTACCTCTAATTCAAAACCGACAAGGATTGACATCCTCACTCAAGGTTCACTCAAATCACTCAAAGTGTTTAAGGTTCAAGAATAAGCACTCATAAGTTGAACCTGAAAAATTAATCCCATAGGGTTGCTTGAAAATCAAATCTCCACCACTGTATATGAGATGATACACAAATCGAAAGGTTTTTCATCAGGGTTGTAATGGGGCTAAGGTTAAGGGTGTGGATACAGGCTGAATTAGAAGGTTAAAATCGAGATCGACTTGACAAATTACCTAACTAAAAATAATGAACTAAATATGAATAATTACATCGAATGAAAACTAATAATACCACTATTGATAATTACTCTATAATAAAGAGTATTTTCATCACTTAAAATTTGATAATACTTTAATACGAGCTTTTTCTTCAACAATTGGAATTTAAATGCTCTAAGCTCTTTTATATACTACTAATATTGAATATACTTGATTTTTTTAGAACAAAATCCCAAAATATTACATCATAAAAGATAAATGTAACTACCGAACTAATATAATTCGTAACTTAATCAAATCAAACCTCGATTAAAGGGTAGTCAAAAGAATGGTGATAACAAATACAAAGGATTTTGGGTTAATATTAGTGGGTGAGTCAATAAAAGGTGTTAGGATTCAACGGGGTTCACTAGGGTTAATTATGTGGGTATGCTTTTATGGAGTAAGTGGGTTAAATCCTAAGTGCCTTTATCATCTCTCAGATATCAAATCAAAAGTGTGGTCTCGACATGTATAAATGAGGTAGGTTCTAGAATAATACCAAAGTTGACACACTCATAATCAATAAAGTGAGCATGAAAAAGAATATATGCTCTATAAGGCTCAAAATCTCAAAAATTATGGATGTTTTTGACATCAATCCTCAAATTCCAAATTTCAAGGTAATACTCAAATTCAGTTCAACGACCTACTAATTTTAATTTTTAGAAAGTAGACTTGTCATGCCCGATTCTCTAGTATTCTTCAAATTTAATCATCAATGCACAATTAACTATGACTTAACCTAAAACATATCAATAAAAATCATAAATCATTAGAAATTTTATCCTAATTAGTAATATGAGAAAAATACTTTCGAACAAGTTTAAAATTCAGGATTTTTGAGAACAATGAAAAAATTAGGCATTAATTTGAGAATTATGCAAAAGATAGGCACTTTTATCCCCCACACTTAAGATGTACATTGCCCTCAATGTACAAAGATAGGTAATAACAATTAATATAAGATCAAAAGAGCGATAGAGTGCCACTTCCTAAATTTTGGGTGATTTGGAGGATGACAGAAAATATAAGTTGGAGGGCTCAGTCGTAGGGTGTCTCCGATAATCTTTGTGCTAGATAAAGAAATTGGATAACCTCGCAAAGATATAGCAAAGAAATCTAAAGAAACATTAATAATATACTAATATTATAATTAAAGACAAAGGAAATAAAGAGAAGGAGACTAAGAAAACTGAATTTGAAAGAAAAGACTAATGGATTAAGGAGTCCTTATTGTTGGATGGTTCATGAGGTGGTGTGACCTCTAAGGCGTGGTGTGTGATTCCCAAGTAGCCTTTAGAACCTAAAACCAAGAAACTAAATTAAAATAAACTAAACGAAGCATAAGATTGTTAAAGAGAAGGAAATTGAAGCAAACTATATGGTCTCAAAGACCCTTCGCTTGTTGTTTGAATGAAGCGACTGGCATGAACTTATATAGATCGGTCTCCCATAGGGAGATTGTGATTGGCCTCTTTCGCTTCTTCAGCATGATTTTAGTGTAGCTCAAGAGTCTGAACACCTTTTCTAATGCAAGATAGAAAAATTGAAAGAAAAAGAAGGAGGAAAAAAGATGAGGGAAAGGGGAAAGGCTGTGTGGTTTAAATAGATTTTTGCTTCTGATGCTGTCTGACGCCCGTGTATCTAGGGCGTGTTACTTTGCACGGCTGTATCGCACGGCCGTGTTTAGAGGCGTGTTGGAGATTAAACGCCCGTGGTCGATAAATCAGTATCTTCACAAGGTCGTGTCGCACGACCGTGTTTTAGGCGTGTTGGAGTGCCACGCCTGCTTATCTCGATGCCACGCCTGCTTTTATAATGGCAGAATGACCACGGCCGCCTCGCGGCGCCGTGGTAGGTAGGTTAGCCCGTGACCTGCAGATTGGTTGGGGCATGATTTGTACGGCCGCTATGTAAGCACGATGATTCGAGTACCACACGACTATAGGCCACTGGTACGTGTGCTAGGCCGTGTAGTCTCGGGAATCTACATTTTTCAATTTATTGAATTCTAAAAGAGAAAATAGAGATAAGAATAAAATTAAAACTACAAAATAGAAATTATTGTTAGTACCAGGTTGCCTCCCCAAAAGCGCTGCTTATAGTCTTAAGCTAGACTTTTCTCGAAAAAATTTCGGGAGGTTTAAAGGTTTGAATATCTTCCTCATGCTTATAGTTCTATTTGCATGATAAAGTTCAAGTTGAGAGCGTTTACCTTGGAGGTATAGAATGTTGAGTTGCTTACCTTGATGTTTCATGGGAAGATATTGTGTACCTTAAGAAGGATTTCTCCTTTTGGTTTCAGTCTGTAATGATATGTGGATCTCTTTGTCTAACATTACCGGTTTCCTATTTTGTAGTGGTTTGATGTTCCTACGAGCTCTTCTTGTGGTTCCTCTGGTTTTCCTTCGTGCGGTTCTTCTTTGGCGTGTGTCCTCTGCTCTTCAAACTTGTCTATCCTAAGGTCTTGTCCTTTGAAGGATTCTTCTTTGTTGTTTTGGGACTTATGAGTCACCTCGGGTTGTCTTTATGTGGTGTTTCCTACGATAAAAGTTGAACAATTTGATTATCTATTGAAGTGACTTTCTTACCTTCATCATCTATTTTTACCGTCGAGTCGAGAGCTTGAAGCTTAATCGATTCATCTTCTCGCTCAAGTATGAGTTCCCCGTGGCAACATCAATTTTAGTTCTAGCAGTTGCTAAGAAAGGTCTTCCTAGAATTAAGGGATTGAATTATCCTCATCCATGTCTAAAATAACAAAATCTACTAGGAAAACAAATTTATCGATTTTACAAGCACATCTTCAATAATGCCCCTAGGAATTCTAACTTTTATCACTAGTTAAATACTCATCCTAGTTTGTTTGGGCTTCCCTAGACCTAGTCGTTTAAACAATGCATAAGGCATGGCATTTATACTTGCCTAGATCGCTAACGCATTATCAATAGTTAAACCGCCACTAATCATGGAATCGTAAAGCTCCTCGGATCTTTTGTTTACGCGGTAGTCTATTTTGTAACATTGCTAGAACATGTTGCATTTAGTTCCACGTGGTGCTCTTCGCTATTTTGCGCTTTGTTTGTCAAGAGTTGTCTTAAAAATTTCCTCGAGTCCGCATCTAGAAAAAGCTTCAAGAAGGGGTAAGTTAATATGTAATTTATTTAAAAGTTTAAGAACCTTACCGAACTATTCCTCTGAATTATCTCCTTTCAATGCTTCGGATAAGGTATGCGAGGTTTGTATTCTTTGATTATTGGTTTTGGCTTTTCGTGCTACCTCTATTTTACCTTTTTCTTCCTTGGTTTCTTATGCCGTGGTGGGCTCGTCACCTTTATACCCTCTTGAGCCGTGATGGCTTGGATCCGTTCTTTTGGGTTTATTTCGTGTTGCTTGGTAGACGCCCTTGTTGACGCTCGAAATCAACTTTGTGAGATGTCCCACCGACCTAGTAAGTTCTCTAACTTTATTCTCGATCCCTTTGATCGATTTTTGTCATTCATCAAGTGCTGCTTCAGTCTTTTGGAAACGAAAATCTGTGGCTGCCATGAATTTCGTCAGCATCTCTTCGAGATTTGATTGCTTCTCTTGTGGATATGGCTGATTTTGATAATTTGGAGGAGGTTGCTGCCTTTGATTTCCTTGATTTCCTTGTCCTCCCCACGAAAAATTTGGGTGGTTCCTCCAACCTGTGTTGTAAGTGTTACTATAAGGATTATTAGATCGAAAATTGTTACCTATATAGTTTGTCTGCCCATGTTCTACTCCTGGTTGGTAGGGTGGGTACTCAGAATTCGCCATATTCCCACTTGCTTCGCATTGCATTACCGGGTGTACCTGTGAAGAACATAAATTGTCAAGTTTTTTATTCATCATCTCCACCTGTGTTGTGAAGATTATTCTTGAGTCTATGTTAAAAACTCTGGCTGATTTTGTCGGTTTGGCCCTTGTAATTTTCCATTAATAGGTATTTAACGACATCTCTTCAATAAAGTCGTAAGCCGCTTCAGGAGTTTTGTTATTCAAAGTTCTACCGGCTGATGAGTCAATCATTTGCCTCGTTGAAGAATTCACACCGTTGTAAAAAGTTTAGACTTGAAGCCACAAAGGTAATCCGTGGTGTGGACATCTTCTTAGGAGATCCTTATATCTTTCCCATGCATCATATAATGTTTCTGCGTCATTCTGCACAAAATAAGATATGTCATTCCTAAATTTGGTTTTTTTTATCGGTGGAAAGTATTTTAAAAGAAATTTTTGGTCATTTGATCCCATGTGGTGATTGACCCTCGTGGTAACGAGTTCAACCACTACTTTGCTTTATTCCTTAATGAAAAGGGAAATAACCAAAGACGAATGGCATCATCGGAAACGCCATTTATTTTGAAGGTATCACAGAACTCTAAGAAATTAGCTATATGAGTATTTGGGTCTTTGTCCCGCAAACCATCAAATTGAACAAACTGTTGAATCATTTGTATTGTGTTAGGCTTTAATTCAAAAATTTTAGTAGCTATAGCAGACTCTAACAATACTAGATTACGCTCTGTCAAATTAGGTTTAGCATAATCATACATAGTATGCGAGCATTCTGTTCTTGCATATTTGGCGGTGGATTGTTTTCGTCCATCTCTTGATGGGATCGGATCATCTTGTTGTTATTCTCTTTGGTAGTCTAGAGCTTGTCTAGTTTCTCTCGCGATTTCTGAGAGCGGTAGCTTCAAGTCACTTTCAGACGCTAAAGGTCCTCTCGGGTTCCTTCTAGTCATAAACTAGAGGTACCTACTAGGAAAGAAAGAAATTTAGTGTAAATAAAATTTAACCTAAACTAAAAATAAAAGTAAATTGTGAAAAAAATAATAAAATAATGGCTAAAGTAATAAAATAGAGTTTTCTTAATATTTTAGTGTTCCCAAGCAATGGTGCCAAAAACTTGATCGTGTCAAACAATGAGTTTTAATATTTATAAAGAATGATCGAATCAGAGACTAGCTATGACAATGATGGAGGCAAGTGCACCTATCGAATAATAGTATAGTTTAGGCAAGATTATTTTATCAAACCAAAAGGAACCTAAAAGTACTACCACTCACTTTCTTTCTATTATTTAGCCTAAAATATGGAGTGATTGGTTTATTAATCTAAAAACTAATGAAAAAACTAAACTAGATGCAAAGATAAAAGAATGAAACTTTGGGAAAAGACCGAGAAAACTCGAGTTGATTTCGACGATACCCTCGGGAAGAATCCACCTATGACTTCTCTTGTTATCTAACTTTTAATTCATATGACTTCTTTACTTAACTTGACCCGTGAGACTCCCTAACCTATATTAAACCCTCTCGAGGCGTAATAACGCCTAACCTTAGGTTAATTAGTGGAACTCTCGTTCTCTTATAATAACCCCTAAGGAAGCGATAAATCGATCAATGGACTCCCATATTAGGTTTCACCCTAATCCGCAAAATCTCATCACCCTATCTCTAGGCGCAGATCAACTCCGCTAATTATGCTAGATCTACTCTTAGGTAGGGTCTATTCCTCCTCCACCTAAGCACATCGATTAAATTAAGCAACATAATTAAGGAAAAACTAAGTATTTATCATATAATTTAGAAATCAAATAACAAAATCCATCATAGGTTTCATCCCCTCTGTATCTCAAGGGTTTAGTTCATAACAAAATAAGAAAACATCTCAAGAGAAAAGATAAAACTAAACATAAGAAATCCTAAAACCCTTGAAGGAATTGAAGAGGAGATCCTCCATGCTTGAGTAGAACTCGCTTCTTGAGATGGATCAACTGGCTATCTTGAGTAATTCCACGAATAAAAGCTCGCGTAAAACTCGCCAAAACTTCCTCCTCTAGAACGACCGCCTTGGGTTGTTTATATAGGCTCCTTAGATGCTTTACTTGGCTCCTAAGTACCTCCTTCAAGTAGAATTACTATTAAGGTGTTTAAGTGGACTTAGGAGTATGTTTCTTTTTTCAAGCATCCAAATCCGAGTGAAATTGCTCATTCCTCGTAGCGGGGACACGCCCATGGCACATGTCCGCAAATCATCTTTAGGTAGTGTCTCGATTTTATTGATTGGGGCACGCCTGCGTGTAAATCGTGGCATGGCCGTGTGAAGTAATTTGATGAGGCACTACCATATGACTTGAAGTCCGTGTCGTGTCGGATTCTTGGTTGGCCCAATTTGGTCCGTTTTAAGTCATTTTACGCTCTTTTTATCCTTAAGTGCTTTCCTCGAGTATAAGACATGAAAAGAAAGGATTAAGAGCACATTTTACATAAATCGTGATAAATCATCCAAAAGCATACTAAATATTGGGTTAAAATATGTTAATTTTACGGTTTATTAATAGTGCCCTAACTTTTCAAAACATGCATACAAAAGAGAACCTCTCTTCAACGAAACGGTTATACATTTTTCTCTCCTATGACCAAGTTTTCTCCGCTCCAAACAAGTTGACTTCGACTCCGTAACAGACAAGGGATGTCTAATTTCACCGGTCACTGTAGAACCTTCTAGAATATAAAGATTGTTGGTTCTTTTACCTTTTAACAAAATGAGAGCTCCACGAGATACTTTAATACCGCTTCGACTCGATGTTGATTCCGCATCCTTTCAAGTCTAAAATACTAAAGGAGATGGGATTCTTTTGTAAATCGGTACATACCGACATCTAAAAGTGTCTTAATCGTCCCATCATGTATCCTAATTTTAACAATTACCAATACCAATTATCTTACTAGATGAATCATTTCCATGCGCATAATTTTACCTTCAACCGAATCGTATGTGGAGAACCATTCTTTCTTGGGACAAATGTGAAAAGAACATCCCAAATTTAGGATCCACTTGGACGTAAGCTTGAGTTATCGCCGTTGACACTAATAAGAAATCATCACCGCTTTCATCGCCTAAATTAGCACCACTATATCTTCCTCGTTACTCTCAACAACTCTTTTATTTCATAGTTTATAACAATCGCTTTGACGTGGCCTAACTTTTTACAATAGCGACACCTTTTGTCTCGCTTCTTTGATGCTACCAAAACGGAAGCTTGCCTATTTGCCTTGCTATCTAAACCAAATTCATTGTTGAGTTTGTCTCTACTCAACAAATGACCCTTCACATCTTCGAACGAGAGTTTATCTCTGCCATAAATTAGGGTCTCCCTGAAAAACTTGTATGAAAGGGGTAAAGAGCACAATAATAGCATAGCTTGATTTTCTTTGTTAAGCTGAACCTCAACATTTTTTTAAATCATTTAAAAGAGTAATGAATTGATTGATGTGATCTCTAAGAAGCTCACCTTCATTCATGCGAAACGTAAATAGACATTGTTTCAACACTAAACGGTTAGCTAGAGACTTAGTCGCATAAATAGTTTCTAACCTTTTCCACAAGGCGGATGATGTCTTCTCCATCAATACCTCCCCTGAATACAAGATTCATGAGGCACAACCGATTGTAGATAAGGCTTTTCATCAAGCTTTTCCCATTCTATTTGATTTAGATTCTAAGGCTTTTTCCCGATAACAACCTTTTCAAGTTTGGTTTGAACTAGAATTGCCATCATTCCAACTTATTATCCAAAATCAATATTATTCGCTTGGAAAATTTCACGAATATAGTTGATCGTGTCAAGCAATGAGTTTTAATATTTATAAAGAATGATTGAACACAGAGACTAACTATGACAACGATGGAGGCAAGTGCACCTATCGAACAATAGTATAGTTTAGGCAAGATAATTTTATCGAACCCAAAGGAACCTAAAAGTACTACTACTCACTTTCTTTCTATTATTTAGCCTAAAATATGGAGTGATTTGTTTATTAATCTAAAACTAATGAAAAAACTAAACTAGATGCAAAGACAAAAGAATGAAACTTTGGGAAAAGACGTGGAAAAACTCAGTTGATTTCGAGATACCCTGGAAGAATCCACCTATGACTTCTATTGTTATCTAACTTTTAATTCATACGACTTCTTTACTTAGCTTGATCCGTGAGACTCCCAAACCTATATTAAACCCTCTCTCGGGCGAATAACGTCTAACCTTAGGTTAATTAGTGGAACTCTCGTTCTCTTATAATAACCCCCTAAGGAAACAGTAAATCGATTAATGGACTCCCATATTAGGTTTCACCCTAATCCGACAAAATCTCGTCACCCTATCTCTAGGCGTGCTATCAATTCCGCTTAATTATGCTAGATCTACTCTTAGGTAGGGTCTATTCCTCCTCCACCTAAGCACATGATTAAATTAAGCAACATAATTAAGAACAAACTAAGTACTTATCATATAATTTAGAAATCAAATAACAAAATCCATCATAGGTTTCATCCCTTCGGTATTTGAAGGGTTTAGTTCATAAAAAAATAAGAAAACATCTCAAGAGAAAAGATAAAACAAAACATAAGAAATCCCTAAAACCCACTGAAGGAATTAAAGAGGAGATCCTCTGTCTTGAGTAGAACTCTGGCTTCTTGAGATGGATCAACTGGCTATCTTCGAGTAATTCCCTGAATAAAAGCTCTGGTAGAAAACTTTGCCCAAAACTTCCTCCTCTAGAACGACTGCCTTGGGTTGTTTATATATGCTCCTTAGATGCTTTACTTGGCTCCTAAGTACCTCCTTCAAGTAGAATTACTATTAAGGTGTTTAAGTGGACTTAGGAGTATGTTTCTTTGACTTCAAGCATCCAAATTCGAGTAAAATTGCTCATTCCCATGGCAGGGGCATGCCCATGGCACATGCCCGTGCAAATCGTCTTCAGGCCGTGTCTTGATTCTGTCGATTGGGGCATGGCCGTGTAAATTATGGCATGGCCGTGTGAAGTAATTTGACGAGGCACGGCCATGTGACTTGAAGTCCAGGCCGTGTCAAATTCTTGGGTTGGCCCAATTTGGTCTGTTTTAAGCCCGTTTTATGTTCTTTTTATCCTTAGGTGCTTTCCTGAGTATAAGACATGAAAAGAAAGGATTAAAAGCACCTTTTTACATAAATCATGGATAAATCATCGAAAAGCATACTAAATATGGGGTTAAAATATGTTACTTTTACGGTTTATCAAATACCCCCACACTTAAGCTTTTGCTTGTCCTCAAGCAAAATTCTCAACTTACAATTAAAACGATCTTTCCATAATTCATAATTCCTATCGACAATGTCTCATCATAATTCATAGATAATTTATACATGGATAATTCAACTCAAAGAGTACTAAAGATTCAATCATGATAAGTCATACCTTTGTAGTACGAAAACATAGGTGTCTCCCTTATCTCAATAATTACCTCTAATTCAAAACCGACAAGGATTGACATCCTCATGAAGGTTCACTCAAATCACTCAAAGTGTTTAAGGTTCAAGAATAAGCACTCATAAGTTGAACTGAAAAATTAATCCCATAGGTTGCTTGAAAATCAAATCTCCACCATCAGATATGAGATGATACACAAATCGAAAGGTTTTCATCGGGTTGTAATGGGGCTAAGGTTAAGGGTGTGGATACAAAAGTGAATTAGAAGGTTAAAATCGAGATCGACTTGACAAATTACCTAACTAAAAATAATGAACTAAATATGAATAATTACATCGAATGAAAACTAATAATACCACTATTGATAATTACTCTATAATAAAGAGTATTTTCATCACTTAAAATTTGATAATACTTTAATACTGAGCTTTTTCTTCAACAATTGGAATTTAAATGCTCTAAGCTCTTTTATATACTACTAATATTGAATATACTTGATTTTTTAGAACAAAATCCCAAAATATTACATCATAAAAGATAAATGTAACTCTTGAACTAATATAATTCGGTAACTTAATCAAATCAAACCTCGATTAAAGGGTAGTCAAAAGAATGGTGATAACAAATACAAAGGATTTTGGGTTAATATTAGTGGGTGAGTCAATAAAAAATTGTTAGGATTCAACGGGTTCACTAGGGGTTAATTATGTGGGTATGCTTTTTATGGAGTAAGTGGGTTAAATCCTAAGTGCCTTTATCATCTCTCAGATATCAAATCAAAAGTGTGGTCTCGACATGTATAAATGAGGTAGGTTCTAGAATAACAGTTCAAAGTTGACACACTCATAATCAATAAAGTGAGCATGAAAAAGAATATATGCTCTATAAGGCTCAAAATCTCAAAAATTATGGATGTTTTTGACATCAATCCTCAGAAATTCCAAATTTCAAGGTAATACTCAAATTCAGTTCAACGACCTACTAATTTTAATTTTAGAAAGTAGACTTGTCATGCCCGATTCTCTAGTATTCTTCAAATTTAATCATCAATGCACAATTAACTATGACTTAACCTAAAACATATCAATAAAAATCATAAATCATTAGAAATTTTATCCTAATTAGTAATATGAGAAAATACTTTCGAACAAGTTTAAAATTCAGGATTTTTGAGAACAATGAAAAAATTAGGCATTAATTTGAGAATTATGCAAAAAGATAGGCACTTTTATCCCCCCACACTTAAGATGTACATTGCCCTCAATGTACAAAGATAGGTAATAACAATTAATATAAGATCAAAAGAGAGCGATAGAGTGCCACTTCCTAAATTTTGGGTGATTTCTGGGAGGATGACAGAGAAATATAAGTTGGAGGGGCCGGTCTGGTAGGGTGTCTACCGATAATCTTTGTGCTAGATAAAGAAATTGGATAACCTGCAAAGATATAGCAAAGAAATCTAAAGAAACATTAATAATATACTAATATTATAATTAAAGACAAAGGAAATAAAGAGAAGGAGACTAAGAAAACTGAATTTGAAAGAAAAGACTAATGGATTAAGGAGTCCTTATTGTTGGATGGTTCATGAGGTGGGTGTGACCTCTAAGGCTGTGGTGTGTGATTCCCAAGTAGCCTTTAGAACCTAAAACCAAGAAACTAAATTAAAATAAACTAAACGAAGCATAAGATTGTTAAAGAGAAGGAAATTGAAGCAAACTATATGGTCTCAAAGACCCTTCGCTTGTTGTTTGAATGAAGCGACTGGCATGAACTTATATAGATCGGTCTCCCATAGGGAGATTGTGATTGGCCTCTTTCGCTTCTTGACAGATGATTTTAGTGTAGCTCAAGAGTCGAACACCTTTTCTAATGCAAGATAGAAAAATTGAAAGAAAAGAAGGAGGAAAAAGATGAGGGAAAGGGAAAGGTGTGTGGTTTAAATAGATTTTTGCTTCGATGTCGCCCCGACGCCTGTGTATCTAGTATGCGTGTTACTTTGCACCGTATCGTCATGCACGGCCGTGTTTAGAGGCGTGTTGGAGATTAAACGCCTGTGGTCGATAAATCGAGATCTTCACAAGGTCGTGTCGCACGACCGTGTTTTAAGCGTGTTGGAGTGCCACGCCTGCTTATCTCGATGCCACGCCCGTTTTTATAATGGCATGAGTCTTGACCCACGGCCGCCTCGCACGGCCGTGGTAGGGTAGGTTAGCCCGTGACTTCTGCAGTTGGTTGGGGCATGATTTGTACGGCCTCTGCTATGTAAGTACGATGATTCGGAGTACCCACACGACTATGGCCACGGCTGTGTGCTAGACCGTGTGGTCTGGGAATCTACATTTTTTCAATTTATTGAATTCTAAAAGAGAAAATAGAGATAAGAATAAAATTAAAACTACAAAATAGAAATTATTGTTAGTACCCAGGTTGCCTCCCGAAAAGCGCTCGTTTATAGTCTTAAGCTAGACTTTTCTCGAAAAAAATTTCAGGGAGGTTTAAAGGTTTGAATATCTTCCCTCATGCTTATAGTTCTATTTGCATGATAAAGTTCAAGTTGAGAAGCGTTTACCTTGGAGGTATAGAATGTTGAGTTGCTTACCTTGACTGTTTCATGTGGGAAGATATTGTGTACCTTAAGAAGGATTTCTCCTTTTGGTTTCAGGTCTGTTGTAATGATATGTGGATCTGCTTTGTCTAACATTACCTGGTTTCCTATTTTGTAGTGGTTTGATGTTCCTACGAGCTCTTCTTGTGGTTCCTCTGGTTTTCCTTCGTGCGGTTCTTCTTTGACGTGTGTCCTCTGCTCTTCAAACTTGTCTATCCTAAGGTCTTGTCCTTTGAAGGATTCTTCTTTGTTGTTTTGGGACTTATGAGTCAGCTCAGGGTTGTCTTTATGTGGTGTTTCCTACGATAAAAGTTGAACAATTTGATTATCTATTGAAGTGACTTTCTTACCTTCATCATCTATTTTTCTGGTCGAGTCGAGAGCTTGAAGCTTAATCGATTCATCTTCTACGCGAAGTATGAGTTCCCCTGTGGCAACATCAATTTTAGTTCTAGCAGTTGCTAAGAAAGGTCTTCCTAGAATTAAGGGGATTGAATTATCCTCATCCATGTCTAAAATAACAAAATCTACTAGGAAAACAAATTTATCGATTTTTACAAGCACATCTTCAATAATGCCCCTAGGAATTCTAACAGTTTTATCAGCTAGTTAAATACTCATCCTAGTTTGTTTGGGCTTCCCTAGACCTAGTCGTTTAAACAATGCATAAGGCATGGCATTTATACTTGCCCCTAGATCAGCTAACGCATTATCAATAGTTAAACTGCCACTAATCATGGAATCGTAAAGCTCCCTGGATCTTTTTGTTTCTGCGGTAGTCTATTTTGTAACATTGCCGAACATGTTGCATTTAGTTCCACGTGGTGCTCTTCGTCTATTTTGCGTTTGTTTGTCAAGAGTTGTCTTAAAAATTTCCTCGAGTCTGGCATCTAGAAAAAAGCTTCAAGAAGGGGTAAGTTAATATGTAATTTATTTAAAAGTTTAAGAACCTTACCGAACTATTCCTCTGAATTATCTCCTTTCAATGCTTCGGGATAAGGTATGCGAGGTTTGTATTCTTTGATTATTGGTTTTGGCTTTTCGTGTGCTACCTCTATTTTACCTTTTTCTTCCTTGGTTTCTTATGCTGTGGTGGGCTCGTCTACCTTTATACCCTCTTGAGCTGTGATGGCTTGGATCCGTTCTTTTGGGTTTATTTCTGTGTTGCTTGGTAGACGTCCTTGTTGACGTTCGGAAATCGACTTTGTGAGATGTCCCACCGACCTAGTAAGTTCTCTAACTTTATTCTCGATCCTTTGATCGATTTTTGTCATTCATCAAGTCTTGCTTGATCTTTTGGAAACGAAAATCATGGGTCGCCATGAATTTCGTCGACATCTCTTGAGATTTGATTGCTTCTCTTGTGGATATGGCTGATTTTGATAATTTGGAGGAGGTTCTTGCCTTTGATTTCCTTGATTTCCTTGTCCTCCCACGAAAAATTTGGGTGGTTCCTCCAACTGTGTTGTAAGTGTTACTATAAGGATTATTAGATCGAAAATTGTTACCTATATAGTTTGTGCGCCCATGTTCTACTCACGGTTGGTAGGGTGGGTACTCGAATTCGCCATATTCCCACTTGCTTCGCATTGCATTACAAGTGTACACGTGAAGAACATAAATTGTCAAGTTTTTATTCATCATCTCCACATGTTGTGACATTATTCTTGAGTCTATGTTAAAACTACGGTGATTTTGTCGGTTTGGCCCTTGTAATTTTCCATTAATAGGTATTTAACGACATCTCTTCAATAAAGTCGTAAGCCGCTTCAGGAGTTTTGTTATTCAAAGTTCTACCGGCTGATGAGTCAATCATTTGCCTCGTTGAAGAATTCACACCGTTGTAAAAAGTTTAGACTTGAAGCCACAAAGGTAATCCGTGGTGTGGACATCTTCTTAGGAGATCCTTATATCTTTCCCATGCATCATATAATGTTTCTGCGTCATTTTGCACAAAATAAGATATGTCATTCCTAAATTTGGCTGTTTTGGCTGGTGGAAAGTATTTTAAAAGAAATTTTTCGGTCATTTGATCCTATGTGGTGATTGACCCTCGTGGTAACGAGTTCAACCACTACTTTGCTTTATTCCTTAATGAAAAGGGAAATAACCGAAGACGAATGGCATCATCAGAAACGCCATTTATTTTGAAGGTATCACAGAACTCTAAGAAATTAGCTATATGAGTATTTGGGTCTTTGTCCTGCAAACCATCAAATTGAACAAACTGTTGAATCATTTGTATTGTGTTAGGCTTTAATTCAAAAATTTTAGTAGCTATAGCAGACCTAACAATACTAGATTCTGCTCCTGTCAAATTAGGTTTAGCATAATCATACATAGTATGCGGAGCATTCTGTTCTTGCATATTTGGCGGTGGATTGTTTTCGTCCATCTCTTGATGGGATCGGATCACATCTTGTTGTTATTCTCTTTGGTAGTCTAGAGCTTGTCTAGTTTCTCTGCGATTTACGAGGCGGTAGCTTCAAGTCACTTTAAATGCGCTAAAGGTCCTCTCGGGTTCCTTCTAGTCATAAACTAGAGGTACCTACTAGGAAAGAAAGAAATTTAGTGTAAATAAAATTTAACCTAAACTAAAAATAAAAGTAAATTGTGAAAAAAATAATAAAATAATGGCTAAAGTAATAAAAATAGAGTTTTCTTAATATTTTAGTGTTCCCCGGCAATGGTGCCAAAAACTTGATCGTGTCAAACAGTCGAGTTTTAATATTTATAAAGAATGATCGAATCTGTAGACTAGCTATGACAATGATGGAGGCAAGTGCACCTATCGAATAATAGTATAGTTTAGGCAAGATTATTTTATCAAACCAAAAGGAACCTAAAAGTACTACCACTCACTTTCTTTCTATTATTTAGCCTAAAATATGGAGTGATTGGTTTATTAATCTAAAAACTAATGAAAAAAACTAAACTAGATGCAAAGATAAAAGAATGAAACTTTGGGAAAAGACTGTAGAAAAACTCAGTTGATTTCGACGATACCCTCAGGAAGAATCCACCTATGACTTCTCTTGTTATCTAACTTTTAATTCATATGACTTCTTTACTTAACTTGACCCGTGAGACTCCCTAACCTATATTAAACCCTCTCTCGAGGCGAATAACGTCTAACCTTAGGTTAATTAGTGGAACTCTCGTTCTCTTATAATAACCCCCTAAGGAAGCAGTAAATCGATCAATGGACTCCCATATTAGGTTTCACCCTAATCCGCAAAATCTCATCACCCTATCTCTAGGCGTGATCAACTCCGCTAATTATGCTAGATCTACTCTTAGGTAGGGTCTATTCCTCCTCCACCTAAGCACATCGATTAAATTAAGCAACATAATTAAGGAAAAACTAAGTATTTATCATATAATTTAGAAATCAAATAACAAAATCCATCATAGGTTTCATCCCCTGAATTATCTCAAGGGTTTAGTTCATAACAAAATAAGAAAACATCTCAAGAGAAAAGATAAAACTAAACATAAGAAATCCTAAAACCCTTGAAGGAATTGAAGAGGAGATCCTCTGTCTTGAGTAGAACTCGCTTCTTGAGATGGATCAACTGCTATCTTGAGTAATTCCTAATAAAAGCTCGGCGAAAAACTCGCCCAAAACTTCCTCCTCTAGAACGACGCCTTGGGTTGTTTATATAGGCTCCTTAGATGCTTTACTTGGCTCCTAAGTACCTCCTTCAAGTAGAATTACTATTAAGGTGTTTAAGTGGACTTAGGAGTATGTTTCTTTGGCTTCAAGCATCCAAATCCGAGTGAAATTGCTCATTCCCGTGGCAGGGACACGCCCATGGCACATGTCCGTGCAAATCATCTTTAGGCCGTGTCTCGATTTTATTGATTGGGGCACGCCCGTGTAAATCGTGGCATGGCCGTGTGAAGTAATTTGATGAGGCACGGCCATATGACTTGAAGTCCAGGTCGTGTCGGATTCTTGGGTTGGCCCAATTTGGTCCGTTTTAAGCTGTTTTACGTTCTTTTTTATCCTTAAGTGCTTTCCTGAGTATAAGACATGAAAAGAAAGGATTAAGAGCACATTTTTACATAAATCAGGGATAAATCATCCAAAAGCATACTAAATATTGGGTTAAAATATGTTAATTTTACGGTTTATTAATAGTGCCCTAACTTTTCAAAACATGCATACAAAAGAGAACCTCTCTTCAACGAAAGCGGTTATACATTTTTCTCTCCTATGACCAAGTTTTCTCCGCTCCAAACAAGTTGACTTGACTCAGAATGCACAAGGGATGTCTAATTTCACCCATCCTTTGTAGAACCTTCTAGAATATAAAGATTGTTGGTTCTTTTACCTTTTAACAAAATGAGAGCTCCACGAGATACTTTAATACCGCTCGACTCGATGTTGATTCTGCATCCTTTCAAGTCTAAAATACTAAAGGAGATGGGATTCTTTTGTAAATCAGGTACATACCTGACATCTAAAAGTGTCTTAATCGTCCCATCATGTATCCTAATTTTAACAGTACCAATACCAATTATCTTACTAGATGAATCATTTCCCATGCGCATAATTTTACCTTCAACCGAACTGTATGTGGAGAACCATTCTTTCTTGGGACAAATGTGAAAAGAACATCCCAAATTTAGGATCCACTTGGACGTAAGCTTGGAGTTATCGCTCGTTGACACTAATAAGAAATCATCACCGCTTTCATCAGCTAAATTAGCACCAGCTATATCTTCCTCGTTACTCTCAACAACTCTTTTATTTCATAGTTTATAACAATCGCTTTGACGTGGCCTAACTTTTTACAATAGCGACACCTTTTGTCTCGCTTCTTTGATGCTACCAAACGGAAGCTTGCCTATTTGCCTTGCTATCTAAACCAAATTCATTGTTGAGTTTGTCTCTACTCAACAAATGACCCTTCACATCTTGAACGAGAGTTTATCTACGCCATAAATTAGGGTCTCCACGAAAAACTTGTATGAAAGGGTAAAGAGCACAATAATAGCATAGCTTGATTTTCTTTGTTAAGCTGAACCTCAACATTTTTTTAAATCATTTAAAAGAGTAATGAATTGATTGATGTGATCTCTAAGAAGCTCACCTTCATTCATGCGAAACGTAAATAGACATTGTTTCAACACTAAACGGTTAGCTAGAGACTTAGTCGCATAAATAGTTTCTAACCTTTTCCACAAGGCGGATGATGTCTTCTCCATCAATACCTCCTGCAATACAGTATTCATGAGGCACAACTGGATTGTAGATAAGGCTTTTTCATCAAGCTTTTCCCATTCTATTTGATTTAGATTCTAAGGCTTTTTCCGATAACAACCTTTTTCAAGCCGGTTTGAACTAGAATTGCCATCATTCCAACTTATTATCCAAAATCAATATTATTCGTTTGGAAAATAGAATTCATATGAGGATTTGTGTGTGTGTGATGAAAAATTTCAATCTATTCCAAAAAGGATAACTTATTATTTTATAAACAATGAAGATCCAATAACTTATTATCGCTCAAGAACATTGCTTGCTGTTATTATTTTATAATAACGACTGGGAAACATGTTGGAAAGTTAAGGATTTTTGACTAATTTTGTGTGCCATAAACATAACAATTTTTATAAAGTATTTTTTTAAAAATATACTTTTAATTCATACATCGAGACATCTTGGAGTCTTGGAGCTTAGATTACGAATTATTATAGGTATTGTAAAAATTTAATTCCAAATATGGGAACTTGATTTATGTTATGATGCACACTTGATTATCTTTCTACTTGCTCACTTTGGTGTTTGATTTCAAGTGATAGTCTTCCTTTGGTACATGAACATGCAAGTGTTATGGGCCGCGGATCAAAACCCGTGACCATTGTGTACAAAACACCACATAAGGTTAACTTATTAAGTGGGGTTCATTTAACCCGCTTAAACTGGCTCAACTCGTGGAATACATGGAGAAATCCTTCTACTTGAAGCCTTGGTGGCCCAGTAAAACACTTCAGTCAAACTGGAATTACCAGGGTATATAGGGTAAATCCTAAAGGGATAAGATTGTATAGAGTTTAAATCCCTTAGAACTCTTAATTGCAAATAGGCTCTAATCTTGACCATCGGTGTAACTCAATCTGTATCGTTGATTTTGGGGGAGCTCAACTATAAATAGAAGCCTCCCCTTTCATTTGTATCATCCCATTGTATTTAGTTATTCTTGAGTTAAGAATATATTGATAGCATTTATTCAAACATTTGGTTTCCATTTCTTGTTGTGGCTTTACAACTCTTTTGTTGCTCTTTTCATTTTGAGTTGCTTTTGTTATATTTTTTTGCTCATTTTTCAAGAGCTAGGATGACTTAAGTGCGTTTGAAGTGAAGAAATTGTCTAAGGCTACACGAATTTTGAGACTAAATTCTAGCTTTGTGACAGTTGGTATTAGAGCTAGAGTTCAAAAGTACTGGTTGAGATGTCGAAAGGAGTATAAGAGCAAGAGCCAATGGAGTCCCGTGGGAGGGCTAGGAAATCAAGTCGATCAAGGGATATGCTATTAGTTTTAGATGGCGGAGTAGCCAAATTGAGGGCTCTATTGGTGATGTGAAGGAGACCCTCAAGGAAGTTGATGGGCGTACTACAGAGTTGGAATCGAGGCAAGATTAGCTCAAGGGCCAAGTGGCAGAGGCCCTCAGTGATAATATGAATGCAATTCAAGGGGTTTTTAATATCGTTATAGGCGAGCTAACTGAGAAGAATGATGCTATTGAGGCTATGGTATCAGCCTTGAAGGAAAAAATTGAGGAGCTGAAGGGGGAGCTTAATATCTGTAAAGTTGCTTTGGGCAATAATGTGTTGGTTGCGACACCTAATGTAACCTCCCAAAATCGGCCTAGACATTATGGCTAGATTGAGAAGGCTACATTAGCCACCGAAATGGCTAAGCTAACTTACATTACTTTTGAAGACCTTAAATAAACCCTTTTTAGAGAAAACCATAATTGTACTTTGAGTTAGCTTAAAAGCTTTGATTCATTATGTCATGTATACTTAGGATTCATTTTATTGTTGATAGTGTTGTTTTAGAAAAAATTGTTTACTTTTCGCTCTCCTTTAAGAAAAAACTCAATGTTAAACTAATGCAACGGAAAAATCATTTTTCAAGTCATTTTGGAAACTTAGTTTCTTTATTGATTTGTTTTTCAAAAACAATTCCTTTGTAATGCAACGAAAACTAGGGAACAATATCAAATTTTACTTAAGTCTGATTCATGCATTATCCGGTTATTATGCTTGAGTAATCCATGCATGAGAAAATCCCCAAAAGAAAAGTTACCAAGCCATAGACCAGAAGTAATTAAAAATTACAAACCAAAATCAATAGAGACTGATTAATACTTATAAAAAAAATAGTTTGAGGTCTAAGGTGATTCTTGGAATGCCGAGTTCGGTCCTAATTTCGAGGTTTACCTGAAAAGTTAAACACTATTGAGGGCGAGCTTATGAAAAGCTTAGTGTGAGTCGAACACTTATTTAAACAGACATAAATATCAAATACAGTGAAACATATTAGCATTAACAAAAGAACATGGAACCATCATAGGAATTTCATATCATTACATAGACATTATCAAATTGATGTCAAACGATGTATGAGCATGATACATCATTCATTTGAGTAACAATCATTAATTTTGATATCATTCAATACAACACATATCATAAATAAATAACATTCGAATATGTCGTGAGCATGATATAATGCAAATAGGTTCCTACCAAAACCATCCGCTACACACCACGAGTTTCCCAGAACCTGTCATCCGAACTCTAAAACATTATGGGACTAAGCTCGATGTGGTTAAAATCACTGATAACAAAATGCAAAAAATTCTAGCAGTAAAAATATAGACAATTGCCAGTAAAAATGCAATAAATCACCATTCCCTTCGGTACTTCAGGTGCAATGCATTGACTATAAATAACGAGGACTTAATATGCCGCCGGTACTCTATGGAACTCTTCCGTCAACCACAAAATCCCAACCCAATGCATATGCAATATCCCACACAATCTCATGCATAATCATATCTCAATACTTTTCACATTCATTTGACATGCTCAGCATGTCCTCAATAATCACATACTTTTAGTAAATGGAAAAAATGTTCCAATCTTTCAAATTACCATTGTATTGATATCAATTAATATCGTTCAATTTAACATACTTTACGGATTTTCCTTGTGCATAAATAGCACCCTTTTCAATTACACAGTATAACAAATATCCCATGCGTTTAAATCATACACAAGATTAATATCTCAACACATTATATCATTTAGTAAAAAATTATCATATCTCATAACTCAAATATGCAATTACAAACTCAATCAAACATACTATCAAACTAGCAATTTCTCCAACATGTCAATCTTTTTAGGCTCGAAAAATATCTGGTTCGACCACTCACAAAATCAATAATTTGGCTATTAAGCCAATCCAATCAACAAGCTAATTTATCAAATATAAAATGATATTTAAATTTTCAAACAATTTTATGGTTTTAAGACCCACACCGTATTTTTCGCTTCCTCGCATCACTCTAGCGAATCTTCCAATTTTCCTTAATAATTCCTTAAACGAACCTAAACAAAAATTCAGTCTAAATTCAATAAATTTACCATTAAACCGACCTTCAAACACCCACTAATGAGTTCAAACCAATCGTTGAAATTATAACTATTTTGTGAATCCAAACTAGTTAGATTCCTTACCCTGTATTGATACGAACCGTAAGTACAATCATTCTTCGCCTTTACGGATGATTTTGGGCATTTGGGTCAGCACCTAATTCAATAATATACTGGAAAATTATTAGGTAATTAATTATTATATTCTTTCATTTAATCAATTCATAATATTTACCCAACAACTATGTCAAAATAACAAACTAGTTATCCTTAATTGCATTTACACTTCACAATTTGTGGGATCCGATTGGCTAATTGATCAAGAACGTCTCTCCCTAATTAACATGTGATTAAATGATTATTAGTAGGGTTCAAGAACAAAATTTAATTCTGGAAAAATATTGGCAAGACCCACAAAACGAAACAGCCCCCTTTCTTATACATAGGCCCATGCACCACCACTCGCGGTGGCCAAAATTAGGACTGAATTTTAAAACGATTTAAGATCTCATTAAAATATAGAAAAGTACCTTTGAAATAATTTAAAATCCACCAAATTCTAGATCTTGAATTTTTGTTTTTAATTGACAAGATTAATCAAGAAATTGAAGAGAAAAGAGATCTTATCCAAGCTAGTTGAGAGAAACGACAACAACACTTTCTTGGCAATGTTTAGGATTGATCTTGAGGTTCAATATTTCAAATTTGGGGTTGATTTTGATGAGGATAAATGAAATCATAGAGTTAAGGAGATGGTGCACAATCTTGATTCAAAAATAAAAAGAAAGAGATGGTAAAATAGGAGGTATGTGTGATGACAACAATAAGAGAAAGAAAGAAAATTGAAGAGAAAAGAGGAGAGGAAGAGGGTGAATGGCTAAGGTAGGGAAAAAATGAATTAAAGGATGAAAATATAATAAAAAGTTATATTTATACTTAGGGTTCAAGGGTATGGATGGCACACACATTAAAAAACAAGAGATTTTGCAAAATTTAATTATTTCACAAAGGAAATGATTCGAACTTGGGAGCTCATTTAATTTCCATGATTTCTCATATTTCTTTTAACCATTAGACTTTTTCCTCATTCTTGAAATAAATTTTCAATATTTATTTTAAAAACAAGGTATGTCACATACTAGGGTTTAAAGCAAAATTTTCAAAACAATAAAAATGATGCGAAAGGATGGATTTGAACTTGGGTTTCAAGAAACGTTTCATTAACACTTAAACAACAAACCAATACCTCATTTATTTCCTAAAAATGCATAGATAATCTTAAAAATGAAGGCATGGCCACTCTCTCTCTATTTACAAAGCCGATTCTTCTAACCCCTGATTTTCAAGATGTTACACCTAAGCCTAATGTGGATGTCCCAAAACCAAAGCCGAAAGAGTTCAACGAGACGAGGTCCACAAAGGATGTGGACAACTTCTTATGGGGGATGGAGCAATACTTTCACGCCAAAGGGATCATGTATGATACTTCTAAGGTAAATATTGTTGCCACGTATTTTACTGATGTTGCTTTGTTATAGTGGCGTTGTAGGTCCATAGATAAGAGACGAGATGGTATCGCTATTAGGACTTGGGAGAAGTTCCATAGAGAATTCAAGGCATAATTTTACCCAATATATGTCAAGGATAAGGCTCGGGCTAAGTTGCGTCAACTTATGCAACAACCCTCAGTAAAGGAGTATGTGCAGGAGTTTAGTGAACTCATGCTTTAGATTTTCGATTTAGGTGAGTAAGACGTTTTTCTCATTCATGGATGGGCTAAAATTGTGGGTGAAGCAAGAGTTGCAACGCCGAGGGGTCCAAAAACTTCCCAAAGCTATGACTGCAACGGAGTCCTTATTTGAGCTTATTCTAAGGAGAAACAAGTTCGAGTCTTTCGAGCCCAGAGTGTAACACCCTTAACTTGTATCCCTCGTCGGAATAGGGTTGCAGAGCATTATCGAACATATCTCTTAAACAATCATACATTTCTCATATCCAAATAAAAGTCATTGAAATACAGTCATATAGTCCCTAATATGAGCCTTCGAGGCCAAAAACAAGCATTAGAAGTGGTTCGAGGCTAAATCGAATACCTAATAAATTTTTAGAAAAACATAGAAAATTTTCAAAGTACAGGGGACACATTCGTGTGGCCAGGCCGTGTGTCTCACACGGCCAAAAGACACGCCCGTGACATAGGCTGTGTGGACATTCGAAATGGGATCACATGGTCGTATCTTAGCCCATGTCTGACCTCATGTAACTCACTGACTTGGGTCACACAGTCAATCACACACCCATGTGACTAGCCCGTGTACCCTTCGAAATGACCTCACACGCCCATGTGCCAGGCCGTGTGAAAACTGGAGGGTATACTAACTTGTGCCACACGGCCAAGCCACACGCTCGTGTACTAAACCGTGTGAAGCTACTGACTTGATTTCTAAATAAGTACCAGGGGACACACGGCCGTGTCACCTGGCCATGTGTCACACACGGCTAAGACACACGCTTGTGTCTCTGCCTGTGTGGACAAAAATAGGCTATCTCCTAGCCAATTTTCTCACCCAAATTTGCATCAACCTAAACACAACAAATAACACATGACCATATCATTATTTGGCATTCCAACTAGTCTCAACCAAGTCCAAATCATGCAATATCAATACCAACAACTATGATGCTCATAAACATCACAATTTGCCTATTCAAAACATACCAATATCACCTTCAAGAATTCACCTAAATTTTCCTATTTGCTTTATCTTACCTAACACTTAACATGCTAATACATTCTCAATTTCAACTATTTGTATCAAAATACATTCTCACAAGGAATGCTATCATATAGAAACTATAGACCACATTTCACAAGACCATATATACATATATACATTTCAAAATATATGACTACTTACAAGCCAATTCAAATGGCCAAAATTCATTAAGACATAAAGGCTATATTAGCCAAATGACCTATACATGCCATATAACCATAATACATTAAGTTCAAAAGTACCAAAACAACGATTAGATAGTGTGATGAGATCTCTGACAACTCCCAATCCGAACAAGTTTTGAAATCACTATAAAACACAGGAAAGTAAACAGAGTAAGCTATTAAGCTTAGTAAGCACGTATGGCTAATAAGTACAACTTACCATTTAATCATAATTTAAGTAATTAAACACGGCATAATGCAACACAATTTAATCCACAAACCTAACACATATTCATCCATAAGGTTAGACAAAAAATTTACAAATTTCATAGATTTAATGCTTATATGATTCATATACATACCTGTAATGATACGTATCGATCTCTTATTCTTTCATACCATCAATATACCCGTTGAAACATTTGAAATAATATCGAATACTGGGGAATCTCGCATATTAAGTGCAAATACATGGTTAAAACAATCTAAATCTCACATCTCATATAAATGCTCACTATCAAGATATCACTGGTTTTGCTCACACAAGCTGACGATCTACACGTAACTACACAGTGTTGCTCACACAAGCTGACAAGTAGCCGCAACACATGCCGAAAAACTGAGCCACCGGCAGAACGTACAGGACTAGCACCCAAAACACGATAACCCCTAATGACATGTCATTTGTATCCTATCTATTCTTAAGGTTCAATCGGGATCTCATATATTTCCAAATCTTCATCGAGTATTTTCGTGAACTCGTATTCATCAATAATGCAATGATAAAGTATTTAAAACACAATTAATTTAATGCTTGTTAACATACGAACTTACCTTGATCACAAAAACGATGAAATAGGATCAACTAGTCCGATACTTTATCTTTCCCTCGATCTAGATCTGTACGAGCCTTAACTTGATCTAAATATTCAAGTTCAATCCATTTAGTATTCATTCTATTCAATTCAGCCCAAAATACATATTTTTCAAATTTACACTTTTACCCTTAAATTTTAACTTCTTTACAATTTAGTCCCTAGGCTCGTAAAATGAAATTCATTCAATTTTATCCCTACCCAAGCCTAGCTGAATATTAAACATACTTAAAGTAGCCGATATATTTCATTATTTCACACAATTCACCACATAATTTTCACATTTTACAAATAAATCCTTATTTGACATTTTCAACCAATATCACTTTACAAAACTTGTTTATCTATCAATAGACATTCATTTTCTATCATCAAACATAAAAAAAACATACACATTCATTAATGGTAAAACCCTAGACTTTTAATACTTTTGAAAATTAGTCCCTAGGCTAGCTAGATTAAGCTACAACGACTCCAAAAACATAAAAATCATTAAAAACGGGACGAAAAATCATACCATGCAATCAAAACTCCATGGCCGAATGTCAAGGCTTCTCAAATAGCTATTCTTGCCCTAAATTTTGGTTGAAGAAGATGAATGGTGAAAAAATTGATTTTGTTTTACTTAATTTAGATTTTATTTACTAATTTACCTATATAACCTTTATTATTAACCTTTAATTCACTAAATAAAGTGTCCATATTTGTGCACTCAACATGTTAATGGTTTAATTGCAACATAAACCCTCCAATAATTTAATTTCATAGCTATTAAACCCCTTTAGCTTATAGAACTCCAGTTTTGTACTTTACGCAATTTAGTTCTTTTTATCGAATTGAGCATGCAAAAGATTAAATTTCTTAGCAAAATTTTCATATGACTCTATTAACATGTTGTAGAAACTAAAATAATAATAAAATAAATATTTTAACCTTAGATTTGTGGTCCGAAAACCACTGTTTCGATTTAACTGAAAACGGGCTGTTACATAGAGAAAGAGGCAATGGTGGGGGAGATGAAGAAAGGTCGATCGAGAATAAAAACAAAATTGGTGGCAATAGAAAACCACCGAGTGGGAAGTGGAAGCCCAATAACAAACCAAAGGGGCCAGTGAGGTGTTTTCTTTGCGAAGGTCTGCATATTGTAAGGGATTGTCTGAAACGATCTATGCGATCTGCTATCGAAAGGGGTGATGAGCTAGATAGAGCATCGGTGAGACTTGGCTCGATTGTGCGTACTATCAAAGCCAAGAATAATGCCCTAAAATCTTAAATTTATGATTTGTTAAATTTTTCTATAATTGAGTGCCTCATTCAGTGGTTAAGTGTCTTGGTTGTGTGTTTGAGGTCATGGGTACAAATCTCACTTCTTGGAAGAAAATGTAATTATTTTTGTTCCTAGGCCTATCTTTGTTCGTTGGGCTTAAATATTATTTTTGGTCAATCTATGTTAGAATGAGCCTGTTGGTTCAGTGGTAATGTGTTAGCTTATCTTTTGGTTTTGTGTTCGAGTTTCTACATGAGAAAAATTGAAATTATTTTTTGTTAGTGCTTAGTGTGCCGTTCAAGTGGGTGGTGCTGGAATGAGATTTAAATTCTTGGGAAAAGATGGTAAGTTAACAGGATGTTGGTTAGTTGAGATTTTGTTTTATTTTTTTTATAATAGTTGGATATTTTCAAAAGACCATTATTTGATTTTATTTTGTTTTATCCAAAAAAGTTGCCCTATTTTGTCACGTTTGTTTCCCTCTTTCCCCATTTTCAAGCCACTTTTCCCACTCCCAAATATTGCAATTTGTTCTATTTGGTACCTTTCATTTTCAATTTTTTTCTCTCTTTTATTTTGTTGTCTTTCTTTTTTTCTCCAAATTAATTCAAGTGCTAGCTGGTCCTTTTTCTTCCATTTATCAATACTATTCTACTTGTAGCCCTACTTTTCTTCCAATTTTCTTTTGCTGTTACGATTTGGTAAGTTCTTGGTGAGGTGAAGCTTTATTTCTGTTAGTTGAATAGTGAGTTAAGATTTTCTTAGTTCATTGTTATGGTAGTGATTATTGATATTGTTTAATAGTTGTGATGCTTGATTTTGGGAGAATTGTGACACGTTTGACGTTCTTCTAGCAACTTAGAATTGCGTGGTTGCTGTTCATTCTTTTGTAAGGGTTTGAACATGTTTTGGGGGTCGTTTGAGGTCGTTGCGTTGAATATTTTTTCTTTGATTTAAATTCGTGAATCCTCGCTTGTTTAATCGATTGAATCATATTTTTAGGTTTTGAGAGTTTTGTTGTTGCTTTGGTATCAAAATTGATTCAGGTGTGTAACAAAAACCTGAGAAAACAGCGAACGACAAAAGCCAAAATTTGAATATGTCAATGCCACAGGCCGTCTAAGATACATGGTCTAGACCAAATGGGCTGTGTGGGCCACATGGATGTAAGGGCCCAAAAAATTTTACTTTTTCCCTAGGGCCGTAAACCTCGTTTGGATCGAACGTAGGCCTTCTGTAGGGTCCGTATATTATAAATTAAGCGTTAAAATATGTTTTCTAATGTTCCATTAACATAAAAATATTGATATGTGTTGTATTATAAGTATGATTTAAGCACAACATGAACTGTACTTATGGTAAGTCTGATTCGTATCTGTTATGAGAGATGTATGACATGTAAATTCTATTATCTGTTATTTCTGTATGTGCATTGGGGTGGGATTTATGTGTTGGAGGAAGTGTTGACAGTTTAATTATCTACCGTAACTGGTGTCATAGCCACAAATATTTCTATACACGGCGATAAATTGCATATTAATATGGCAGCTAAGTTGCAAATATTCTGAAAAGTTTTATACTGACACTAAGTGGTGTGTAGGGCTAGATGGGTGATTAATACCCTATATGGTGTGTTGGGATTGGTTGGAGATAGTGTGCAGCGGATGATGGTAGGATCATAAATTTGCATCTATTATGATCTTATACAAATTCTATTTTTGATATATGTCTGATTGATATCTGTTGATATTCTGTTATGTTGCACACTGAGCTTATAAGCTCACTCTTGGTTTGTCTGTTTACTTTCAGTTAACCCTCAGAGTTAGGATGCGTCGGCGTGACGGGAGCTTTATTGAACATTTCTGTTAAATACGCTATTTTTTGTTATTTTACTGTTTTGGTTATAATGGCCTGTTTGGACAATTTTTTGAACTGTTTTAGTATTTGGATATTATTTGTTTATGATTTCATCTATTTAAATGTTTTTGGTGGGTTGAAATTGATTTGCTAAACGATGGATTTTACAATGAAAAATTGCATTTTCAAAACTAAACTCGACTAAGTTTTGCTGCTGTAAACTCAAATGATTTTAATATTTAGATATGTAAAATCAACATTTCGTTAAATTAGTTAAAAAGATATGTTCTCTAATAAATAAAATTTTTAATACCAATAGTGAATGACATCTTTTCGTAACCAACAAACTTTGGGTTTTTGAATGAATTTTGCAGTAAAATCTCCAGATTGGGCCATAACGTCTAGACCGATTTTAAGGTGTTACACCAAGAGAGTTAAAGAGAATAAGAAGAAGCCAGTGAAGTGCTTTTTGTGTTGTGGTTTGCAAAGGATGCTTAACTGTTTAAAGCGATCCAAGACTTTCGTGATCAATAAATAAGTGGAAGTAGAGCCAAAGAGTAAGGCTTTGAAGCTTGGGTCAATGACACTCAGTTCTGTAAAAGCAAAGAGAGATTGTAAATAGAAAGGGTTGATGTACATCAACGTCGTAAGTCAGAGGAAGAGTGCTCTTATTGTTACAGGGCCATCAAACCTATTCATATAAGAAAAAGCCATGGGTAAACTTGGTCTCTTAGTTAGTGAATCAACTAAGAAGATTAAAACTATTAATTTTAAGGAGGTCCCAACTGAGACTAGCACAAGGAGTTGAGCTACAGATCTGTCAATGGAAAGATAAGGAAGACTTTGAGGTAATTCACTTGAATGATTGCGATTTTGTTCTTGGCTTAAATTTCCTAGACAAGATTAATACTCTTTTGGTTTCTTTTACTAATTGTATATGCATCCTGAATACTCAGCAACGACACTGTGTTGTGTCAATGAGTAGAGACATGAGGGGCGGAATGAAGGTATTGTCGATAATCTAACTAGCCGAAGATGTTCATGAGGAAAAGAACATTGACTCGGTAAATCGAAGGAGTGCTACAAAGACTCCCTTGGAAATGTTAGAGGGGCGACAAACTTATATGAAGCATGTTGAGTTATCAATGAAACTACCCCCTAAGAGAGAGGTGGGTTGTGCATCAGACTTTGGGGGAAAAGTGGCGATGCAAAGTCGACAGCTGAGACGAGTAAATGAATTGAGTGAGGTACATCTTAAAAACTTTGGTAGTGTTTTTCATCTTGACATGTTGGCTTGGCAAGGACACACGGGCACTTTCGAAGCTCTGAAGCAGGTAAACCAAGGGGCTTACAAACCAAACTTAGTAGCAAGACTCAAAGTTAACCCGTTGTCCAAAGTCAGTGTGCTGAATCTTATTTGTGTGGATCAAGGGGATCTAAATGGAGGTAAGCCACAATGTGGACAAGTAAGAGTGATGGAATCTTGCAAAAAATATGTACCAAAAAGGAGAGAAATGGTTTGAGTTAGGAGATGACAGAAACAAAGGCAAGTGTTACGAGGGGCGAGACTACTTGACAGAGAGGCTAGTTAGGAATCAACCAAGGCATCAAGAAGGTTCTGAGGCGAGTCAAGCTAGTGTCATTCCATGGACGCAACAAGTGTAACACCCCTAACCCGTATCCGTCACCAGAATAAGGTTACGAGGTATTACAGATCATTACATAACATATAGCATATATTTACAAACATAAAGCATTCATTCTCATATATCATTCAATACAATTGTCCTTTATTAAGGCCTACGAGGCCTTAAACATGCTTTAAAAATGGTTTGGGACTAAACCGATAACATACAAAATTCTTGGAAAACTTAGAAATTTTTCAATCATTCAGGGGTCACACGCTCATGTGAATAGGCCGTGTGCCTCACACGGCTTCAGACACGTTCGTGTCACAGGCCGTGTTGAAACAGGGCATACATACTGACATAGGTCACACAGCCGACCACACACCCGTGTGTCTAACACGCGTGCCCTTCTAATTGGCCTTGCACGCCCGTGTGCCAGGCTTTGTACTAGGCCATGCCAAACCTGTGGGGTATACTAACTTATGCATCATGGCCAAGTCACACGTCTGTGTGCTAGGGCGTGTGCCATTTAGGGGGTATACTGACTTGTGCCACACGGCCGATCACACGCCCGTGTGTGAGGCCGTGTAGAGCATACTGACTTCATTTTATATCAACACCAGGGTACACATGGCCGTGTAGTATGACTGTGTGTCACACACGGCTGAGACACATGCCTGTGTCTCTGCCCGTGTGGACAAGAATAAGCCATTTACAAGGCCAATTTTCCACCCATATTGCACATACCTAAATAAGCTCATTTGGTACCATTTCAAGACATAAATATGCAACCAAAATCATCAATCAAATGTACAATTCATACCATATGCATTTAACTAAATTCAATACTCAATTCAATACCATTTTTCCTAATCAAATACTTAACAAATCAACTTATAAAATCATAATCCATCAAAATATTCCTCAAGCATTAATACTCCATAATTCAATTAACCATTTGCAACTATAAAATAATAACCATTTTCATACCAAAGATGTCAAAATAAGCCATCACTCTTGACTATATATACAATCCAAAACATGTAACACCCCTAACCTGAAATCGTCACCGAATTAGGGTTAAGAGGCGTTACTGAACATTTTTGAACATCTCACACTCATTTCTCAACACATAATCATCAATCGAACATATTCAATTATATTCATATATTCCCTTATTGAAGTCGACGAGACCTTAAACATGTGTCAGAGAGAGGTCGGGACTAAACCGAGCACTTAGAAAATTTTCCAAAATTTTAAACATTTTTCAACACTGTAGAGATCACAGGCCTGTGCAATCAGGCCGTGTGCCTCACACGTCTACCGGACACGACCATGTGTCCAGGCCATGCCAAAATAGGGTACACATGCTAACTTGTCCATACGACCACTAGACATGCAACATCCTATTTTTTGGGGCCTATGCGTTTAGTGTGTGGAAATGTTTAATATGTTAATTTAAATAATAGGGGTCGAAATTAGGCTCAAGACTAGGCAAAGGCCTTGGTTAAAATTCTCAGATTGGGCATTATAAAGTATAAAAGGTGGTAATTGTGTTTAAAATGTCAACGTGGGCTTGTGGCCCAGCAATAGATGGCGCAGCAAGGGGGGATAGAGGGTGGCGTTGTTAACAGTTAAAGAGGCCCAAGTCTTGGCCACAAGGAGCTCATGTTTCTGGCACTTAAAAGGGAGCAAGGGGTGACGCCACAACATTGGGGTTAAGGGGCCCAAAATTTAAGTTTTCTGGAGCCCAATTCTCTTAATTTAAGTAGATTAAATTTTGGCATATATGTGGGCAAGGTTGGACGGCAATGTGGCTATGAATTAGGAGAGGATTTTATGTTTTTAATTAGGTGGAAAATAGGCAGATAAAGGGGGAAGAAGTGGAGTAATGTGGGACTCTTTTGGAGGAGTTGTAGATTAGGATAAGGAGAGAGGATAAGAACTATCTAAGAAGTGATGGCCGAAATTCCATCACCCAGAGGAGTGAAGAATTCGGCTACTACATGGGAAAAGGGGTGCCAAATTTTCACTATTATTTGCTTAAGCTTTAGATGTTAGGCAGGGCACTTTCGGATTTTAATAGGTAGGTGCCGAAAATCCTATAAATAGGAGAGTATCTCTTTAAATTCTGAAATTTTTGAACCCTACTTCTTGTACCGAAATTCTCAATTCCTCTCTACCCTTTCTACTCTTTTCTTTTCCCAAAAATTAAAACCTCTCTTCTCATCTCTCTGTCGATTTCTCCATTAAAAAGTCGAAACCCTTAATTCACTTTCTTTTTCCATTCTCTTTTTTCTCTCTTGTGCCGATTCTGAAACACCCCAAACCCGGCCCACGAGCCTTGACCGAATCTGGTATGTTCCCTGGTGAAAATCGTTTCAAATTCTTTTGTTACTTAGGAAAAACTTGAGTGTTTTGAAAGAAAGTTTGTTTTGGGTTGGGCTTGAGTTGAAAACAAGTTTATTTCATTAGTAAAAATTCTTTTACTTTAGGTGACAAAACGTTTGGGCTTTGTTTTAAAATAAATTTGCTTAATCTTTTAATAAATATAAAGTTTGTAAGCTTAATAAATAAAAGCAAAGTAATGTAGTGCTACTACGGCCTTATTACATCAAATAATTCCCAAAATTTAAATTCAAATACTTAAAATAAAATAGTTCAAATAAAAATAGATGAACTTCTTGCTGAGCATGGCCATCCCTAAGCATCTCGCCATTAGGTCCATCACCGATTGTCACCGAAAATGTTCCCTAACAGGTGAGTCAAACAGACTCAATGTGTACACGAACACTAAGTCTTAACAATTTCAGGCATTTCAAATCATACATGTACATAAAGCATTTAAACAATATGATGCAACCCGAACCCAAACCTATATGCCATCCGCTACACACCACCCATACCATCCTGCACACCGTGGGGACTACTAAGTCAACCGTCCTTCTGCTACACTCCATATCACGGTCTTAGGTCACCGCATTCGTGGTCTTAGGTCACCACGTTCAGATTTCTGTGGTCTTAGGTCACCACATTCATATTACTGTGGTCTTAGGTCACCACATTCAGATATCACAGTCTTAGGTCACCGTGTTTGTGGTCTTAGGTCACCACATTCACTTCCCCAAAAATAAACCCATATGCCCCATATAATAGTAATATGCATAAATATGCGAGTTCACATTCTTATTCTTATTCTCATGTTACGATTAACATATTTCATAATCCTAGTAGGAGTAGGAAGCGTGCACAGTACTTTGTACCATAACATGGTACCTTAGCCACTTTCATATTCTTAATATCACATATATTAATTAAGCGTAGCCATAAAACATATTATGATATAGTGTGGGTGCCTTTGATTTGCTTAGCGTTTCACTTAAATTCCGAAAAGCTTGATCTAATGCCTTAGATATCAAGTCCTATATTGGGCCAACCTTAATATATTAGCATAAAGCCTATTTGGCTATAAAACCAAATCCTAGTAGGATTTGTATTCTTAAAACTTACCTTGTTGCCGCTTTTGATGAATAATCAAATCCCAAAACTTGTATTCTTCTCCTTTGAAATCGGCTAATCACTAGATCCCTTGAATCGCTTAGTTTTCAACTTAAAACACATAATAATAGATCTACTACAAAAATAGGGTCTTGGCGAATATTCATGGTCACTTACCTTAAGGATCTTAAATCCAAATTCACCGAATAACTAGGGAACACGCTGCCTATGGTGTACCTTCTGAAAAGAACTTCTCCTTCCATGATTGACCCAAGATTAATAATAGGAATTAGTCCCTAAATTTCGATAAGTCTAAAATATAAAAGAATGGAAACCAAACTTGGATCTTACCCTTATTTGAAGGAATCGATTGCACCTTCACTTCAACCTTCAGAGATTCGGCTATGGCTAAATGATGCTCTCACAACTTTCGACTTTTGGAGGGATTAGAAAGAAAAGAGAAGGAAGAATAAAGATGGAGGATTCGGTTAGAACACAAGGTATTTTGGCTTGGCAAAAATAAAAGAAGAAGAATAAAATTGTCAGAATTTCAGCAGAGAGAGGAGAATCTGCTTAAGAAATTTGGCAAAGGAAGAGTGAATGAATGAATGGCCTTCTTTTCCTTTTATAGCCGAAATTACTAACTTAGAATCCCTTACTTGGCCATCACTCTTCTATTTTGATAGGTTTATCTCTTGTTTAGCCGAAATTCTAAAGGGAATAAAACTCTTCTCTTAAGAGTCCTTATTGCCGTCCATTGCTTCCTCTCTAAGTAATTAAATAAAATCACTTAAAGTCTTAGCTAGATGCCGCCCACCCCTTCCCTTGATGAGCCAATTTAAACTTGTTCTATTGGACTCCTTGTGGCCATCTGAGGCCCAAATTATCCACCTAAGTGGCGTCACTCACTGGGCTTTAAGTGGTATCTTCAGCCACTTTTCCAAGCCTGTTTGTGTGTAAAATTTCACATACTTTTTCTCTTAAGGCCACCTTGCCTTAATTTCCTATTTTAAAATTTAAAACTCGATATTTCTAAGTCATTTCTAAGTTTCCAAAAATTTTCGTTTGGCTCTTTAAACTTGACATTTCCTTACTTTTCCTAGTTTCCAAAAATGTTCACTTTCCTTTTTTTAACTTAGCATTTCCATACATTTTTCAGGTTTCCAAAATGTTCACTTTCCTCTTTTTGAAACTTAACATTTCTAAATCATTTCTTACATTTCCAAGACATTTCCCTACATTTCCTTACATTTCCCTGCATTTCCTTACATTTCCATACATTTCCTTATATTTCCATACATTTCCATACATTTCCACACATTTCCATACATTTTGCTTACATTTCCATACATTTCCTTACATCTTAGGGTTCCTGGAACTCTTCAGAACACATCCAACATACCCACTGATCCCACTATCTCATGAATTACGCATGAACGCATAACCCCTAATCTAGGATGTTACAGTTCTACCCTCCTTAAAAACAATTTTGTCCTCGAAATTACTTACTATCGTTCAATTGTGCATCCTTAACTCATCACACTACTCTACAGCTGCGCACTCTGATCTTAATAATACTATCGCACCTCCTAGGCACAGTCTTTAAGTTCACGTTCTCGAGAACTCATTTCTAATGTCACGATTTAATCTGATTAAAGAGTTTTATGCATTAGTACTTTGTTCCACTGTTTAACCGCGAACAATTTTATGAAAAGGAGTTTAATAGTGGTTCTTTCGATCAAACAAAGTCTCAGTTCAAGTTCACTATTCTAATTCAGAGATTCACATTCACATTCACATTCATCCATCTCGAAAGAAACACATTCATTCACAACATTCACTTCGCTACTTTGGGCATTCCTGATCATCCCCCCAGGGGTAATTTCATCATTTTTCCTATAAGGTATTTTGGTAATAAATCGGGGTCACTTCGAAAATAATCTTTATAAATCAAAAGTATGTCAAAATTTACAAAAACTCGAGGTTATCTTGAAAATTTATTTTCCAAATCAATGATTTGCGTAAATTTCGTAATCGGGGTTATTTGGTAATTTTGGAAGTTAGGCATTTCGTAAATTCTCCAAATCAGATATCTTGATATTTGTAAAACAAAAGTTTTTGGTATTTTTGTAAAGTAGAAACATTTTAGCAAAAGTCGAGGGTATTTTTGAAAATCTTAAAAACTACGGGTATTTTATTAATTTACAACACAGAGCATTTTAGTAATTTTCCCAAATTAAAGTACCTTGAATTTTTAAGTAAAATATAGTTTTTGGACACTTTTGCAAAATATAGAAATTTTGCTAAAATCGAGGTAATATGGTAATTTTAGAAGCCAAGGCATTTTTGTAATTTTATAGCCAGGGGTATTTTAGTAATTTTGGCAAACCAAATTTTTTTTTGAGAAATTTTCAAAATAGATTTTGTTGCAAATCGAAGGGTTAATTTAAGGATTTAAAAACTAAGGTTTTTATAAAAAAATATGGCTAGTCCCTTTCGGGTTTTAATCATTGGTTTAGCCGATGACTAAGTCCTCTTGGTTAGGGTGAACGGTTACTACGCACTAGGTAGGATTCGAGTAAAGAGAAGGTGATTCACTAGGACTGCTTAAATACCAAGCTCTTACTGAATCCACTCCTAGACATGCGCACAACAGTTACCACACCCTAGCTCGATGACTTAATCACAGGTTTGTCTAATGGTCCTTAAGTCTTATGTACTTGTGTTTTTGAGTATACTAGTCCTAGGGTTCAACAGATCCTAGTTCACTAATCTACGTTGCCATAAAAGCCCATACATTTCACATATTCAAATCACTTGAAGTCAAGTACTTACCGGTGGATCATGGTTGAGACTTAGGTGCCATGCCGTAAAACACAAATTTTTTTTCGTAAAATTCCTTTTGGGCTAGATTTTGAAAATGTTTTGGGCCTTAAACCACAGGCCGAGTGTTTAAAACTGGGCTCTGATACCAAACTATAATACCTCAAATCTGACCCACGAGCCTTGACCGAATCTGGTATGTTTCCCGGTGAAAACCGTTTCAAATTCTTTTATTACTTAGGAAAAACTTGAGTGTTTTAAAAGAAAATTTGTTTTGGGTTGGGCTTGAGTAAACAAGTTTATTTCATTAGTAAAAATTCTTTTACTTTAGGTGACAAAACGTTTAGGCTTTGTTTTAAAATAAATTTACTTAATCTTTTAATAAATATAAAGTTTGTAAGCTTAATAAATAAAAGCAAAGTAATGTAGTGCTACTACGGCCTTATTACATCAAATAATTTCGAAATTTAAATTCAAATACTTAAAATAAAATAGTTCAAATAAAAATAGATGAACTTCTTCTTGAGCATGGCCATCCCTAAGCATCTGCCTACCCGGTCCATCACTGATCGTCACCTGAAAAATGTTCCCACAACGGGTGAGTCAAACAGACTCAATGTGTACACGAACACTAAGTCTTAACAATTTCGTGCATTTCAAATCATACATGTACATAAAGCATTTAAACAATATGATGCAACCTGAACCCAAACCTATATGCCATCCGCTACACACCACCCATCATCCTCGCACACCGTGGGGACTACTAAGTCAACCCTCCTTCCGCTACACTCCATATCACGGTCTTAGGTCACCGCATTCGTGGTCTTAGGTCACCACGTTCGATTTCGTGGTCTTAGGTCACCACATTCAGATTCATCGTGGTCTTAGGTCACCACATTCAGATATCACAGTCTTAGGTCACCGTGTTTGTGGTCTTAGGTCACCATTCACTTCCCCAAAAATAAACCCATATGCCCCATATAATAGTAATATGCATAAATATGCGAGTTCACATTCTTATTCTTATTCTCATGTTACGATTAACATATTTCATAATCCTAGTAGGAGTAGGAAACGTACCTGAGTACTTTGTACCATAACATGGTACCTTAGCCACTTTCATATTCTTAATATCACATATATTAATTAAACGTAGCCATAAAACATATTATGATATAGTGTGGGGTACACACTTGATTTGCTTAGCGTTTCACTTAAATTCCGAAAAGCTTGATCTAATGCCTTAGATCTCAATTCCTATATTGGGTCAACCTTAATATATTAGCATAAAGCCTATTTGGCTATAAAACCAAATCCTAGTAGGATTTGTATTCTTAAAACTTACCTTGTTGCCGTTTTGATGAATAATCAAATCCCGAAAACTTGTATTCTTCTCTTTTGAAATCGACTAATCACTAGATCCCTTGAATCGGCTAGTTTTCAGCTTAAAACACATAATAATAGATCTACTACAAAAATAGGGTCTTGGCCGAATATTCATAGTCACTTACCTTAAGGATCTTAAATCCCGAAATTCACCGAATAACTAGGGAACACGCGGCCTATGGTGTACCTTCGGGAAAAGAACTTCTCCTTCCATGATTCGGCCAAGATTAATAATAGGAATTAGTCCCTAAATTTTGAGAAGTCTAAAATATAAAAGAATGGAAACCAAACTTGGATCTTACCCTTATTTGAAGGAATCGATTGCACCTTCACTTCAACCTTCGAGATTCGCTATGGCTAAATGATGCTCTCACAACTTTTGACTTTTGGAGGATTAGAAAGAAAAGAGAAGGAAGAATAAAGATGGAGGATTCGTTAGAACACAAGGTATTTTGGCTTGGCAAAAATAAAGAAGAAGAATAAAACCGTAGGAATTTCGGCGAGAGAGGAGAATCGCTTAAGAAATTCAGCAAAGGAAGAGTGAATGAATGAATGGCCTTCTTTTCCTTTTATAGTTGAAATTACTAACTTAGAATCCTTACTTGGCCATCACTCTTCTATTTTGATAGCTTTATCTCTTGTTTAGCCGAAATTCTAAAGGGAATAAAACTCTTCTCTTAAGAGTCCCTATTGCCGTCCATTGCTTCCTCTCTAAGTAATTAAATAAAAATCACTTAAAGTCTTAGCTAGATGCCGTCCACCCCCTTCCCTTGATGAGCCGAATTTAAACTTGTTCTATTGGACTCCTTGTGGCCATACGAGGCCCAAATTATCCACCTAAGTGGCGTCACTCACTGGGCTTTAAGTGGTATCTTCAGGCCACTTTTCCAAGCCTGTTTGTGTGTAAAATTTCACATACTTTTTCTCTTAAGGCCACCTTTCCTTAATTTCCACTTTTAAACTTTAAAACTCGATATTTCCAAGTCATTTCTAAGTTTCCAAAAATTTTCGTTTAGCTCTTTAAACTTGACATTTCCTTACTTTTCCTAGTTTCCAAAAATGTTCACTTTCCTATTTTTAACTTAGCATTTCCATACATTTTTCAGGTTTCCAAAATGTTCACTTTCCTCTTTTTGAAACTTAACATTTCTAAATCATTTCTTACATTTCCAAGACATTTCCCTACATTTCCTTACATTTCCCTGCATTTCCTTACATTTTCATACATTTCCTTACATTTCCATATATTTCCATACATTTCCACACATTTCCATACATTTCCTTACATTTCCATACATTTCCTTACATCTTAGGGTTCCTGAAACTCTTCAGAACACATCCAACACACCCACTGATCCCACTATCTCATGAATTACGCACGAACGCATAACCCCTAATCTAGGATGTTACAGATTTCTCCATAAGCCAAGATTTAAAGGAAACCTGTTCATTTAGATCCAAGAGTCGAAAGTCATTAGTCTCTGATTTCGGGATTTCAAGGTAAGATGGTTTTCTATAGATTTTGGTTAGACTCGTTTATCATATATGAAATCTTAACTTTAAGATGTGGATTAACAACCATATGTTGTGATACTAACTTTGACAAGGACTTACAATGGAATAAAATTCAGATCAGGCAAAGGAGGGGACTAGATCTAAAAACCCAATCCCTAAGTTTAAGAAATGCGTGGTGTCTGCCATTCGGGATTGGCCACCGGGTTGTGGACCAGTGTCAGAACATAATCTTAGGCTATTAGCAACTGTAGCGGATTTCGATAGTGTCGAATTCGACAATATTATCTTGTCAGTAATCAGGTGTGTAGATCTCTAGCACACACTCTCTAACTATTCTTTACGTGATATGGGCTAAAAAGTCAAAAAATGACCAGTATAGACAATGAATAAAACCTGAAAGGGGTCACTAAGGTTGCTGTGTATGCAATCATAGAAATCTCTATGTGTATCGAATTATGTGACAGTCAGTATGATGATTTCTTAATATATGTATGCATGGGTTGGGAATATGATAATGAAGGGGAAGAGCATGATTAGGTCACATGGTGACCGGTGGTAGAAAACCCACGTAATGCAATGTTTGGTCACATGGTGATCGGTGGTATAAAACCCACGTTAAATTTTCTGATTAATAATGGAATAGGTAGTTTGACTATCGATTTGGTGTGTAGCGGTTGGTGGGTCGATTGTAGAAATCCCCAAGGTGTGATGGTTGGTACGGGTTGGTGTGTAGAGGATGGAATTCTAGGATGGGTTGGGCCGTTCATTATGTATTGTATATCATGTGTTATGATTGTTGCCTTTATGTATGGGCCAAGGCCCATAATGTGTTTGTGGGCCTTAGGTCAGTGTGTTCAGGATTTATACACTGAGTCTTTGTGACTCACCGCTTTCCTTTGTCTCTACTCTTTCAGATGAGCAGTAGATCGTGGACGTGGGAGCCGAGATGGATTCGAGGGGCCATCAAGTTTATTATTATTTACATAGGTTATTGACCCTTTTTTTCTTTAAGTTTTAATTGTTGGAATTATTTTATGTAACAAGGCCCCCTAGTTTCGGTTTAAAGTGACATTTGTGAACGTTTATTTCTTTTAAAATTTACGATCAAAGACTCATGCTTTATAGATAATAAACATGGGATTTTCAATTACGATCTAATTTGAACGAATTTTATTTTAAAAAGAGAAAGAATAAAGTATAAAGATTTTTCCTACAAGTGTTATCTTTTAGCAAAAACTATAAAAATGACAAAATTTTTCAAATCGATTTCAAATAAAGTTATAACATTAAACCCGTAGCATACTAGATCTGGTCGTAACATATGGGTCGGCAGTTAAGACTGCATGAAGCAAATTATCGCACTCATGACTTGGAGTTAGCGATGGTGGTTTTTACTTTGAAGATTTGAAGGCATTATCTGTACGGGGAGAAATCTATCATTTACACAGATCATAAGAGCTTAAAGTATCTTTTGACACAGAAGGAGTTAAACCTAAGGCAGAGAAGGTGGATCGAGTTGCTAAAGGATTATGACTCTCGATCGAGTATCACCCAGGTAAGGCTAATGTAGTGGCAGATGCTCTAAGTCGTAAGGTAGTCTGTGACTTAAGAGCAATGTTTACTCATCTTAGTTTGTATGAGGATGGAAGTTTGCTAGCTGAAATTCAAGTGAAACCCTCTTGGATCAGTCAAATTAAAGAGAAGCAGGAGATCGAGGGGTTGTTTAGGGAGAAGTTGCAGTTGATCTCTAGCGGTGAGCCAGCGAAATTCAATGTGGATAAGGATGGGCTGTTATGTTTTCGAGGGAGAGTTTGCATGCCAAAAGATCCAGAGTTGAGGCATAGGATTTTGAATGAGACGCATGGTAGTGCATACGCTATGCACCCTGGAGGAAGTAAGATGTATCAAGACTTGCGAAAACAGTTTTAGTGGCCAAAACTAAAACAGGAGGTGACTGAATTAGTGGGCAAGTGTTTAACCTGTCAGTAGGTTAAGGCGGGGCATCAATTACCATTAGGGTTGTTGCAGCCAGTGAGAATTCCCTAATAGAAGTGGGAAAGAATCACAATGGACTTTGTTAGTGGGCTACCCTTCACGCCTACTAAAAAAGATTCGGTTTGGGTAATTGTTGGCCATTTGACGAAGTCTGCTCACTTCATACCAGTACGGGTCAATTACTCTTTGCAAAGGTTGGCTAAGCTATAAGTAGCAGAGGTGGTAAGGTTGCATGGAGTACCAGTATCGATCATATCGAATAGGGACCCTAGGTTCACTTCACGATTTTGGAAGGTGTTGCATCAAGCGTTGGGAACGAAGTTGGATTTCAGTACAGCATTCCATCCACAAACCGATGGACAGTCTGAGCGGGTGATTCAAATCGTGGAGGACATGTCGAGGGGATGTGTCATCGATTTTAGAGGTAGTTAGGAAGAATTTTTGCCCTTAGCAGAGTTCGCTTATAATAACAGTTACCAGTCAAGTATTCAGATGGTGCCCTACGAAGCTTTGTATGGGCGGAAGTGTCGTACTCCTACGTGCTGGACAGAGTTAGGGAACGTCAAATTTTGGGTCCGGACTTGGTCACCGAGACGGAGGAGATGGTGGAAGTGATTCGGGCTAGACTAAAAGAGGCGGCGGATAGACAGAAGTCCTATGCTAACTTAAAGCGCAAGGACATAGAATTTACAGTGGGTGATAAGGTGTTTTTGAAGGTGTCGCCATGGAAGAAAGTATTAAGGTTTGGACGGAAGGGTAAGTTAAGTCCCATATTTATCGGACCTTATCAGGTGATGAAGCGGGTAGGACCAGTGGCATATCAGCTGGAGTTACCCCCGGAATTAAGTCAAATTCACGATGTATTTCATGTCTCTATGTTAAGATCTTACCATTCGGATCCATCTCATGTAGTGTGTATGGAGGAAATCGAGGTAAGACCTGATCTATCCTTCGAAGAGGAACTGGTGGAAATTTTGGATCATGATGTCAAGGTGTTGTGAAGGAAAATGGTTCCATTGGTTAAAGTGCTGTGGCAGAACCATGGTTCTAAAGAGGCTACGTGGGAACCCGAGGAAGGAATGCGACGGTTCTTTAAGGGGGTAGAACTATAACATCCTATTTTTTTGGGGCCTATGCGTTTAGTGTGTGAAAATGTTTAATATGTTAATTTAAATAATAGGGGTCCAAATTGGGCTCAGGACTAGGCAAAGGCCTTGGTTAAAATTCTCAGATTGGGCATTATAAAGTATAAAAGGTGGTAATTGTGTTTAAAATGTCAACGTGGGCTTGTGGCCCAGCAATAGATGGCGCAGCAAGGGGGGATAGAAGGTGGCATTATTAACAGTTAAATAGGCCCAAGTTTTGGCCACAAGGAGCCCATGTTTCTGGCACTTAAAAGGGAGCAAGGGGTGACACCACAACAGGGGGGGTTAAGGGGCCCAAAATTTAAGTTTTATAGAGCCCAATTCTCCTAATTTAAGTAAGTTAAATTTCGGCATATATGTGGGCAAGGTTGGATGGCAATGTGGCCATGAATTAGGAGAGGATTTTATGTTTTTAATTAGGTGGATAATAGGCAGATAAAGGGGGAAGAAGTGGAGTAATGTGGGACTCTTTTGGCGGAGTTGTAGATTAGGATAAGGAGAGAGGATAAGAACTATCTAGGAGACTAAGTGATGGCTGAAATTCCATCACCTAGAGGAGTGAAGAATTTGGCTACTACATGGGAAAAGGGGTGCCGAATTTTCCCTACTATTGCTTAAGCTTTAGATGTTAGGAAGGGCACTTTCAGGTTTTAATAGGTAGGTGCCGAAAATCCTATAAATAGGAGAGTATCTCTTCAAATTCTGACATTTTTGAACCCTACTTCTTGTGCTGAAATTCTCAGTTCCTCTCTACACTTTCTACTCTTTTCTTTTCCCAAAAACTGAAACCTCTCTTCTCATCTCTCTGTCGATTTCTCTATTAAAAATTTGAAACCCTTAATTCTCTTTCTTTTTCCATTCTTTTTTTCTCTCTTGTGTCGATTTCTCCATAAGTCGAGATTTGAAGGAAACCTATTCATTTAGATATAAGAGCCGAAAGTCATTAGTCTCTGATTTCGGGATTTCAAGGTAAGATGGTTTTCTCTAGATTTTGGTTAGACTCGTTTATCATATATGAAATCTTAACTCTAAGATGTGGATTAACAACCATATGTTGTGATAGTAGCTTTGACAAGGACTTACAATGGAATCAAATGTGGATCGTGCAAAGGAGGGACTAGATCTAAAACCCAATCCCTAAGTTTAAGAAACGCTGCGTGTATGCCATTCAGATTGGCCACCGTTGTGACCAAATAGAATGTAATCTTAGGCTATTAGCAATCAGTGGCGGATTCCGATAGTGCCGACTTCGACAATATTATCTTGTCAGTAATCAGGTGTGTAGATCTCTAACACACACTCTCTAACTATTCTTTACATGATATGGGCTAAAAAGCTTCGGAAAGTGGTCAGATAGACAGTTGAATAAAACCCGAAAGGGTTAGTCAAGGATGCCAGTGCAAATCATAGAAATCTCTATGTGTTTGAATTATGTGACAACAAGATGATGATTTCTTAATATATGTATGCATGGGTTGGGAATATGATAATGAAGGGAAAGAGCATGATTAGGTCACATGGTGACCGGTGGTAGAAAACCCACGTAATGCAATGTTTTATCACATGGTGATCGGTGGTAGAAAACCCACGTTAAATTTTCTGATTAATAATGGAATAGGCAGTTTGGCTGTCGATTCGGTGTGTAGCGGTTGGAGGGTCGATTGTAGAAATCCCCAAGGTGTGATGGTTGGTATGGGTTGGTGTGCAGAGGATGGAATTCTAGGATGGGTTGGGCAGTTCATTATGTATTGTATATCATGTGTTATGATTGTTGCCTTTATGTATGGGCCAAGGCCCATAATGTGTTTGTGGGCCTTAGGTCAGTGTGTTCAGGATTTATACACTGAGTCTTTGTGACTTACCGCTTTCCTTTGTCTCTACTCTTTCAGATGAGCAGTAGATCGTGGACGTGGGAGCCGAGATGGATTCGAGGGGCCATCAAGTTTATTATTATTTACATAGGTTATTTATCGTTTTTTTCTTTAAGTTTTAATTGTTGGAATTATTTGATGTAATAAGGTCCCCTAGTTTCGGTTTAAAGTGACATTTGTGAACGTTTATTTCTTTTCAAATTTACGATCAAAGACTCATGCTTTATAGATAATAAACATGGGATTTTCAATTACGATCTAATTTGAACGAATTTTATTTTAAAAAGAGAAAGAATAAAGTATAAGGATTTTTCCTACAAGTGTTATCTTTTAGCAAAAAACTATAAAAATGACAAAATTTTTCAAATCGGTTTCAAATAAAGTTATAACATTAAACCCGTAGCATACCAGATTTGGTCTTAACGTATGGCCCGGGTTTGGGGTGTTACAAGACACGCCCATGTGCCATGGCCGTGTGAAATTAAGCTAGCTACTGACTTGCTTACATGGCCACCAGACACACCCGAGTAACCTGTCCAGACACATTTCAAAGTGGCCCTTGAGCCACACGGCAGACACACGCCCGTGTCTCTTTGCCATGTATGCAAAATAAGCCATTTGCAATGCCAAAATGCCACCCGCACTTGGGTCATACATAAAAACTCCAAGTCAATACTAATTCATGCTTCTAAATGCATTCAAACATACCATTTCATGCACCAATTAATCACCAACAATACCATCTACTTCCATACCTAATATCATCACCTATAAGCCATTCAAAGTAACAATTGTACATCTCAAAATATATATATATCAAGCATCATGTAACCTATGCCATAATTCATTTTCAAACCACATCTTTCATCAACCACATAATCATAAAATATACCATATTCATAGCTCATTCATAAATTCAGCATCATTCAACTTCCAAGCCAAATCACATGGCAAGGATTAAGCCTTTCAAAACATGCCATAACTTCTAGCCTATACATGCCATATTTCAACTATATACAATCTTTCTAAAAGCATCCAAAAATAGATTGCCAATAGTGTGATAGAGATGTTGACGATCCCCAGATCCGAGCTAGCTTTACTGACGCTGTAAAACAGAGAAACAAATCACATAGTAAGCTTTCAAAAGCTTAGTAAGTTCGTAATATAATAAATATTACTCAGTGATACTACATCAAAACATAATTAAACCATCATATAGATAAATTGCACAATTAGGCTCATCATCAGTCTCAACTATATGCTCAAGTATTTATTCATTCAACTCTTAAGGCTATCATCAACCACATAGGTTTAAGCGTACCTTGATCAACATATAGTTACTCACCATTCATGCTACTTCATTTCTCGATATTTCCTCTCTTTTAAACTTGGCTATTCCTTTGATTTATTCGCACACTTAGTGCCAATTTCATAACTGAAACATAATCGTCATCGCACACTTAGTGCCAATTTCATAACCGAAACATAACCATCATCATACACTTAGTGCCAATATGTTAAACTGAACTTATATCGGTATCGCACACACAGTGCCAATTTGATAAGCTGAAGCTTTTATCTTTCTGCACACACAGTGCTAATCATCTCTATCTCGTTTCTAATTTCGCACACTTAGTGCCTTCTAATTCAATTCCGCACATAGCATTTCTAATCTCATAGTTATATCTAATTTCATTCAATTTACATCACATAGACATAATTTAACAATTAGTATAATAACCGAACTTACCTCAGACGTCGAAATACTGAATCGGTCGATTAATCGAGCACTTTGTCTTTGCCTCGATCTCGATCCGAACCTCTCCTTTCTTGGTCTATACACATTCAAATTTAACTCATTCAATCACCAATTCATTCAATTTAGTCCAAACACACATATTTTTGGGCATTTTACAAAATAACCCTCACAATTTCACATTTCGATACTCTAGTCCCTATTTCATAAAATCATCAATTACACACACAATTTCATATCATATATGCTTAGCCAAATTCTTCCCATGCTAATACAAGCCCACACATTTCATTTCTTCCACAATTTAGTCCTTCAAAATATTATTATCACAATTTAGCCCTAATTAGCTAAATTCACCAAGGATTCAAGAACAAAACATGTTCATTAAATACATATCTTTCATTTAACACCAATACTCATCACAAAACTCACCATTTCATCAATGGTACATCTCATAATTGTCATCAATTCCTCAAATTACAACATAGGCTTGATAGTAGACTAAGCAATAATCTCAAAAACATAAAAATCATCAAAAACCAAAGTCAAAACATACCTTAATTTTGCAATTCAATGGCCGAACCCTAACTTGTATTTTCTTTTCTTTTCCTTTCTTCAATTTTGGCACTCCAAGGATGATAATAGCCATCTATTATTTTTGTTTTATTATAACATATATTATTAATCCATTTACCATATTAGCCTTTTAGCATAATATATCACATGATAGTTGGTTAAAATGTCCATCCACCGTCCACTATCAATAAAATAGGCTAATTGCCTTTAAGGACTTCAAATTATAAAGACATCAATAATTAATCACTTAAACAATCAGCACCCAGCTTTTTCATTTTACACGATTAAGTCCTTTTTCGCAAATTAAACACACAATCGATAAAATCTTCACACAAAAATTTCACACAGGCTAAATCACATACTGTAAACACAGAGAATAATATTAAAATATAATTCTGACCTTAGATTTATGGTTTCAAAGCCACTCTTCCGACTAGGGTCTAAATCGGGCTGTTACAACTCTCCCCCTTAGGGATTTTCGTCCCCGAAAATCTTACCAGTGAATAGGTGCGGATATTGCTCTCTCATAACATTCTCAGGCTCCCATGTAGCCTCTTTAACTCGATGTTTGTGCCACAACACTTTCACTAAGGAAATTCTTTTGTTTCTCAACTCTTTAATCTCTTGTGCAAAAATTCGAATCGGTTCTTCACTAGATGACAAATCTGACTGAATTTCAAACTCAGTAGTAGCAATCACATGAGATGGATCAAATCTGTATCGATGAAGCATCGACACATGAAACACATTATAAATCTTTTCTAATTCAGGTGGCAACAGTAATCTATAAGCAACCGGCCCAACTCGTTCAATGATCTTATATGGCCCGATGAACCTCAGACTCAACTTTCCTTTTCGGCCAAATCAAAGTATTTTCTTCCATGGAGACACTTTCAGAAACACTTTGTCACCAATCTCAAACTTGATATCCTTCTGTTTCAAGTTTGCATAAGACTTCTGACAATTTGAGGCCGCTTTCAAACTGTCACGAATCACTTTCACTTTCTACTCATTTTCTTTTATTAGATCAACCCCGTGAATCTTATTCTCACTCAGCTCAGTCCAATACAATGGAGTTCGACATTTTTGACCGTAAAGAGCCTCATATGGTGCCATTTTGATACTTGTTTGAAAACTATTATTGTACGTAAATTCAATCAACGGTAAATGTTTTCCCACGTACTCTCAACATATCTTCGAGAACTTGGATGATCTGCTTGGATTGTCCATTCGTTTGCAGATGAAATGCAGTGCTGAAATGCAATTTTGTGCCTAAAACTTCTTCCAATTTCTTCCAAAATTTGTGAGGTAAATCTCAGATCTCTGTCGAATATAATAGATAATGGCACCCCGTGCAATCTCACAGTCTCAGTAATATACAATTCAGCCAATTTATCAAGCGAATAATCTATTCTCACCGGAACGAAATGAGTTGATTTTGTCAATCTGTCAACTATGACCCAGATTGCATCTTTCTTTCCTGGAGATAAAGGCAATTCCAACACAAAGTCCATCGTAATTCTCTCACATTTCCACTTAAAAATCATAATCGGTTGTAACAAACTAGATGAAACCTGATGCTCAGCTTTAACTTGCTGACAAACTAAACATTTCGACACAAAGTCATTGATGTCTCTTTTCATACCATGCCACCAATAAAATTATTTCAGATCGTTATACATTTTCGTACTCCCCGGGTGAATAGTCAAACAAATATTGTGAGCTTTATTCAAAATCATTTGAGTCAACTCTGAATTCCTCGGAATACAAATCCGATCTCTGAATCTCAAACAATCATCACTATCAACTCAAAATTCTGAATCAACATTCATTTCACACTAACCTCATTTGACCATCATTTCAACATCACTTTTTTGGGCATCGCAAATCTGACGTAAGAACATCGGCTTCACTTTCAACTTGACCAAAACCGCACCATCATCACACAGATCTATCTGAGTATTCATTGCTCGTAAAGCACATATAGACTTTTGGCTCAAAGCATCAGCAACAACATTAGCTTTACCCAGACGATAATCAATTACAAGTTCCTAATCTTTCAACAATTCTAATCATCTTCTCTGTCGTAAATTCAATTCTTTTTGAGTCATCAAGTACTTCAAACTCTTGTGGTCGGTATAAATATGACATTTCTCACCAAATAGGTAGTGACGCCAAATCTTCAATGCAAACACAATCGTGGCTAATTCAAGGTCGTTCGTCAGATAGTTTTTTTCATGCGACTTTAGCTGCCTCGAACAAAAAGCAATGACTTTGCCTTCTTGCACCAGCACATAGCCCAAACCATTAAATGATGCATCACTGTAAACTATGAATTCTTTGCCCGATTTAGGCTGAACCAACATGGGTGCCTCTGTCAACAACGCTTTCAACAGCTCAGAACCCTGTTGGCACTTTTCTGACCATTCGAATTTAACATCTTTTTGTAGTAACTTAGTCAACAGAGTCGCAATCATAGAGAAGCCTTTCACAAACCTTATATAATATCCCACTAGTCCCAAAAAACTACGGGCTTCAGACACATTTCTTGGTGGTTTCCATTCAAGAATAGCTGAGATCTTACTCGGATCAACTCGTATTCCCGCAGCTGACACAATATGCCCTAGAAAACCAACCTCACGCGACCAAAACTCACATTTGCTAAACTTTTCATATAATTGCTTCTCACGTAGAGTTTGTAACACAATCCTTAGATGTTTAGCATGTTCGGTTTCATCCCGTGAATAAATCAAAATGTCAGCAATGAATACAATAACAAATCGATCTAGGTACAGTTTGAAAATTCTCTTCATCAGATCCATAAAGACAGCAGGAGCATTCGTTAATCCGAAAGTCATAACTAAAAACTCATAATGCCCGTACCTCGTTCTGAAAGCAGTTTTCAAAATGTCTGATTCTTTCACTCTCAACTGGTAGTAACATCAAATTAGCCGAAAAACAAACATCCCGAAACTTCAACGCTCAGTTCTTGCACACTTTATCCATCAAGACACACTTGCCTAAGGGGTTCGATACTCTAATCACAAATTCAGTAGACTCAACAGGTAGAGTCTTACTTGATGCTAAATTCACACACACATACGAATGAGTAGATCCTGGATCTATCAATGCAATCACATTAGTATCAAATAGAGTAAAAGTACCAGTGATGACGTCTGGAAATGATGCTTCCTCTCGTGCTCGTATATCATAGGCTCGAGTAGGTGCTCTCGCCTCCGATCTCACAACTGTGTCAGTAGTCCCTCTCTGGTTTGTACTCACATTCCTGATGTTTCTGGGTGATTTACCCCTAGCCGTCAAATTACTCGATCTCATATTCAGAACATTTTCTTCCTCAGTTATCTTTGGGCAGTCTCGAATGAAGTGATCTCGTGATCCACATTTATAACAAGTTCGATTATTTTTTTTGCCCCAACATTCTCCCATATGTCATCTTCCACACTGTCTACATTCAAGCTTGTTGCTTTTAGCACTTCCAACACTTGATTCAGTTGGAATTTAATCTCGTGAACTGATACTTTGTCTCACACGATCTTTACTGATACTTTGTCTCACACGATCTTTACTCGGATGTCCAAATGAAACATTTGATCGATTGCTTGCATATCTAAATCTCTTCGTCGAAGGTTGAGACATCTTACTCATCAATCTTTTTCTTTCATCTTGAGCTTCAGATTCACCTTTTTTCTTTTCTTTACTGAGCTCCTCGGCTCTGCAGGCTCTTTCAACTAACACAACAAATTCATTTATGTCAAGTATCCCAACCAACAATTTAATGTCTTCATTCAACCCTTCTATAAAGCGTTTACACATAGTAGCTTCGGTTGAAACACATTCCCATGCATACTGGCTCAATCTTACAAATTGTCGCTCGTACTCAGTAACAGACATGCGACCTTGTTTCAACTCAAAGAATTCTTTACGTTTCTGATCAATGAATCATTGACTGATATATTTCTTTCTGAATTCAACTTGAAAGAAATTTTAGGTGATTCTCTCTCTCGGAACCACAAAAATTAACGTTTTCCACCAGTTATAAGCCGTATCTCTTAACAAAGAAACTACACACTTAATGCATTCATTAGGGATCAACGGCATCTCATCAAATACCCAAATTGTATTCTCGAGCCAAAACTCATTTCGCTTCGGCAAAGATCGCTCATCGCCTATGGCCCTAAACTCTTCGGCCCCGTATTTACAAATCTTATCCACAGGATGTTTATTCAATCGGATAGGATCTTTCACTTGTGGCACAACAGGTACTTGTAGGGGTAGAGGTTGTGGAGCAGCCAGATTCATTCGAACAAACTCCGAAAACCACTCACTTATCATTTGGAAGAAGGCTTGCTTAGCCTCTCCCCCTTCACTACTGTTATTCGACCTGGATATGACCGGTGCTGTCCCTTGAGCAGGAGCAGGCGCGTTACTCTCAACATTATCAGCAACTGCTCGATCGGGATCCATTACTATATGAAAACACATTTTCAACTGTCAGGATTCATCACACTATCACAATTATATATATGTCATGTATAGCTAGACTCACACATGCTACATTAGTCAGAGAATCGACTAAACCGTAGCTCTGATACCAATAAAATATAACACCCCTAACCCAAAATTATCGTCAGATTAGGGTTAAGAGGCGTTACTAAACATTTCTGAGCATCTCACACCCATTTCTTAACACATAGTTAATCATCAATCAAACATATTTATATAGTCCCTTATTGAAGTCTACGAGACCTTAAATATGTGTCAGAGAGAGGTCGGGACTAAATCGAGCACTTAGAAAATTTTCCAAAATTTTAAACATTTTTCAACACTATAGAGATCACACGCCTGTGCAATCAGGCCGTGTGCCTCACACGTCTACCAGACACGTGCATGTGTCCAGGCCATGCCAAAACAAGGTACACATACTGACTTGTCCACACGGCCACCAAACACGCCCATGTGCCATGGCCGTGTGAAATTAAGGTAGCTACTGACTTGGTCACACGGCCATCAGACACGCCCGTGTGCCACGGCCGTGTAACCTGTCCAGACACATTTCAAAGTGGCCCTTGAGCCACACGGTAGACACATGCCCATGTCTCTTGGGAAAGTATGCAAAATAGGCCATTTGCAAGGCCAAAATGCCACCCACACTTGGGTCATACCTACAAACTCCAAGTCAATACTAATTCATGCTTCTAAATGCATTCAAACATACCATTTCATGCACCAATTAATCACCAAAAATACCATCTACTTCCATAACTAATATCATCACCAATAAGCCCATTCATAGTAACAATTGTACATCTCAAAACATATATATATATATATCAAGCATAATGTAATCTATGCCATAATTCATTTTCAAACCACATCTTTCATCAACCACATAATCATGAAATATACCATATTCATAGCTCATTCATAAATTCAGCATCATTCAACTTCCAAGCCAAATCACATGGCAAGGATTAAGCCTTTCAAAACATGCCATAACTTCTAGCCTATACATGCCATATTTCAACTATATACAATCTTTCCAAAAGTACCCAAAAATAAATTGCTGATAGTGTGATAGAGATGCTGACGATCCCCGGATTCGTGCTAGCTTTACTGACACTTTAAAGTAGAGAAACAAATCATACAGTAAGATTTCAAAAGCTTAGTAAGTTCGTAATATAATACATATTACTCAATAATACTACATCAAAACATAATTAAACCATTATATAGATAAATTGCACAATTAGGCTCATCATCAATCTCAACCATATGCTCAAGTATTTATTCATTCAACTCTTAAGGCTATCATCAACCACATAGGTTCAAGCGTGCCTTGATCAACACATAGTTACTCACCATTTATGCTACTTCATTTCTCGATATTTCCTCTCTTTCAAACTTGGCTATTCCTTTGATTTATTCGCACACTTAGTGCCAATTTCATAACCGAAACATAATCGTCATCACACACTTAGTGCCAATTCATAACCAAAACATAATCGTCATTGCACACTTAGTGCCAATATGTTAAAGTGAACTTATATTGGTATCGCACACACAGTGCCAATTCGATAAGCCGAAGCTTTTATCTTTCCGCATACACAGTGCTAATCATCTCTATCTCGTTTTTAATTTCGTACACTTAGTGCCTTCTAATTCAATTCCACACATAGCATTTCTAATATCATAATTATATCTAATTTCATTCAATTCACATCACATAGACATAATTTAACAATTAGTATTATATTCGAACTTACCTCGGACGTCAAAATATTGAAACGGTCGATTAATCGAGCACTTTGTCTTTGCCTCGATCTTGATCCGAACCTCTCCTTTCTTGGTATATACACATTTAAATTTAACTCATTCAATCACCAATTCATTCAATGTAGTCCAAACACACATATTTTTGGGCATTTTACAAAATAACCCTCACAATTTCACATTTCGATACTCTAGTCCCTATTTCATAAAATCATCAATTACACACACAATTTCATATCATATATGCTTAGCCGAATTCTTCCCATGCTAATACAAGCCCACACATTTCATTTCTTCCACAATTTAGTCCTTCAAAATATTATTATCACAATTTAGCCCTAATTAGCTAAACTCACCAAGGATTCAAGAACAAATCATGTTCATTAAACGCATATATTTCATTTAACACCAATACTCATCACAAAACTCACCATTTCATCAATGGTACATCTCATAAATATCATCAATTCCTCAAATTACAACATAGGCTTGATAATAGACTAAGCAATAATCTCAAAAACATAAAAATCATCAAAAACCAAAGTCAAAACATACCTTAATTATGCAATTCAATGGACGAACCCTAACTTGTAATTTCTTTTCTTTTCCTTTCTTCAATTTCGGCACTCCAAGGATGATAATAACCATCTATTATGTTTGTTTTATTATAACATATATTATTAATCCATTTACCATATTAGCCTTTTAATAATAACATAATATATCACATGATAGTTGGTTAAAATGTCCATACACCGTTCACTATCAATAAAATAGGCTAATTGCCTTTTAAGGACTTCACATTATAAAAACATCAACAATTAACCACTTAAACAATCAGCACACAGCTTTTGCACTTTACGCTATTAAGTCCTTTTTCGCAAATTAAACACACAATCGATAAAATCTTCACACATAAATTTTATACAGGCTAAATCACATACTGTAAACACAGAGAATAATATTAAAATGTTTTTTCGACCTCAAATTTTTGGTCTCAAACCCTTTGTTTGACCGAGGTCTAAACGGATCATACAAAACATATACATTAACAAGCCATTTCTAATAGCTAAACACACATCAATATTAACATCACTTATAAGCCAACTCTCATGACTATAATCACAATCAAAATACCCACATCGAGCCTATGCATGCCATATACCATATTTACTCAACTCAAAAGTACCAAATAGATGTCCGATAGTACGATGTTGTTCCCGACGACTCTCGGATCCGAGCTAGCCTTGATTCACTATAAAACATAGAAAATAACAGAAAATAAGCTTCATAGCTTAGTAAGCTCGTATGCGAATAACTTAATTCATCAAATAAATGCAAATCAACCAATTTTACATAACATCACCATATACACATTAACGATAAACCTTTCTCATATCTCAAAACATGATCAAATTCCATCTCATCGAACTTTCTCTATTTAACACTCGAATAGGTTTTGTACGTACCTGTATTGCCTCGTACTAACCTCTTTCTGAACCACATCATTCATTTACCCGTTGAACCATTCAGAATAGAAGTCAGATACTCAAAGATCTCAATCAATAAGTACCTATACCATGGCCCGAAGCCAAATCAAGGTAACTTATCATGGAGTACCTATACCATGGCCCGTAGCCAAATCAAGGTAACTCCTTTCTGAAATACCTATACCATGGCCCGTATCCAAATCAAGGTATCACTCACACCCGTAGTACCGATATTGTGGCCCGAAACCAACACAATAACCTAATGACATGTCACTATCATCCTGAATTATTCCTAAGGTTCAACCGGGAATATACACTTGTCGATTTCATCGTCGAACATATCTGTAGAGTCATATTCACAATTCAAACATTATCCAAATCTCATAAGCACATTTTATGCGATATCAAAGCATTTTACATATATTTATTATGGAATTACCACATACGAACTTACCTCGAGTATGAAAACGATGAAATGAGTCAATTACTCGATAATCTTGCCTTTCTCCCGATCTAATTTCGGATTCCTCTTTTCTTGGTCTAAATATATTCAAAATTCATTTCTTTAAACAACCACTCATTCAATTTAGTCCAAAACATACATTTAGGCCTATTACACTTTAGCCCCTAAACTTTTACACCTTTAACAATTTAGTCCCTATTTCATAAATACACAAAACTTCACATATTTTCATTAAACCCAAGTTTAGACGAATTACCATAATGCCCCTAGCAGCCAATAACTTTCATTTATTTCACATTTTAACCACTCAATTTGCACATTCACAACTTAATCCCTATTATGCATTTTTATCAAAATCACTTTATAAAACATGAAAATCTATCATCCAAATTTCATATTTCATCCTCAAACATCAAAAACACATAAACTCATCAATGGAAACTCTCAAAATCTTTAACAGTTTCAAAATTAAAGGTAAGATCTAGCTAGATTGAGTCAGAACGATTACAAAAACATAGAAATCATCAAAAACTGAGCTAAAATTGTACCTTAATCAAGCTAGGAGTGTGCTGAAACCATGAAATCTTCAAACCCTTATTCTCTTTTCTATTTTTGGTTGTTAACAAAGATGAATGAAATGAATTTGGCTTTGTTTTATTTAATTATAACTTAATTTCTAATTTACCAAAATACCCTTTATTATAAACATGTAAAACATATAATGGATGGCCATAATTGTCCACTTACACTAATCAAGGAATAATAAAATTATAAGGACCTTTGATTTACTAAATCATAGCAATTAAACACCTTTAACAAGTAGAATGCGACTTTTGCATTTTACGAGATTAAGTCTTTTTTTTCTCAAATCGAACAATTAAACGATAAAATTACTTCACGAAAATTTCACAAATACATGTTATCATGCTGTAAACACATAAAATAAATATTAAAATAATTTTTGACATCGAATTTGTGGTTCTGAAACCACTGTTCCGATTTAGCTAAAACCGAACTGTTACAATAAGGGTGTTACGAGAATTGGTGGGGAAGAATGTCACTGTTTGCAGATCAAAGCCCGTGAACATTGCACACAGAATGCCCCATAGAGGTAAACTTATTAAATAGGGCTCATTTGACTCGCTTAAACCGGCTTGACTCTTAGAGTCCATAGAGAAGCCCATCTACTTGAAGCGTTGGTGGCCTAGTGAAACACTCCAATCAAACTAGAATTGCCGAGGTAAATATGGTAAATACTAAAGGGATAAGATTGTGTAGAGTTTAAATCCCTTAGGACTCTCTATTGTAGATAGGCTCTAATCTTGACTGTCGATGTAGCTTAATTTGTTCCATTGATTTTGGGGGAGCTCAAATATAAATAGAGGCCTCCCCCTTCATTTGTATCATCCCATTGTATTCAATTATTTTTGAGTTAAGAATATATTGAGAGTATTTACTCAAACACTTAGTGTGCATTGCTTCTTGTGGCTTTGCCACTCTCTTGTTGCTATTTTCATTTTGAGTTTCTTTCGCTATATTTTTTGGTGCCTTAGAGAATTTATGGGAAAATTCTCATCTTTCGAGTACTAGGCTGACTTAGGCACATTTGAAGCGAAGAAATTGCCTAAGACTGCACGGATTGCAAGACTAAAGTTCTAGCCTCATGACACAAGTACATGAATCATTTTTATCTGTTATAAATAACCTTAATCATACATTGATCATAAAGAATACATAATTTGGTTAATGTACCTATTGAAATTCAATGTATGCACTTTAATCATACTTTGAACATTAAAGATACATAACTTTGGTTAATGTACCTACTAATATCCTATTTACATGATACATAAATTTGGTCAATATAATAAATCAATTATTTTTTATGTGGTCATGAAGGCCACAAATTCCAACATTCTCCTATTTAGCCGAATGATGATGGAAATCCTTTTAGATGTGGCCACTCTAGTTATAATAATCATAAAATTATATTTAACTAAATAAGTAACTATTAAGGATCATGATGATCTTACATCATTATAGATATAATTCCTTTCATGTATCACAATGATAGTACTTATCTAGATAGTCATGTTAGTATACAACCACTTGTGGTGAAAGTTGTGCCTATATGACAAACTGCAACTTGTCTGTACACCAGATTTATTTGTTGACTATTTTTAACTTTGTATTTAACCTTGTGTACATAGTTATATTACATGTAGAAAAATCATGAGATATCTATCAACATGATGCAACACACTTACAAAACTTCAAGATACAAGAACTTTATTTCAAGGGTGACTCTTGAAGAGTTCTTATCTTTATCTCGACAGTAAAATTTGAAAGAATCCTAGTCTAATCATGAGATTTGAAATTGAAGATAAACTTTGGAGATAATATAAAGACTTGAAGATAATATATTCGAAAAGGCTTAGAGATAAACATAAATATAAAGCTTTTGAAATTAAATGGATTTTATCCCACTTTACAAGGAAGATATTTTGAGTTTGAACAAGGGAGATTTCACATCCTATGTATAAAGGATCCAATTCATTGAAATGAATGGAGTTAGAGAGAGCATATATATTCTGTAGCACCCTTTACTCGATCGATGATTAATACGGATAAGTGGTGTTACATTAACACTTTCTTTGCTTTTACAAAATTTTATTTTGACAAAAATCAATTTTACTGCTTAATAAAATTTTTAAGACAACTT
>CP106730.1:12693355-12768449 GCA_025506655.1 Gossypium rotundifolium | reverse complement strand
TAAAATGCTTGTGAGTGCAATGAAATTGCATGAGTTTGTAATTTTATTTGATTGGGCTCAGAAATGGAAGAAATTTGTAACCATAAGAAACAAGCCAGATGAGAGTTTGAGACTTCAATAAAATAAATGTATTCAGAACGTTTTCTACTTCTCCACCAAAGAAAAAGAAGAAATATAATAATCATTTTTCAGTACCATTAGGATTTTCTAGTAAAGATAAATCGAAATAGAGTCATGTAAGAGCATTGATAACTTCAGTAGTTAATGTTGGTAATGTTCGAAATATGATTAGATTTGAATGTGATTATAGTGGCTAGAATCATTCTGGAATATGTAGAGTGAAAGATGAGTCCTATTTTGTTTGTGGATCTTTAGATTGTTATATGAAAGATTGTCTGAATTGAACTGGTTTGAATAGAAATCAGAATGTAAAACCTATTGTTACTTCTACGAGAGGTAGACGACTAGAAAATTATGGCACAACTAGAGTCAGTAGGAGTGGAACAAAAGACACAGTGGTTCGATTTGAAGCTTGAGCTCCCGTCAGAGTTTATGTGATCCGAGTGCGCGAGGATGCCTCAGCTCCTGATGTTATTGCTAGTACCTTTTCTATCTTTGATGTTACAGTATATGTATTAATTGGCTTTGGGTTGAGACATTTGTATATATGATTATGTTAGTAACGGAAAAAGTTTACCAGTTGAGTCAACAACTATTCGACCTGATTTTCAAACTGTGTCTACTGAAAATTTAGGGTTATGATTTCCTACTGATTTGATGTTAATATCTTCTAACAAATTTGACATTATTATGGTAATGTATTGGTTTACTATTCAAGATGCTATAGTGAAATACCAATAGAAAAAAATTGAATTGAGATATCATAACGGTGAATTGATTTCTGTTGAATCTGCTAAGACTGATTATTTTTCAAATATTATTTCAGCGATATCTGCATAGAAATTGATTCGATAAGGCTGTAATGCATTTTTAGCTTATACCCTAGATTCTAGAGTATCTGAAATGATAGTTGATCAGTTACCAACAGTTTGCGAGTTTACTTATGTTTTTCCTGAGGAATTTTTGGTTTTATTGTCAAAGCGAGAAGTCGAGGTTGCTATAAAATTAGTATAAGAGACTACTTCGATTTTGACCGCTATGTACATAATGGCTTCAACCGAATTAAAAGAATTAAAAGTTTAGTTGCAAGAATTATTTGACAGAGGTTTTATCTGACCGAGTATATCACCTTGAGGTACACCTATTTTGTTTGTGAAAAAGAAAGAAGGGTTGATCAGATTGTATATAGATTATCGACAGTCGAATAAGTCACGATAAAGACTAAATATTCGTTGCCTTGTATTGAAGATTTATTTGATCAGATGAAAGGTGTTACATTGTTCTTGAAGATATATCTCCAATCTGGTTACTATCTGTTGTGAGTTAAGGATGTAGATGCGTTGAAAACAACATTCAAAATCTATTACGGACATTAGGAGTTTCTAGTTATACCTTTCGGATTAACTAATGCTCCTGCAACCTTTACGGATCTAAGGAATCGAGTGTTTCAGCCGCATTTCAACAGGTTTGTTGTTATTTTATTGATGATATATTGATCTTTATAAAACTGATTCAGAGCATGCTCAATATTTAAGAATTTGTATTACAAATGATTTATTAAGAATTTCTTGATAACTGTATTGCCGATGATGAAGCTATTACAAGAAAATGTTGAATTTGTTTGGTAAGATAAGTACTAGTAGAGTCTTGACCAGTTGAAAACTTTATTGAGAGAAGCTTCGGTACTGATTCTGTCTAAGTCCAAGAAGGAATTCATTATTTATAGTAATGCTTCACTCAGACGATCTTAAGTAATGTTGGTTCAAATATTACAAAATTGAGAGTTAAACCGTTAATTCTTCAGAGAATTTGTAAGATGCAAAGAAAAGATTCAAAATTTTTAGCTAATATGGAATAGATTCAAAATGATCAGATCACTAATTCCAGTATAGATTCTGATAATAGTTTATATTTCCAAAATCAAATATTTGTGCTGAACAATTTTGAGATTATACAAGACATCTCACATGATGTTCCTAGTGGTGTGTATGTGATTTAAACATGGTAGCAACAAAATGTGTAATGACTTGGAATAGAGTTGCTAGTGATCGGGAATAAGACATCAAATTTCAAAGTTGCATCGCGATGTTTGGTATGTCAACAGGTCAAAGCTGAATACCAAGTTCTGTCTAAATTATTACGGTCTATTATAATTTTTGATTGGTTGTGAAGATGAGTCACGATGGATTTCGTATCTCTACTATCTTTGACGCCAAAAAAGGGAGAATCGATCTGGGCTATTACTGTCAGACTAATAAGATTGGCTCATTTTATTCCGATCAGAATAGGTTACTTGCTTGAAAAGCTAGTTGAGTTGTATGTATTCAAAATTCAAGAAGCTATGGTGCAAACAAACAAACAACCAGAATGTGTAATTTAGATCTAGGAGAACATATTACAATGTTATATCACCTAGTTCAATTGCGAGAGAACCAGCTAGTTGGGACAAATTTGGCTTGGAAAATCGAAGAATTTAAGAGAACACAGTAATCGAAACTATTATAAGGTGTGAAATTTCAAGGACGAAATTTTCTTAGGGGGAGAGTTGTAACAATTCATTTTTCATTGGTGTCGAAAATAGTGGTTTCGAAACTACAAATTAGATGTGTAACATTATAAATATTATTATTTAATATTTACAAGTCAAATGTAGAAATATGTTGAATGTTGATTTGATTATTTTTGTTAAGTGAACAAATAGTTAAGTACAAGTAGTTTGTCCCTAAATTCAAGTGGTTTTAAAAATAAGATTTCGGGATCTTTTTTTTGTAAATTGAATCTGTAAATATTTTATTAAATATAATTTCTACGTCTAAAACTAAAAATTAAATTTATAGTATAGATAATAAAATCGATACTATAGAGTTTAAAAGTGAGTCTTTATAGTATCCATCTTATTATTATACTATCTAATCACCCTAGCATTCCATATTTATAGTAACTACCAAGAAAATGGCATGAAGGGACACAGAGATAAATATTTTTAGCCTGGGAAACCAGTCCCACATAAAAATATATATATATTTTTAATTATATAGCAATCGGTAAGCTAAATCACAAGAAGTCCGTCGATGAAACAAAAAAAAACTACTACTAGTATTTAATTGATTGATGAAAGAATAAATCATCAGATCACAAAAATGAAAGAATTACTATAACAAATACAATGAATTCCCGTAGGGGAACTGTGAGTCGGAAATAAAATCAAAACTGTTACAACATGAAAGAAAACGAGGAAAAGTTGGTAGAATCAAATATCATCATGAGAAAGATTGTATGAAACAGTGATGTCATGTCATCTATATCCCTTTCTAATAGTTTAATACCACATTAGTATTTTCATCCTAAATTTCATGATTTTCATCTTGAAAAAAAATCAAATCCAAATTAAAATCCTAAAATTCAGAATGAAAATATTGATGTGACATAAAACTATTAAAAAGGGATATAAATAACATAGCGTCATTTCATACAATCATTTCCATATCATGAGTTTCGTTGTTAGGAAAGAAGGAAACTGGTGGTTATGCCTTATCTGATTTTTTGTCAGATGATGCAATGGTGAACTTGTAATGGATTTTGTGCTTGTAAGGCTTCCCAGGGGTAATAATTTGGGAAGGGAAATTGGGGTGATTCACTGCATCCGGAAACCCTTGAGTCTGCAAACACAGTCCCGCATGAGGTTTATATATAACCCCACCTTTTCCCTTCACATTATTGATCTGGCTTCCGGAGTTGAACTGCACGCCCGGTTGATTGGTATACAGTTTCATAACTCTCCCCGACTTCTCATCCTTCACTACTGCTGTTTTCTTCATCTTGATGTGGTCGTTAGGACCGTCTATGACGTAGTTTATGTCGTAACCTTTCTGGAGTTCCTTGATTTGGCTCCCGATGGGTCTCAACTCGAGGAAATCGTATGGAGTGCCTTGTACAGGTTGAAGTGCGCCTGTGGGGATGAGTTCTTCATTGACGGGCGTGTATTGGGGAGCGTAAATCCGAAGTTGATGGGACAAGATATCGCCACTGTCATGGTTACCAAGGTTCCAATAGATATGCGTTGCTAGATTCACAGGGGTAGGCTTGTCTAAAGACTTGGCTTTCAACTGCACTCTCAACCGGTTATCGGAACGAAGGAGGTACCGGACGGTGACTTTGATTTCGCCGGGAAATCCTATTACAAGAAATCAAATATATTAGTGGATGATATTTGGAATGAAGATGCTTGGTATATTTGCTAACCTTCGTCACCATCCTTGCTATGATAAGCAAAGACTATGGTGGGATCTTCAGCATCTTTCTCAATCTTCTTCATTTCCCAGATAACATCAGAGAATCCTTTAGGGCCACCTAATGTTTTCCATTGAATTGCAACACGAAGTATCAGAAGAGCAAGGAATTTTAGAAAGCCAAGAGATTTATTCAACTTTACCATTAAGTGTGTTTTTCCCATCATTAGCCGGTAGTGTAAATTGAGCTCCATTTAATGGTATTTTTGCGCCTGCGATTCGATTTGCGACCCGCCCCAGAACTGACCCAAAGTAATTAGCATCGCTCTGCAAATTAGAAAAGAAAATCACGATTCTTACAAGCCTGCAGGTCACTTCTATTCAATGCATAATCAAGCCAATGTATTAAAAGAAAATGGCTTGACGTCACTGTCATTTATAATATTTAAAGAATCAAAGCTGATAAAAAACCGAAATCCAGGTCTTGATTTGGATTAGATTCTTCAAACATATTATTACTATCAGATAGGACAACAATCTATCAGTAACATTTTTTTCCTTTAATGTATCGGACAGAGAAAGAGACTGAGAAAAACTCAGTGATTCCCCATGTCTCCATTGACAAAAACCAAAGCAAAATCAAGACAGAATCATGTAAATAAAAGATGCAAAACTCTGAAGAAACGCGAAACAAAAACTCACCATATACTCTTTCACATCATCATATCCAAGAACAATATCACCTGGTTTCCCTGAAAAATAGCAGAAAGACCAAAAATATGAAAGAAGAAATCAACCCAGAGACAAGAAATCGAAACCAAACCAGACAAAAGGAACCAACCATCTTTGTCCGGAAGAATAATCGAGATAACGGATGCACCCCAGTTGGTGAACTTAACAGACATGTTCCCATTCTTCAGCTCATATATTCCGACTTCATGCTTTGACTTGTCATCTTTTGATTTGTCGTCTTTTGAGTTGTCGTCTTTTGATTTTTCGCCATTGACGAAAGCAAAAGAAACCACAAGCAGCAAAAATAACAAGACAGAAAGCTTATTCATGTTCTCGGATAAATAAACGATGGTGATTCACCGATGATTTGCTGAGGAATTTATAGGAATATAAGAGAGAACACCGACACATGATGTCCATGACACCAAAAATAGGAAACGGAAGAATGGGTGACATATACTTAGATGTAATTCTCAAATTATTTCACTGTTTTTAGATGAGGCTTTGTGATTTCCTAGATTTTGACTCGGTGAAAGGACCAGTTTTCAAGCCATCTTTAATTTAATGGCTTAATCTCTCTTTTGTCCCCTATATTATAGTTAGATTATCACTTTAGTATCTGTACTATTAATAACTTCTATACAGCCCACTAGCCCAGCCCGATTTTCTGTTAAAAATAAATTAAATCAACCAATGACACATTCCCATGACTAAATGACCAGGAAAGGCTCATTTCCAACAAAAATTATAGAAATGGGTCGTTTTGTGAAAAATTATTAGAATTGGCCAATTTCTCTAAAATGTGCTGAACTGTCAACGTTTTCAATAGAAAAGCAGAAAAGCACATTCACAAAGGCACACTTTTATTCATGTTTTTCCAATGCCAAATAGGATTTAGGGTTTTTTAATTTTTAAGTGTTTAAGTTTAGGGTTATGTTTTATGAAATTAGAGTTTAGCGTTTTATTTAATTTTTAGGGTTTAAGGGTTCTGAAAAAAATAATTTGTACAGAATGGGTTTTGAAAAAATAATTTTGAGGGGATGGGTTCTAAAGAAATAATTTTGACGAGATGGGTTGAGTCTTGTAGAGAAAAAAAACTCTTAAGTAGGATGCATAGTTAGCAAAAGTACTGAAAACACTTCCAGTTGGATACCCTTTTCAGTACTGCTACTTTTGAGAAAATAAATTTGAGGAGATTGTTCTGAAAAAATATCCCTAGATTCTCGAGATGAGGTTTGTGAAAATGCCCCGAATAGTGGAGATTGAGGTTTGTAGAGAAAAACGCTCCAAGCAGGATGCACTGTCAAGAAAGGTACTAAAAATGCTTCTAGTTAAACGCCCTTTTCAGTATTGCTTCTGATAGTCCGTCTTGCTTGGAGCTTTTTTCCTCTACAAATTTCAATCCCTATTATCCGGGCCATTTTACAGAGAGGAGTGGGACGCTATCCCTTAGGCTATAAATGATCCATATTTTAGCCTCTGATGGCATAAGTTGGAGCAATATAAATTGAAGAAGTTTACAAGAATAGAAGTTGGGGTTGAAGGTATAAGTTGATTTTTTTTGTTAATATTGATATGAAGCATTATATTTATTGCATAATGTTTTGATTTTTTATGTTAATTTTTCGTGTTTTGAATTTCTCTCGACATATAAATTGGTTGAAAATGAGTGGACGAATTAGTGATATTATTTATTACGACAGTGACATCCGTGACACCGAGAACAACGTATTTTTTATCAGAGAACACAGCCCGACTGGCTTTTAACCAGGATATAGAGTTGATAGAACTTTGTAAAAGAATTCGGTGAAAAATCTTCGGATCTATGGCAATGAGAGTTTCGTTTATTAAGTATCGATTTTGTACTTCGGGAGGTCCCATGAGATATGACTCATTTGATATCAAAGGTGCTCGGGGCTTGGAGGCGATGGTGCAGACGCACTTTGAAAGTGAATCACCGTTTCTTGAGTTATATGTTGAATTTTCAATACCAGTTGGAAATGGACTTAAGGTTTTTGTAACCATATTTTTCGGCAAATCCTAGAGAATCGAGACATGTCCAAAATTATTCAAAACAATGCAAATCTGACCCAACTAACTGGTAAAAAGATCGGCATTGAGTCGATCGACGAAAGCCGATGATGACTGGTGGTGGTCTAATAGTGGTTGCCAATGGTGGTTCAATCAACAGTGGTCAGACGATCGATGGTGGCCAATGGTGGTCTGACCGGTGGTGGCCAAATGGTCGATGGCGGTGGCCATGGCATCGAAGGCGATGATAGCAGTAACCCATGATGGTGACGACGGTTCAACGATATATCCCTTCGATGATTTTTGCAATCTTTTGGGCATTAGGTGACCAAAAACTCAAGATAGTTGGGTGACCAAAAAAGGTAAAATTGAATAGTAGAGTGACAATTTTGTAACTTTTTACAGTTGGGTGATCAATAAATAAATTTATTAATAGTTAGGTGACTACTAATATAGTTTAAGCTACTTTTTATTGGTATTTGATTAATGTCATATTTTGGGTTAATAGCCAATAGATTGTTGACACGTGTCATAAAAAATAATAATTTTTTTTTTAAAATTAAAATATTTTTAAAAATAGGAATTTTAATTTTATTTTGCTTGCATAATAAACCTAAACAAATGGTTATCCAAATTCAATTTTTAGTAAATTTATATTTTTATAATTTTTTAGTATCATGTTACAATTTAAATCAATACTCGTCTTGTCAAAACGTAACCTATCAAACTAACATGAGAAAATCTTAGAGTCTATGACAATATGCCCTTGGAAAAAGCTCTACCTTGAAGCAATGACCCGCACCAAAAGGTTAAATGTTCCTTTTCACCCGAAAGAGAAGAAACAAAAGGAGAAAAGATATGTGACTCCTGTGACTAAAGCAGAAAGAATTGCTCAAGAAAAAGGATCAAATATTTCTCTCCATTGCCTGCACCAATCGGTACCTGTTGTTTTCTAAGAAAATATTGAGGAGCAAAAGCTTTGGTGGTTGAGGAATCGATGTGGTCTTGGAGAAGAATAATTTTCTGGAGTTAGTAAGCTTTGTGCAACTGTATGTCAAGGAGGTGGTCATGGAATTCTATGCCAATCTGTTGAAGTCGGTCAATCAGATTAATTACACATAAAAATATTATGTAAATTTAATAATAAAGTATATAAAATATTAGTATAAAATAATTTTAAAAATCATAATATAAACTCTAAATCGGTTCAAATTTAATATATTTTTTTCAAAATACACTATATTAAAAGAATTTTATATAATAAAATTCTCATTTTGGCAAAATACAGAGGTAATAAATTAAGTCTTGAAATTTTCATATAGTGTATTTTGAACAAAAATGTACACAGTATATATAAATTTAATTCAGTTTGATTTATAGTTTTTTTTTTAAACTAAATAGATTGGGCTTCCATTAAATAAAGAAAGTCTATAACAATAATTAAGAAATGAACCCAAACGCAATAGGCCCATCAACTAGAAAATCTGGAAAATAAAGAAAATAAATAAACCCAAACATAACAGACCCATCAAATAGAAGAATCCGGAAGATAAAAGAAAGAAAAAATTAACACCAAAATTCAAAATTGTCGTCCTAACTGCCCAATCAGCTTCCTGCGCCAGTCTGTTCACATCCCATCAGTCACTCCGTCTTTAATGGCGCACTTTAGTTCACGAGGAAAGAGAACAACACAATAGGCCTTATTGATAATCGAACGAGTAACCTTTCCTCTTCCAGACTCTTTCTTTCCCTTCTCAATCTGGTTCCCTTGCATATTCAATCTTCAACTGATTCTCAACGTAGCGTGGAACTCCATTTTCCAGGTAAACATTTTCTTTCCTTCTCAGAGTCTTTGTTGCTAAGATATGGGCTAGATTATTAGCTGATCTAGGAATGAACTCAAATCTAACATTTGAAACTTTGGTCTTCAGTTCTTGAATATCATGGATATAAGAACCCACTTGTGATTTGTCGATATCTTTCCTATTGCATTTCTTGATTATTGACAAGGAGTCACCTTCGATAATAACCTTCTCTCTGTTTATTTCGAGGGCTATTTGGGTTGCTCTTCGACAGAAATAGCGTCGGCAACAAAAGCTGAAACCACTCCTTTGTGAAGTTCTGTACTAGAAAGAATAGCAAAACCATGGTGATCTGTAACCACAATCCCCGATGCTAAAAGTTTAGATCTCTCATCGAAAGCACCATCAAAGTTGATCTTGACCGTCTGATCGGATGGACTTCTCCATTTTACTGCCTCTGTAAAGGTACTGTGATTAACTTTTCTTGTTGCGTCGAGTTCCTTAATATATCCATGTATAAAACTCACAATTTCTTTGCTCGATCTGTTCATTTTGTCATGTATACGAGAGTTCCTGTCCCCCCAGATGGCCCATAGTGTAACGCAAAACAGTCTACACACATTCAAGGAAAGATTAGCCAAAGCCTTGGTAAGCCATTCAACAAAATCTGTGGATGAAAATGATACTGTAATGGCATTTGATAGATCTGACCAAATCGTAACTGATACAGGACAATCTCGAAAGAGGTGGTTCATCGTTTCCTTTCCAGCTCCACAACGAGGGCATAAATTGTTCGATGTAAGGTTTCTAAGGGACATATTCACCCGGTTAGCTAGATAATTCAAAGAAGTTTTCCAGATAAAAAGCTTTATTTTCAAAGAAATGTCTATTTTCCACAGCTTGTTGTAAAATCCTTTGTAGATATCTTGTAAAGCATAAGCTGTAGGATCATTATTATGTAATAGTTTATAGGAACTACGCATAAAAAACTCACCCGACAGTTCGCCTTTCCACACAAGGAGATCCTCATGCAAATTCTGCGCCAAAGGGATTTGAAGAATCAATTCTGCCTCGGCTGCTGGGAAGGTATTGCCAATCAAACTTCTATTCCACTCTCGCTGATTATTATTGATTAAGTCTGCAACTTTAACAAAATGCAAATTACCAACCCAAGACGTTAATCTGACATTCTCATAATTTGGAATCCATGCATCTTCAAAAACTGAAATGTTTTCACCCAAACCTACTTTCCATAGCAGACCCTTTTCGAGTGAAGCCTTTGCTGCCCAAATGCTACGCCATACATAAGAGCAAGTACTTCCTAATATCGAATCAGGAAACCACAATCTAAAAAATACTTTGCTTTAAAAACCCGCGCTACCAATGAATCTGGAGAAGTTAGCAGTCTCCATCCTTGCTTTGCTAATAAAGCAACATTAAACTTGGCCATATTTTTAAACCCCAAACCTCCCTTTTCTTTGGGTCTACACAAATGGCTCCACTTGCACCAATGAATTCCTCTCTTTCCAGCTCTTTTTGCCACCAAAATCTAGCCAACTTACTCTTGATCATCTCGCACAATGTTTTAGGAAGAAGAAAACAGGACATAGCATAAGTGGGGAGAGCTTGTAGAATAGATTTAATGAAAATTTCCTTCCCCCCTTGCGACAAAAACCTGGTACTCCAGTTATCAATTCTCAAAGAAATCTTATCAAGTATGTACCACATTAGGCAAGCCCAAATATTTCTCTGGATTTGAAGAATTTCTGACCCCTAGCATCGCTGTCACCGACTCTTTTGCAGCTTCAGAAGTGATTGAACTATAAAAATGGTCGATTTGTTGAAATTAACACATTGACCTGAACAACTTTCGTATTCCTTCAAGATGTCTTTCATATTCCTCACTCCCTATTCTGTAGCTTCTCCAAACATCATGCAATCATCAGCAAACAGTAAATGAGATATCTCTGGCCCTCTTCTACTGACCCTTGCACCTTTAACCAAACCTGATTGTTTTGCTAACCTCAGTAAAGATGAAAGGCCTTCACTACAAATGAGAAAAGGAAAGGACTAAGCGAGTCACCCTGTCTGAGTCCCCTTGATGGTTGAAAAACTCTGCCCCTATGACCATTGATGTTAACAGCATAAGAAACTGAAGTAATGCATCTCATTATCAAACCCACCCATTCTGCGCAAATCCCATCTTGATCATCATTTTCTTCACAAAATCCCATTCTACCCTGTCATATGCTTTACTCATGTCTAATTTTACCGCCATGTAACCCTTAAGCCTTATTCGTTTTTGTCGAAATGTGTGAAGAATCTCATAGGCTAAAAGTACATTATCAGTTATCAGCCGACTTGGAACAAATATGCTTTATACTTCATCAATACACGAGCCTATAACATTCTGCAATCTATTAGCAATTGTCTTTGCCACAATCTTATATAAAACTGAACATAGACTTATTGGCCTGAAATTGACTAAGGTTGAAGGATTAGGAATTTTTGGATGAGCACTATATCTATAACATTAGCCAGATCAACTGCTTTATTCTCATTAAGGATACTCAAACAGACCATCAATACCTCTTTTCCTACAATATGCCAGTATTGTTGAAAGAACATAGTTGGGAAACCATCCGATCCGAAGTCTTTTAGGGCCCATACTCTTCAACGCTGCCCAAACTTCCTCCTCACGAAAAGGGAACAATAGAGACTCATTGACTTCATTCGTAATAATCCTCTGTATGCCCTCCATCACCTTTCGAGAATCTCCAATACCCTTGGATGCAAAAAGATCTTCAAAATATTCTATAGCTGTCTCGAGTATTGTTGAACCTTTAGTAATCTCTCTACCATCTTCTGACACTAATTTTGTGATTGAATTAGCCCTTTTCCTAGATGATGCACACTTATGAAAATAAGTAGTGTTTTTGTCTCCTAGCTGAAGCCAATTAGCTCGTGCTCTCTACTCCCAATACACTTCTTCTTTATCGATTTCCATATTCAAGTGAATCTTTGTATCTATAATTTTTGACATCGTTTCATCATCTCTATCCTTTCCCAACAAGAATTCAAGCTCTTTTGTGAGTCTCTTCTTAAGTCCTTCATTCCTGCTTCGAATAGAGCCTGCCCATTCCTTCAAACGGATCTGCAGTCGTGTTAGCTTCTCCCACAATGGTAATCGACATGAATCCCAGAACTCCCTAAGCAAACCTTTAAAAGATTCCTCCATGGACCACCATACTTCAAAACGAAATCTTTCAGGACCTGAAAATGTGGATTGGTTCTCTGTAGATATAAGAATGGGACAATGATCCGACATGGAATGGGGAAGGTACTGCAATTTCCCCATTGGAAATAAAAGTAACCATGCTTCATTGGCCACCCCTCTATCTAATCGTTCTCTTATGTTTGTCTCTGGAAGATTACCCCTTTCCCAAGTAAACCACACACCCGAATACCCAATATCCAACAATTGACATTCCTCTAAAGTATCCCTGAAAGCTTCCATTCTTTTCTGTTCTCTAGGAGCTCCACCACTTTTTTCAAAGAATACATGATTTCGTTGAAATCTCCTGCTACTAGCCATGGATAGTTGCAGTCTTGACTTAGTCTTCTAAGCAAGTTCCAAGCGAAGCTTTTATCTTTTAAATACAGTGAACCATAGAATCCTGTAAATCTCCACTCTTTCTGTGTACTTCCCTCCCTAACTAATACATCAATATGCTATTTAGAAAAACTCTTCAACATAACCACACTGTCACTTTTCCATGCTAAACATAGCCCCCTCGTGACCCTTCTGCTTCAACATCGATTTCGCTACTAAAACCACAGCTCCTTTGAACTCTTTCCATACGTTTCTGATCCAACTTAGTCTCCATTAAGAAGACCATATGGGGATTCTGCTGCTTACATAAATTTCGCAGCCTCCTCACAGCCCGTGGACTCCTCAACCCACGGACATTCCAACATATAATTTTCATTGTGCCCGGTCGGCTTGCCCATTGGTAATCGCCGATCCTAAATTTTCAAAACCAGCCATTTGTACCTCATCATCAATCATATCCTCCCCGCAATCTATGAAAAAAATCCCCACAATCACCTTTTAATCTCTTCATGTCCTCCCTATTAAATAACTCCGAGCAAACCTCACCATCACCTTCAACTAAACATTTCTATTTTTTCGTATCACCATTACTCGTATGCGCGTTTTCTATTTATTTCTGGCCAACCTCTTCCAGCTAGTTTTTCTGGAAGTCTTTAATATTTCCTCACCGTTGTTCAATTCTACTTCTTGTACTCGTTCTCCATTAAAGAGAGCTTTCCTTCCTAAATTTTTAATCCGTCTTCCCATCTCACCAGGACTTTCCCTCCTGTAATATTTCCATACAAAAGAGTAGATTTGCCACTATTTTCTTGACTGTCCCACTTCTTATTCTGACCTGTATAAGTACACTGCACCCCCTACTTTCCAGACAATTCATTAAACTTTAAACTTTCTTTTCCCATCATTTTTTATTTTGCTTTTAATGCAATAGAATATGGTGGGTCTTCTCTGATTTTTGTCCTTTCTGCAGGATCTATCACCGTACAATCGTTAAGGCTATGATCTAATTTACCTCACCCAAAGCAGAAAATCGGCAATTTTTCATATTTAAATGGAATCCAGGAACTTACCCCATTTGCACTTGAGACAAAAATTCCTCTTCTGAGTGGTTTTTAAACCTCCAGATTCACCCTAAGTCTGCAAAAATCACTACTAATTTCAGATCTGAGAACCCCACCAAAGGTACTACCAATCGCATGCAACATATCCTTCTTGTCAAACTCTGGAGGGCACATACCAATCTAACCCAATATGGTGATGAAGTAAGACAATTCTGGTCACGCTCAATGGGATTCTTTAATCGATCAAACAAAATAATGGATTTACGGAAAAGCCATGGCCTACCTTCCAAAATAAATTATAAATCTTCTTTTGAATAAAAAATAATTGAAAATAAATTTTGCCCTACCATCTGAATTTCAAACTTCTTCTTGGATTTTCATATGCTTTTCATCTGAGCCTTAAAGCTTTCTGGATTAAAATATTTTTTCGTCCACACTGAACAGATCAGAGTAGGCTTTTCACTAGGAACCACCAGAGATCTTCTAATCGACAATTGAATCAGTTCTTCAGCCAATAATGATATCTCAGCATTGTTCTCCCTCTCCACGCCACCACCCTCTTCCATCCCAAGCTACAGCAGAGACTGTTATCTCCAGGACTCTACAGAGAGCACTCTTGGTTTTTGAGAGGACTTTAAATTCATCCAGATTGATTTATAGTTTGTATTACTATTTAATTCAAATTACATATATACATATACAACGTAATTAAAAATGGATTATTTACCAATTATGAAGTAAATAAATTTTAAATAATTTGAACTAATTCGAATTTGTATCATTATTTAAAATTATTTTATACTAATATTTTATAATTAAATTTACATAAAAATATTTTTTATAATTTTCAAAAATAGATTATGAGTTTTTTAGTTGTTATAATTTTATAATGTTATATTTTTAGATTTTTGGGGATTTTAATGATTTTTTATTTTTAATGAATTTTAATTTTAAGTATTTTTTTTTTTTGTGTTTTTAACATGTGAGAATGGACTAAATGACAAGAAAAGGCTCATTCTCAAAAAATATTATGGAAATAGGCTATTTTGTTAAAAAAATGATTAGAAAGGATCGATTTCACTAAAACGCACTGACAAAGGCATCGTTTTCAGGGGAATATGTGTCTCCACACATTGTACTAGTTTTCTAATTTGTACATTTCATCGACAAAGCTCATGGGATCCAAACGAAGATTCATACAACCTGCAATTGCATGAGTGCATGGCAAACAAAATGCGTCAAATATCCCACAACCGCATTTTGTCAGTAGGATTAGGTCTGCGATCATATTTGAATCCAACTTTGGATGATCCCGTGAAACACCTACAACCCTACGAGTACGTTAAATTAATTTCAAATACTCTTAAACCCTAAATAAAACCCTAATAACTAGGGGCGAAGCTAGAAGAATTTTTTAGGGGGCCGGGTAAAATTTTAATTTTTATAGTTTATATTTTTATAATTTGTAAAGGATTAAATCGAATTTTTATAATTTTAAGGGGGCAAAGTGTAATTTTACCTTTACTAATTTAAAATTTTGAATAATTTCTAAGGGCCAAAATTGAAAATTTACATTTTAAGGGGGGCTGGGGCCCATACCAGCCCCCTGCCTTCACCCCTGCTAATAACCCAATGATATTGTACCACAGGCAACACATGTATGCGGACCGGTGAACTTTTTTATCATCCATAACCTCGCCTTTTTCTTAACAGAAGCAATGATTTTCCATGAGCAGTTGTCGTCTCGCGTTACACACTTCCCCTCAAACTTCTCAGATTTAGATTTAACCATATGGAAGTTAACCCCGTTCTTGATGTTGTATCGTTTCAATGCTGCGAGAAAACCATCTTTACTGGAAAAGTCCCCGTCCACTTCCAAATCACCCGAATCCAACGATGCACTTCTGTGGCCAGACCTCATGTGTGGTAGTTCTGTAAACTCCAACACATCCTCTACCGAAAGATAAACATTATGCATGTGGGCTGGCAGTGAGAACGCCGTGAATCATGGATCTTCTTCTTCTTCATTTTCACCTCTTCACCATCTTCAGGTTCAATTAGAACAGACTTCGGTTCAGAAAATAATGCAACTTCTGAACTGTCGACATCGGGCTCCCGGGGTTGATCCACATCGAATTTATTGCCATCTTTGGTCTCCGATCCTCCAACATCTGCCATGTTAGAGGTCCCCTCGCCAGTGGACATAGTAGGAAGTACATCATCTGTAACATCCTAAATTAGGAGTTGTTTGTAATTTAATTATTTTCCCATGTGTGTGCTTGAAGAAATGAATACTATGTTTGCTAGACATGTTTTAGGGTCTAGAAATAACCCCGAGCTAGGCCTGACTTAGGACTAAAAATTTCTTTTTAAGTGTTTAAAAGAAGGAAGCCAGGTGAGATAGGGGTTAAGATAAATTTGGGGAGAAGCATGACACAAAGAATTAAGTGGCAAAGTGGCTGTCATGCGCTACTTAGGAGCTTGGAGGTGGCAATGGGCACAGGTCTTGGGTTCGAACTACCGAGTATGCGCCTTGGGAGTTTTATTTTCTTTTGCCTTAGGAAGGGAGTCGGCCTAGGAAATCCTTAAGAATAAATGTCAAGGTTTTATGACATGAAAGTCAATGAGGAAGAGTTGCTTGGGGCGTTGTAAGGGGCTGCGGCAGATTGCTCCTTTAGGTCCCAAGTTCGAACCATGGGAGCTGCAGTTTGGTGTTTTTATTTTTCGGCCGACGTGAAGAGGGAGAGAAGAAGTTGGACGGCACATGGGCAGTGGAAGGATAAGGATTAAGCAAGTTCTATTTTTTTTAAAAAATTCAGCTGGAAAATGGAGGATTATTATTATTTTTTGTTTATCTTTTTGAAGAGGTGATAATAGATAGGTATTGTTTAGATTAAGTACATGGGTTGTTGTTGAATTCAGCTGGAAGATTGGGATAATTACTATTTTATTTTCTTTTATTATTATTTTGAAGAGGTGGCTAAGTGATGGGATAAACATTGTTTTATTTTATTTAGTTTAATGGGTGATAAAGAGACGTTTAATTGAGATTGGGTAAGTGCTGAATTTTTATTTTATTATTAGGGAAAGTGCCATCCTTTTGATTCTTTCTTAATCTTCATTACCGAAATTTCTAGTTAAGAAATTCCTCTCTTGTTCTCTCTTTTCTTTGAGGCAAGAACCGAAACTTTAAGTGACCATTTGGGATAATTCGTGCATCTCTTTTCCCTTTATTATCTTTTACCTTGCCAAAGCTGAAACTTCCCTCAAACTCACCCCTTGCCGTATTACTCTTCTTTTCTTTACTTAGGCTGAATATTGTAGCCTCATTTGCTCTATATTTATAAGCGGTGGCTGAATCTTTCGAAAGGCAAAGAGGAAGGAGTTTTCGGAAGTTGATCTGTAGTGGTAAGTATTTTCTCTTTAGCATTCAACTTTGGGTTCTTTCTCTTTTGGTATGCTTGAAAGCAAGGGTAAGCCTTAATATTTTGGGTTGGCGAACCTTATTAGGACCTTGGTTTCACGTCTTGTTTTGTAGTCAAGGGAGGATAGCATTAAAGGAGTAAGGAGATCTTTCGGGATTTGATTCCCCAAGGTAAGGAGGTAAGTAATATTCGGCCATAGGCCTTGATCATGTATAATTGTGCAAGCCGATTCTAACAAGTGTTTTGATAGGGATCTCGACAAGTCAGGTGATAATTTTAGGATTTCGGTAAGTGTGGTAAGTGAATAGTTATATTCGGCCAAAGGCCATTTTTGGGTATCCATGTATAACCGATTATGTGCCATGGATTTAGGGGCTAATCGACTAAGGCAAACAAAGGCTTCGGGATTTGGTTGGAAACCAAATCGGTTCAAGGTGAGTGTTATTTCAAGTACAACATATCCTTCGGGATTATTTGGTTTGGCTGAATAGGCCTAAGTCCCTAACCCTGTTGTTGGCCGATTATAGGGTCAAGAATCTAGCGTCGTAGAGCGAATCTTTGGGATCTAGGAATTTCGGTGGTAACAGGTGTGTAAAACTCATTACACACTTTATTAATTAACATTGCCATATTGTTGCCTTTTAATCTTTTGGTAGTGATTTGCTTGTGAGCATAAGATTGGATTCCGGGTAAGTCCCCTATTTCATGATCTATGATGTGTATTTGAGTATTCCATCACATGCTTTGTTAAATGCTAAGCTATACATAAATGCATGATATATGATAATTGTTATGTAAGCATGATGATGGTGGGATTGATGAGAGGAGGGGATGATTTTTATGGATATCACGGTGGTTTTGACCACAAGATGGGTTGGCCCCATCGATTAATTGTGACTTGGTCACCAGTGGTTTTGACCACACGTTGATAAATCGTGACTAAGTCCCGGTGGTTTGGTACCACCGATGGTTTTGACCACACTTGATAAATTGTGATCTATGGTCATCAGTGGTTTTGACCACACGATGGGTTGGCCCCATCATTTGATTTGTGACTCTAGTCACCAATGGTTTTGACCACCAGTGGTTTTGACCACACGGGGTAGTAAAGGAGTACGAATGGTTAGTTGGGTTGCATGTTGCATGTCTATTAATGATTTGTGTATGAGTTACATTTTCGGGTGGGGGATTTACACACTGAGTCTTGGTGACTCACCCCTTCCCATACTATTTTGCAGATGAGTAGATCGCGAAGACGGAGCCGGAGAGGACTCGAGGCGGCCATGCTTGTTTCTCAGATTTGGAACCTTATTTAAATCAGTTTTAGTTTATTTATTTTCTAAGTCTTTTTATTTTGGGTTGTAATAAGGCCGCTAATTATTTGGATGTTTATTTTATTGTTTTATTTTACTTATGTTATAATGCAAATGAAATTTATAAATGTTAAGTGAACCGGTTAAAAGTAACTTTTACAAACTTAATAACTTCTACGGGTTTTCAAAGATGTTACCATCGGGTAACAAAATACACCAAGTCAACTATAACCTTGACAAATTTTAAAATTTACATGATCAAACGTTTTCAAAGGGTTTATCAATACAACCATGTTTATAAAAATAATCCCAACTGAGTTTTATCAAACCCTGTTTTAATACCTTAGCCATATTTTAACAAGTTTTCACCAAACACTCAAAATTACTTTAAATCATTTTACTCCGTGACATACCAGATCTGGTCAAGACTCATGGGCCGGGTTTGGGGTGTTACATTTTTGGTATCAGAGCTCGGTTCAAAACTCGGCTGTAGGGGCCCAAGGCCCAAAATGTTTTGTTTATGATTAGTAGGCCTTATTGGAATATTTTGAGAAACTGTTTTTTGCTTGAACAGCATGGCACCGAGTCTCCGGCACCTATCCGCCCAGCTAAGTAATTCTACCTATTTCTGGGAATACTTGATAGGGGTAGAAGGGTAAATTAGGAACGTAGACTATTAGAATAAGGAATTGTTGAACCCTAGGGTTAGCGAACCCAACAAACAATACATAAGATTTAATAATTCCCTAAACAACTCTATGAGTTGTCACTGAGCAAGGGATGTGGAAATCGTTATACGCATGTCTAGGATTGGATTCGGTGGGAGCCTGGTATTTAAGCAGTCCTAGTGACTCACCTCCTACTCACTCGAATCCTACCTGGTGCGTAGTGACGGTTCATCCTAGCTGAGATGACACGCTCACAGGCTAAACTTGATAACTAAAACCCGAAAGGGACTAGCCATTTTATTTTTTGAAATAATTAAAATCTTGTCTTGAAAAAAAATGACCAAAATACCCCTCAGTTTGAAAAATGACCAAAATACCCCTGGCTTGTAAACTACCAAAATACCCTCCATATGAAAAATTTCCAAATAGAAAATTTTCAAAATATCCTTCTTTTGTGAAATCAATTAGAACCAAATTTTGGAAATCTTGTTATGGAAATTTTTTTTCTAAAATACCCCTAGCAGTAAAATTACAAAATTGCCCCTAACCAACAAAATTACCAGAATAACCCTGATTTTCAAAATTTTGCAACATCACTGTTTTGGAAAATGCAACTCCCAAAAGAACCATCAAAGTTTTAAAACTTTTGAAATATCCCTGATTTATTAAATTTTACAATTTCACCCTGATTTGTGAAAAACTATCGAAATACCCCTGAGGTCCCAAAATTACCGAAATACTCCCAGATTTCAAAATGTTTCAAAATACCCCGGGAATTTAAGAGTTCCAAAATACTTTTTGGACAAAATCATCCGAGAACTTTTATTTTTGGAAAATTACAAAAATACCCCTGTAGGACAAAATTACGAAAATACCCCTGGGTAGTGGAAAAACAATCACAATGAAAACTACAACGTCTCTTTGAATGAATGAATAGAAGGACTGTGTGCATGTATGAATACGAAAGAACCACTCCTAAAACTCCTATCATAAAATTTCTTCGCGGATAAGCAAGTGAAACAAAGGTACTAATGCATAAAATTCTTAAACAGATAAACGCAATCATTAGAAATGAGTACAAGAGGTCGTGGGCCTTGCCCGTAGTCGTGGTAGAGGTAGAATGACCTTGTCGAAGCCAGGAGGTCAGTTATGGGTGCGGAAATGAGATCCGGATCTGTCGTGCAAAAACTGAGTTTCAAGATCAGACTAGTGGTAACGATGTAGTATCCCAAGCGGTGCTCACGAGTGTTGAAACGAGTTCTTTGAGGCGGTAGCGGTGCGAGCCCGTAAATCTATGGTTGAGCGACTCGGGCTAATGGAGCGAAGTATTTAGAGGAGTTTCTAGAGTGGCACCCAGTCTTGACGGAATATTGGTTAGAATCTACTGAAAGGATTATGAGTGACCTAGATTTTACAGCTGAGGAGAAGTTGAAGGGCATAATATCTCTGCTTCGGGATGAGTCATACCAGTGGTGGCTCACTGTAAGAGATGGAGCGATGGCGGAGGATCTCACGTGGGAATTCTTTAAGGCCGCCTACCAAAAGAAGTACATAGGAGCTAGTTGCGTGGATGCGCAGCGAAAGGCTTTCTTGAACCTGGTTCAAGGCAATAAGACGGTGGCAGAGTATGAGGCCGAATTCCTCCGGTTGAGTAGGTATGCTCGTGGTATTGTGAGTACCGAGTATGAACGCTGTGTTAGATTTGAAGATGGGCTGAGAGATAAGCTGAGGATGATGATAGCTCCACAACAGGAACGGGAGTTCGCTGTCTTAGTGGAAAAATTGAAGGTTGCTGAAGGGGTAAGACAGTCGGTTAGACGGAATCAGGATAGAAATTGGAATAAGAGGAGCTCGGGACCTTCAAGGTTCTTTGGTAATCAACAGAAGAGGACAAGGTTTGGTGGGTCGGATCAAGCTGCTAAGCCTACTGTGTTGCTAATCCTCAATGGCCGCCACGGTGTGCTCGGTGTGGCAAGTCTCACACGGGAGAGTGTTGGAATGGTAATCGGGGATACTTCGAGTGTGGGTCCATGGAGCATCGAGTTAGAGATTGTCCGAAGAAAGTAGCTAGGCTGAGATCAGAGGGTCGGGATCGTGCACCAAATAGGAGGGATAATCAACAGCCTCAGAGGGGTCGTGGTTCAGGAAGAGGAGGTAATGGTATTGACAGAGGTCGTGGGGCATCGAGGGGAGGTACCGGTGGTACTGAGGCTATGCAACCTGGTCTAGTCTATGCCGTGAGGCGTCAAGAGGAGGGCGATGCACCGGACGTTATAACCGGTATGTTCTTGATCTTTGGTGTACCCTATAATACTTTGATTGACATTGGCTCAACCCACTCATACATTACTAGTAGCGTAGTGGAAACTTTGCACTTAGACTCTGAGCTTACTTCTAGGAAGATGACTGTATTAAGCCCCCTAGGTCACTCTGTAGAAGTAAGTAAACTCTATAGGAACGTACCCCTAGAACTTCAAGGGGTCGTGTTCTTGGCTGACTTGATGGAACTACCGTTTTGAGAGTTTGACCTAATCCTCGGGATAGATTGGCTAGTAAAGTATCAGGCTAGCCTGGATTGCGCAGCTAAGTGCATGGTAATAAAGACCGTGGAAGGTGATGAGGTGGTGATGATAGGTAAAAGGAGGGATTACCTATCTAATCTTGTTTCGGCATTAAAGGCGAAAAGGATGGTCAGGAAGGGTTGTGAAGCTTATGTGGTGCATGTTTGTGCTTTGGAAGCTAAGGATATTACTGTGAGAGATGTCCGGACCGTAAGGGATTATGTCGATGTGTTTCCAGAGGAGCTTCCGGGTCTACCTCCGAACCGTGAGGTTGAATTTGGTATAGACTTACTACCCAGAACCGCGCCAGTATCTATAGCACCGTATCGAATAGCGCCGAAAGAATTGGTAGAGTTGAAGGCTCAGATCCAGGAATTGTTGGATAGAGGGTTCATCCGACCAAGTGTATCGCCTTGGGGAGCTCCAGTGCTTTTTGTCAAGAAGAAGGATGGGACAATGAGGATGTGCATAGACTATCGCCAGCTGATTAAGTTGACAATAAAGAACCGGTATCCTCTGCCCAGGATTGACGATCTGTTCGATCAACTCAAAGGAGCATTGGTGTTCTCTAAGATTGACCTTAGGTCAGGGTACCATCAGCTTAAGGTGAAGGAGGCTGATGTCCACAAGACGGCATTCCGTACTCGGTATGGACATTACGAGTTTCTAGTAATACCTTTTGGTCTGACGAATGTACCGGCCGCATTTATGGACATGATGAACCGGGTTTTCCAACCCTATCTAGATCAATTCATCGTGGTGTTCATAGGCGACATTTTGGTGTACTCGAAGTGCGAGGAGGAGCATGGCGCACATCTTCATGTGGTTCTACAAGTTCTAAGGAGAAAGCAATTTGTCGCCAAATTCAAAGAAATGTGAGTTCGGCTCAAGGAGGTAACTTTTTGGGACATGTTGTTTCATTGAGGGCATCGGGGTAGATCCCGTAAGATTGAGGCGGTTTAGAGTGGAAACCACCTGGTCGATTCTGAAATTCGAGTTTTTGGGGTTGGCGGGATATTATAGGAGATTTGTGGAAAATTTCTCCTTAATCGCATCACCGATTGGTAGTTGTTGAGAAAAGGGTTCCATTTGTGTGGTGCGAGAAGCGTGAAGAGTTTCGATGAGTGAAGAGGATTTTGATGAAGCACCGGTCTTAATTCACTGAGGCGGAAAGGAGTTCATTGTGTATTGCGATGCATCGCATACTAGTTTAGGCTGTGTGCTGATGCAAGAAGGAAAGGTGGTTGCTTATGCGTCACGGCAGTTGAGGCCTCACGAAGCTAACTACCCGACACATGATCTGGAATTGGCTGCTGTGGTTTTTGCCTTGAAAATTTAGAGGCACTATCTGTACGGGGAGAAGTCGGTAGTGTACACAGATCATAAGAGCCTGAAGTACCTCCTGACTTAGAAAGATTTAAATCTGAGGCAGCAGAGGTGGATTGAGTTGTTGAAGGACTACGATTGCTCAATCGAATACCATCTGGTAAGGCTAATGTGGTAGGCGATGCATTGAGTCGAAGGTGGTAGCGGTTTGCGAGCAATGTTTGCTCATCTAAGTCTCTATGAGGATGAGAGCCTTTTGGCAGAATTGCAAGTGAAGCCGTCTTGGATTAATGAGGTCAAAGAAAGACAGATGATCGATGAAGCTTTGAATACTCGGAGGTTACAAGTACAGAATGGTGAGGCCGAAGGTTTCAGCTTGGGCAGTGATGGAGTGTTGTACTTTCGGGAGAGTATGCATACCTAAGGATGATGAGTTGAGGCGTGAATCATTAAAGAAGCTCATAGCGGTCGTCGCTATGCACCCGGAAGCGACAAGATGTATCGGGATTTAAGGAGAAGCGATTTTGGTGGCAGTGCAAGCGGAAGTAATCGAGTTAGTGGGCAAGTGTCGACATGCCGACAAGTTAAGGCTAAGCATCAATTGCCATCGAGTACATTACGGTGGTAAAGATCCCACATGGAAGTGGGAGGAGATTACTATGGATTTCGTAAGTGGGCTTCCCTTACGCCCATGAAAAGATGCGATTTGGGTGATAGTGGACGGTTGACCAAGTCGGCCAATTTCACACCGATAAGGGTTGATTACTCGCTTCAAAGGTTAGCCAGGCTGTATATAGCTGAGATAGTGCGGTTGCATGGAGTACCAGTGTCCATTGTCTCGGATCGAGACCCCCAGCTTACGTCAAGATTCTAGAAGGCTTTACATCAGGAGTTAGGCACGAAGTTAAATTTTAGCACAACTTTTCACCCGCAGTTTGATGGTCAATCTGAGAGGGTTATTCAAGTATTGGAAGACATGTTGAGGGGCTGCGTTTTGGATTTTCGTGGCAGTTAGGAGGAGTATTTACCTTTGGTAGAGTTCGCTTATAACAATAGTTATCAAGCGAGTATTCAGATGGCACCGTATGAGGCGTTGTGTGGTCAGAAATGCCGTACTCCTACTTGTTGGATGGAACTAGGAGAGCGACAGATCTTGGGTCCAGAGTTAGTGGCAGAGACGGAGGATAAAGTTAGAGTAATTCGGGCTCGTCTTAAGGAGGCGTCGGACAGGCAAAAATCCTCTGGCCGATCTTAAGCGCAGAGAGGTTGAATATCGATGGTGATAATGTCTTCTTGAAGGTATCACCTTGGAAGAAGGTCTTGAGGTTTGGCGAAAGGGCAAGCTAAGCCCTAGATTCATCGGACCGCATACGTGTTGAAAGCAGCGTGGGACCGGTAGCTTACCGACTTGAGTTACCGGCGGAATTGAGCGGATCCATGATGTCTTCCATGTTTCAATCTTTGAGGCGCTATTGATCGGATCCATCACATGTAGTCGGTTGAGGAAATTGAAGTGAACTTAGACTTGTCTTTCGAGGAGGAGGTCTGATTTTAGATCGAGATGTCAAAGTTCTGCGGAGGAAGTCAGTGCCTTTGGTAAAAGTGCTATGGCGAAACCATGGTACGGAGGAGGCCACATGGGAACCCGAGGATGTGATGCGGCGACAATACCCCCAACTCTTCTGATCCAGGTAATTTCGAGGCGAAATTCTTTTTAAGGGGTAGAAGCGTAGCATCCTAAATTAGGGGTTGTTTGTAATTTAATTATTTTCCCATATGTGTGCTTGAAGAAATAAATTCTCGTTTGCTAGACATGTTTTAGGGTCTAGAAATAACCCCGAGCTAGGCGACTTAGGACTAAAAATTTCTTTTTAAGTGTTTAAAAGAAGGAAGCTAGGTGAGATAGGGGTTAAGATAAATTTGGGGAGAAGCATGACACAAAGAATTAAGTGGCAAAGTGGTGTCATCACGCTACTTAGGAGCTTGGAGGTGGCAATGGGCGCAGTCTTGGGTTGACTGCAGAGTATCGCCTTGGGAGTTTTATTTTCTTTTGCCTTAGGAAGGGAGTCGGCCTAGGAAGGCCTTAAGAATAAATGTCGAGGTTTTATGACATGAAAGTCAATGCGGAAGAGTGGCTTGGGGCGTTGTAAGGGGCTGCGGTAGATTGCTCCTTTAGGTCCCAAGTTCGAACCATGGGAGCTGCAGTTTGGTGTTTTTATTTTTCATTGGCGTGAAGAGGAGAGAAGAAGTTGGACTGACATGGGCGGTGGAAGGATAAGGATTAAGCAAGTTCTATTTTTTTTAAAAATTCGGCTGGAAAATGGAGGATTATTATTATTTTTTGTTTATCTTTTTGAAGAGGTGATAATAGATAGGTATTGTTTAGATTAAGTAGATGGGTTGTTGTTTAGTTAAATTTGGAAGATTAGGATAATTACTATTTTATTTTCTTTTATTATTATTTGAAGAGGTGGCTAAGTGATGGGATAAACATTGTTTTATTTTATTTAGTTTAATGTGTGATAAAGAGACGTTTAATTGAGATTGGGTAAGTGCTGAATTTTTATTTTATTATTAGGGAAAGTGCCATCCTTTTGATTCTTTCTTAATCTTCATTACCAAATTTCTAGTCAAGAAATTCTCTCTTGTTCTCTCTTTTCTTTGAGGCAAGAACCAAACTTTAAGTGACCATTTGGGATAATTCGTGCATCTCTTTTCCCTTTATTATCTTTTACCTTGCCAAAGCCGAAACTTCCATCAAACTCACCCCTTGTCGTATTACTCTTCTTTTCTTTACTTAGGCCGAATATTGTAGCTTCATTTGCTCTATATTTCGCAAACGGTGACCGAATCTTTCAGAAGGCAAAGAGGGAAGGAGTTTTCGGGAAGTTGATCTGTAGTGGTAAGTATTTTCTCTTTAGCATTCAACTTTGGGTTCTTTCTCTTTTGGTATGCCGAAAGCAAGGGTAAGCCTTAATATTTTGGGTTGGCCGAACCTTATTAGGACCTTGGTTTCACGTCTTGTTTTGTAGTCAAGGGAGGATAGCATTAAAGGAGTAAGGAGATCTTTTGGGATTTGATTCCCCAAGGTAAGGAGGTAAGTAATATTCGGCCATAGGCCTTGATCATGTATAATTGTGCAAGCCGATTCTAACAAGTGTTTTGGTAGGGATCTCGACAAGTCAGGTGATAATTTTAGGATTTCGGTAAGTGTGGTAAGTGAATAGTTATATTCGGCCAAAGGCCATTTTTGGGTATCCATGTATAACCGATTATGTGCCATGGATTTAGGGGCTAATCGGCCAAGGAAAACAAAGGCTTCGGGATTTGGTTGGAAACCAAATCGGTTCAAGGTGAGTGTTATTTCAAGTACAACATATCCTTAGGGATTATTTGGTTTGGTCGAATAGGCCTAAGTCCCTAACCCTGTTGTTGGCCGATTATAGGGTCAAGAATCTAGCGTCGTAGAGCGGATCTTCGGGATCTAGGAATTTCGGTGGTAACGGGTGTGTAAAACTCATTACACGCTTTATTAATTAACATTGCCATATTGTTGCCTTTTAATCTTTTGGTAGTGATTTGCTTGTCAGCATAAGATTGGATTCCGGGTAAGTCCCCTATTTCGTGATCTATGATGTGTATTTGAGTATGCCATCGCATGCTGTTAAATGCTAAGCTATACATAAATGCATGATATATGATAATTGTTATGTAAGCATGATGATGGTGGGATTGATGAGAGGAGGGGGATGATTTTTATGGACTGTCACCTGTGGTTTTGACCACACCGTTGATAAATCGTGACTAAGTCCCAGTGGTTTGGTACCACCAGTGGTTTTGACCACACTTGATAAATTGTGACCTATGGTCATCGATGGTTTTGACCACACGATGGGTTGGCCCCATCATTTGATTTGTGACTCTAGTCACCGATGGTTTTGACCACCGTGGTTTTGACACACGGGGTAGTAAAGAGATACGGATGGTTAGTTTGGTTGCATGTTGCATGTCTATTAATGATTTGTGTATGAGTTACATTTTCGGTGGGGATTTACACTTGAGTCTTGGTGACTCACCCTTCCCATACTATTTTGCGATGAGTAGATCGCGGAGGCGGGGCCGAGAGGACTCGAGGCGGCCGTGCTGTTCTCGATTTGGAGCCTTATTTAAATCGGTTTTAGTTCATTTATTTTCTAAGTCTTTTTATTTTGGGTTGTAATAAGGCCGCTAATTATTTGGATGTTTATTTTATTGTTTTATTTTACTTATGTTATAATGCAAATGAAATTTATAAATGTTAAGTGAACCGGTTAAAAGTAACTTTTACAAACTTAATAACTTCTACGGTTTTCAAAGATGTTACCATCGGGTAACAAAATACACCAAGTCAACTATAACCTTGACAAATTTTAAAATTTACATGATCAAACGTTTTTAAAGGGTTTATCAATACAACCATGTTTATAAAAATAATCCCAACTGAGTTTTATCAAACCCTGTTTTAATACCTTAGCCATATTTTAACAAGTTTTCACCAAACACTTAAAATTACTTCAAATCATTTTACTCCGTGACATACCAGATCTGGTCAAGACTCATGGGCCGGGTTTGGGGTGTTACATCATCCTTTCTCGTGTATGTTTCGGAACGTCCAAAATCACATGTCGATTGCCAGCCACTGGAAGATGATGCCATTCTCCAGTAAGTGTTCCCAGAATTGAACATCGACCTAATGAGGTGCATGTCCCATCCACTAGCCGAGTGTCGTGCTGGGGTCGTGTATTCCATTCTACCACCAAAACCTGATGGTTTGGTGTTCTGTCTGCCATGATTGAACCCATTGATGATTCTGGGATATCATAATGGGAACTTTCTAACAAAGTGGTTGTACTATTGACATTTTCAACTGTTCTTGCCTCTCAAACATGAAGAGATGTTAAAGTCGCAAGTCCTTCATCTGGTCTTGAAAATTCAACATATAACTCAAGAAACAATATTCACTTTTGAGGTGCATCTGCACCATCACCTCCAAGCCCTAGCACCTTTGATATCAAATGAGTCATATCTCACGGGATCGACCATAGCACAAAATCGATACTTAATAGACGAAACTCTCATTGCCATAGATCCGAAGAATTTTCACATGATTATTTTACAAAGTTCTGTCAACTCTATATTCTGGTTAAAAACCATTCAAGCTGTGTTCTCTGATAAAAAAATCACGCTGTTCTCGGTGTCTCGGACCTCACTGTCGTAATAAATAATATCACTAATTCGTCCACTCATTTTCAACCAATTTATCTGTCAAGAGAAATTCAAAATACAAAAAATTAACATAAAAAATCAAAACATTATGCAATAAATATAATGCTTCATATAAATATTAACACGAAAAATCAACTTATACCTTCAACCCCAACTTCTATTCTTGTAAACTTCTTCAATTTATATTTCTCCAACTTATGCCACCAGAGGCTAAAATATGGATCATTTATAGCCTAAGGATAACGTCCCACTCCTTTCTGTAAAATGCCCCGGGTAATGGGGGTTGAAATTTGTAGAGGAAAAACGCTCCAAGCAAGACACACTATCAGAAGCAGTACTGAAAAGGGCGTTTAACTAGAAGCATTTTTAGTACTTTTCTTGACAGTGCATCTTGCTTGGAGCGTTTTTCTCTACAAACCTCAATTCCCACTATTCGGGGCATTTTCACAAACCTCATCTCGGGAATCCCGAGATATTTTTTCAGAATCATCTCCTTAAATTTATTTTCTCAAAAGTAGCAGTACTGAAAAAGGGCGTCTAGCTGGAAGCATTTTTAGTACTTTTGCTGACTATGCATCCTACTTAGAGCGTTTTTTTCTTTACAAAACTCAACACATCTCGTCAAAATTATTTCTTCAAAACCCATCCCCTCAAAATTTATTTTTAGAACCCTTAAACCCTAAAAATTAAACTAAACCCAAATTTCATAAACCCTAACCCTAAATCAAAAAACTTAAAAATTTAAAACCCTAAACATTAATTGGCATTGGAAAAACGTGGGCAAAAGTGCACCTACATGGTTGCGCTTTTCTACTTTTCATTGAAAACAACGCCAGCTCAACATATTTTAGGGAAATCGACCATTTCCAGTAATTTTTAACAAAACAACTCATTTCCGTAATTATTTTGGAAATGAGCCTTTCCTGGACATTTAGTCATGGGAATGTGTCATTGGTTGATTTAATTTATTTTTAACAGAAAATCGGGCCGGGCTAGTGGGCTGTATAGAATTTATTAATAGTACAGATACTAAAGTGATAATCTAACTATAGTATAGGGGTCAAAGGAGGTATTAAGCCATTAAATTAAATATGGCTTGAAAACTGGTCCTTTCACCGAGTCAAAATCTAGGAAATCACAAAGCCTCATCTAAAAACAGCGAAAGAATTTGAGAACTACATCTAAGTATATATATGTCACCCATTCTTCCGTTTCCTATTTTTGGTTTCATGGACATCATGTGGTGTTCTCTCTTTTATATTCCTATAAATTCCTCAGCAAATCATCGGTGAATCACCATCCTTTATTTTATCTGAGAACATGAATAAGCTTTCTTTCTTGCTATTTTTGCTGCTTGTGGTTTCTCTTGCTTTCGTCAATGGCGAAAAATCAAAAGATGACAAATCAAAAGACGACAAATCAAAAGACGACAAATCAAAGCATGAAGTCGGAATATATGAGCTGAAGAATGGGAACATGTCTGTTAAGTTCACGAACTGGGGTGCATCCGTTATCTCCATTATTCTTCCGGACAAAGATGGTTGGTTCCTTTTGTCTGGTTTGGTTTCGATTTCCTTGTTTCTGGGTTGATTTCTTCTTTCATATTTTTGGTCTTTCTGCTATTTTTCAGGGCAACCAGGTGATATTATTCTTGGATATGATGATGTGAAAGAGTATATGGTGAGTTTTTGTTTCCCGTTTCTTCAGAGTTTTGCATCTTTTATTTCCATGATTCTGTCTTGATTTTGCTTTGGTTTTTGTCAATGGAGACATGGGGAATCACTGAGTTTTTCTCAGTCTGTTTCTCCGTTCGTAGGAAAAAATGTTACTGATAGATCATAGATTGTTGTCCTATATGATAATAATAATAATATGTTTGAAGAATCTAATCCAAATCAAGAACTGGGTTTCGGTTTTTTATCAGCTTTGATTCTTTAAATATTATAAATGACAGTGACGTCAAGCCATTTTCTATTAATACATTGGCTTGATTATGCATTGAATAGTAGTGACCTGCTGGCTTGTAAGAATCGTGATCTTCTTTTTAACTTGCAGAACGATGCTAATTACTTTGGTTCAGTTCTGGGGCGGGTAGCAAATCGAATCGCAGGGGCAAAAATACCATTAAATGGAGCTCAATTTACACTACCGGCTAATGATGGGAAAAACACACTTAACGGTAAAGTTGAATAAATCTCTTAGCTTTCTAAATTCCTTGCTCTTCTGATACTTCGTGTTGCAATTCAATGGAAAACATTAGGTGGCCCTAAAGGATTCTCTGATGTTATCTGGGAAATGAAGAAGATTGAGAAAGATGCTGAAGATCCCACCATAGTCTTTGCTTATCATAGCAAGGATGGTGAAGAAGGTTAGCAAATATACCAAGTATCTTTATTCCAAATATGATCATCCACTAATATATTTGATTTCTTGTAACAGGATTTCCCGGCGAAATCAAAGTCACCGTCCGGTACCTCCTTCGTTCCGATAACCGGTTGAGAGTGCAGTTGAAGGCCAAGTCTTTAGACGAGCCTACCCCTGTGAATCTAGCAACACATATCTATTGGAACCTTGGTAACCATGACAGTGGCGATATCTTGTCCCATCATCTTCGGATTTACGCCCCCCAATACACGCCCGTCAATGAAGAACTCATCCCCACAGGCGCACTTCAACCTGTACAAGGCACTCCATACGATTTCCTCGAGTTGAGACCCATCGGGAGCCGAATCAAGGAACTCCAGAAAGGTTACGACATAAACTACGTCATAGACGGTCCTAACGACCACATCAAGATGAAGAAAACAGCAGTAGTGAAGGATGAGAAGTCGGGGAGAGTTATGAAACTGTATACCAATCAACCGGGCGTGCAGTTCAACTCCGGAAGCCAGATCAATAATGTGAAGGGAAAAGGTGGGGTTATATATAAACCTCATGCGGGACTGTGTTTGCAGACTCAAGGGTTTCCGGATGCAGTGAATCACCCCAATTTCCCTTCCCAAATTATTACCCCTGGGAAGCCTTACAAGCATAAAATCCATTACAAGTTCACCATTGCATCATCTGACAAAAAATCAGATAAGGCATAACCACCAGTTTCCTTCTTTCCTAACAATGAAACTGATGAGATTTGATTTTACCAACTTTTCCGCGTCTTCTTCTTTCATGTTGTAACAGTTCCTCCTATGGGAATTCATTGTAATTGTTATAGTAATTCTTTCATTTTTGTGATTTGATGATTTATTCTTTCATCAATCAATTAAATACTAGTAGTTCTTTTCTTTTGTTTCATCTACAGACTTGTTCTGATTTAGCTTAATGATTGCTATATAATAAAAAATATTTTTTTTATGTTGGACTGGTTTCCCAGGCTAAAAATCTTTATCTCGGTGTCCCTTGGTGCCATTTTCTCGGTAGTTGCTATAAATATGGAATGCTACACTAAATAGATAAATTTGTATCTTAATTTTATAAAAATTACAATATAATTACACTCTATTAGTCAAACACATTTAAGAATTCAAATTCATTTAAATTACTAGAAAATCCAATTATTAGTTTACTAGAAAATGTAATTATTAGTTTAATAATTATATGTTCATCCAATTAATTTGTGGTGTCCAAACATACTTAAAAGTGAATTCATTCTTTTGAACATTTATGCATAGATGGGTGACCTTTTTAAGCCTAAACCACTTGTACTAGATAGAATTGGTTTTGTATTCAAGGCTTTTCATAAATCTTAATTTTGTATGGTAAGATTTTTGTAACACCCTAACGTTTTCGATTTGACATGTTGCATGATTTCAGTATCGAATATGAGAATTTTGTAACACCCCAATGCACCAATTTTTGGTTCTTACCTATTTGAACTCAGACTTTTACTTACATCAAAGTGTACGAGTCACGCATAAATAGTCTGTCATCCACTCAGAATTTAGGTATGTCACACTATGAATGCCACAAGTGAATAAATCCATAAACGGATTCAAGATCTATTTTGCTTGGGTCTTGTCCGATGTACTGTCAGTCCAGTTAGTCACATCTATATCTTTATCTTCTAGGAGTCATCCGCTTTGATGCCCAAGACAAGGCATCCCCCAATTGGACTTGATAGATGACATATTAGTCTTTCAATTGGTTTTCTCATTTCCAATTAGAATAAGGACATGTTTAGGTTCATCTACTAATACAAGCTATCTTTTTGTACTACGATTCGACCATGTAATACTGCTTAGTATTAGTTAAACATTTAGAGAACCAATGAGCAACATTTGCTTCCATTTTTCTTAGTGTGCAAATATAATGTGAGGGAAATTATACAAAATATGTTCATGTAATCAATGAATTTGTTTTATTAACCAATCTGTTTGGAAAAATTACAAGTATATATTGACAAAATCCTACACTTAGGGCACCAAATCCAACACACATATTGTTACACGACTTGATGACATGATCGTGTGACCCATTTATACACGACATCAGCCTTCCACACGGTCTAAGTACATGGTTGTGTGCTATTGCACTACACGACCTCAGTATGTCACACAGCCTAGCCACACAGTTTTGTGACCCTTATTTTAAATTTTACCTTGTTTTTCCAACATGATTCGAATTAGCCCTTACTTGTTTCTAAATTGATTTAGGGTTTCATAGGCTCATTTAAGTCCTAATTTTGTATGAATAGCATGACTATTTTATGATTATCTATTAATGATTGTTTAAATTGAATTTTGAATTGAAATATCATGTTCTTATCCTGTTAAATGTTGTAGCATCCCGTAACCCTAATTCAATAACGAAAACGGGTGAGGTGGTGTTACATTTAGTGGTATCAAAGCTACGATTTAGTCAATTTTCAGACTGAACGTAGTACATCTGGAGTCTAGAAATTACATGCCACATAAACCTACAATAGTGTGATGTTATTTGATCCGATCTAACCCTATTTTTCTTATAGATTTAAAAGATGTCGTCAGAATCCAATCGTGCTACCACTGATGAGGTAGACAGTAATGTCAAGGCTTCCAAATAGGAAGTAACTCATAGTCTACTAGTTTCGCAAATGTCTGAAAGTGAAGTTAAAAATGTCTTTTTCGACTTAATGAGTCACTGGTTCTTGAAATTCATGCGAGCCAATCTTGCAGCTCAGCAACCTCCATGCCTTGTTGTGCCTCTTGTGGCACATCCTCAAATGACTTAAAAAGATCAACGGCCCTAGATCGACAAAATCAAATAGTGTGGTGTAGAGGAATTTAGAGGTAAAATGGATGACAACCCAACTAGGGCAGAATACTGGCTTGAAAACATTCAGAGAGTTTTTGATGAAATGGCCTATCCCCCTGATAATTACCTCGCATGTGTCGTGTTTTTGCTTAAAGATGAGGCTTATAATTGGTGGTCAACATTAATAATGGTAGTACCAAAAGATAGGGTTAACTGAGATTTCTTCAGATCCAAGTTCAGAAAGAAGTATGTTAGTAAACGATACCTAGAATGAAAAAAGAAAGAATTTCTTGATTGAAACAGGGAAGTAAATTTGTAGCAGAGTATAAGTAAGAGTTTGTGCAACTTAATAAATACGCCCAGGATATTATGCCAATCGAACAAGAAATATGTATCCATTTTGAAGATGGGTTAAATGATAAGATTAAAATGTTAGTTGGCGCGATAGAATTACGAGAGTTTGTGGTGTTATTTGATCGAGCACAACAGGTGGAAGAAATTTGCAACAACAAGAAATAGAATGAAAGAAAAGCTCAGAATTTCGGTAAACGAAGTTTGTCCAGACCGTTTTCAGTTCCTCTATCAAAGAAATTGAGGGAAGCTTTCAGTTGATTTACTTCACCATCTGCGTTTTTGAATAAAAACAAATTAAGGTAGAATGATTCGAGATTTCAGATTGTGCTTGTGGATAGAGTTGGTAGTGTTAGTAATGCTCCAAGACTTGTATGTGAGCATTGTGAAAAATTGTATGTTGGTGAATGCAGGATCAAGTTAAGTTCATGTTTCAGATGTGGACCGATGAATCATTTCTTAAGAAATTGCCCAAGAAAAGTGGGAAACACTAATGAGCGAGTGTAAAGCAGTTGCCTATGCCTCAAAAAGGTAGATGTCCTGGTTAGAATAGTAACACTAGAGGTAATCGCAGTGGGACCAAAGATACAACTATTATTAGAAGCTAGAGCATTTGCTCAAGCGTATGCCATCCGAGCTAGGGAAGAAGCTACCATACCCAATGTTATTGCTAGTACACCTTATCTTGTTGATGTTACTGTGTATGCTCTGATTGACCCTTGGTCAACTCATTCATATATTTGTACTACATTAGTAACAAATAAGAATTTAACTGTTGAGTCAATCGAGTTTGATGTCCGAGTCACAAATCCACTGGGTTAGAGTGTGATAGTTAACTTAATATGTCAAAATTGTCCACTGAGAATACTAAGTTGTGGCTTTCCTATTGATTTGATGTAGTTACCATTTCATGAATTTGATATCATTCAAGGAATAGACCGGTTGATGTTACACGATGCTATAGTGAGTTGTAGATTGGAATGGATTAATCTTAAATGTCAAACTAGTGAAATGATTACAGTTGAGTCTTACAGATCAGGTAGTGCTACTAGAGTTATTTCAGCTATCTCTGAGTAGAAATTGATTTGAAAAGGCTGTGAGGCATTTGTAGCATATATACTTGACATTAGGGAATCGAGATCGAAGATTGACCAGGTATTGATTGTTAGCAAGTTTTCTAATGTGTTTCATGAAGAGTTGATAGGATTACTGCCTGAATGTGAAGTTGAGTTTGTAATTGATTTCATGCTTGAGACTACTTCGATATCAATTGCACCGCATAGAATGGCACTAGTTGAGTTGAAAGAACTTAAAGCACAATTGCAAGAATTGTCAGATAGAGATTTTATTCGGCCAAGTGTATCTTCCTGGGTGCACATGTGTTTTTTTTTTTTGTGAAAAAGAAAGACGGGCCGATGAACTTGTGTTTCAATTACTAGAAATTGAATTAAGTCACAATAAAGCATAAATATCCTTTGCCATGTATCGACGATTTGTTTGACTAGTTGAAAGGCGCAATAGTGTTTTCAAAAATAGACCTCATGTTAGGTTATTATTAGTTGCAAGTAAAAGATATTGACATGCTGAAAATTACTTTCTGAACTCATTACGACCATTATGAATTTTTGGTAATGTCGTTTTGATTAACTAATGCTCCTACTGTTTCTATGGATTTGATGAATCGAGTTTTCCAGCCTCATCTAGATAGATTTGTGGTTGTATTTATTGATGATATATTGATCTATTCTAAAACAGAGTCTGAGCATGCTCAACATTTGAAACTTGTGTTACAGACTTTGCCTAAGATAAGCAATTATACATAAAATTCAATAAATGTGAGTTCTGGCTCAGAGAGGTTGGGTTTCTTGGCCACATGATTTCTACGAACGGAATTTGTGTTGACCTGAGTAAAATTTTCACAATAGTTAACTAGGAACCTCCAAAAAATGTCTCTAAGGTGCGTTGTTTCTGGGCTTAGTTGGTTATTATAGACGATTCGCTAAGAATATTTCGATACTTGTTTGGCCGATGATGAATTTGTTTCAGAAAAATATTGATTTTGTTTGGTTGGATAAGTGTCAGTAAAGTTTTGATTAGTTGAAAGTTTTATTGACAGAAGCTCTTGTACTGACTCAATTTGAGTCCGAGAAAGAAATACTAGATCTAGGTTATTGTTGACAGACTAACAAAATTAGCTCATTTTATTCTAGTCAGAACAAATTACTTGCTTGAAAAGTTAGTTGAATTATATGTATCTGAGATTGTCAGATTGCACAAAGTGCCGTTGTCTACCATTAAGGATTGAGACCCGAGATTCACCTCTAGATTTTAGGGTAAGCTTCACGAGGCTCTGGGTATTAAAATTAATTTTAGTATAGTGTTTCATCCACAAACTGACGGACAGTTGGAATGGGTAATACAAATCTTGGAAGACATGTTACGATGTTGTATTATCGAATTCGAGGGTAGCTGAGAAAAATATTTGTCGTTGGCCAAATTCGTGTGTAATAACAACTATCAGTCCAGTATTAAAATGGCACCATTTAAAGCTTTATACGAAAAAAAATGTCGAACTTTGTTATACTAGTCAAAATTGAGCGAAAACAAGTTACTTGGGACAAACTTGATTTGTGAACATGAAGATAAAGTTTGTGTTATTCGGGATTGCATGAAAGTTGCTTTAGATCGTTAGAAATCGCACGCTGATTTGAAAAGAAAAGATATAGAATTTGTTGTTGGCAATCGAGTTTTTTAAAAGTTTCATCGTGGAAAAAGGTGCTAAGGTTCGACAGAAAAGGGAAACTTAGTCCGAGGTTTATTGGGTCGTATGAGATTATTGAAAAAATTAGTCCTATAGCTTATAGATTAGCTTTACCATCTGAACTAAAAAAGATTCACAAAATTTTTCATATTTTGATGTTGAGATAGTATAGATCATATCCTTCACATGTGATTTCTCCCAGCAAGATTGAATTGTAGCTTGATCTGTTATATTCATAGGAGCCAGTATCGATTTTAGCTCATGAAATAAAATAATTTCGAAAAAAGGGTATCATTGCTAAAGGTTATGTGGCACCGACACGGTATCAAATAAGCTATATGGGAAATTGAGGAATCAATGAAGTCACAATACTTGAACTTACTCTCAGGTAAAAAATTTGAGGACGAAATTTCTTAAAGTGGTGTCAGAAGCTGTGGTTTCGGGACCACAAATCCAATAACTGAGTTCGTAAATATTATTATTTCATATTTATGAGTCAAATGTAATATTATATGAAATTTTGATCTGATAATTTTTGCTCATTGAACGAATAATTTTGTCCCTAAAGTCAAGTGGTTTTGGAAATTGAGATATTGGGACCTTGTTTTCGTAAATCGAGCCCATAAATATTTTATTAAATATTTATAGAGTTACTCTATAGGTGTGTTGAAGTTTGGGTCGAAAATTTTAATGTTTGATTAGTTAATTGAAAAAAAGGACTAAATCGTAAAAGACGTAAAACATAATTGCTGTTGAATTTTATTAATTCAATGGCTTATTTAGTTAATGGGAGAGGACTTATATGGTAATTAAACCATAATGATAAAGCATGGACGATTAAGGCATTATTTTCTATTTTTTGTATTATAACTTATAAATTAAAATAATAATTAAATGTTAAAATATTAAAAACAAAAGAACATCATTTTCATGAGTTTTTTCTCCATCGAAATTAGAAGCAAAGACACACCATTGAAGGAGTTTAAGGCTCGACCAAATTGTGTCTTTGCATGTAAGCCCTTCGACTATCGGTCTTTCATAAATTTTATGTTTTTGAGATCGTTGTAGCTTAATCTAGCTAACCCAAGGATTATTTTGTGATTCTGTCAAAATTTTGTAAACATTTCATTGATTTTCATGAAGCTTGATGATGAATTTGGGCTAGTTTGTGAAGTGATTTTGAATAGTTTTGAGTTTAATGACTAAAACGATAAATGTTGAACTTGGTTTGGTTTTCTTGTGAAATTTCAAAATTATAGGGGCTATATAAGATTGTTATTAATTTGGGACTATGGGTTAGGGAATAATTGTGAAAATACCTTGTTTCGATTGTGAGAACTAAATTGCATAAAGTATAAAACTTTAGGAAATTATGAAAAATGTTAAATGAAAGTCATATGCATCAATTTGATTGATATAAAGTATATGAGAGCTAATAATTGAAATAAAACTAATATTTAGATCAAGAACCGATAGATAATTGTGGACAAGAGAAAATTGTTGACTAGTCCCTAACATTGTCATTTTTGTTGTTTAGCCTTGGTAAGGTCATACGATTTAATTTGGTATATTTTTTTAATATTATATTGATTTATGAATTGTGGTATGTTTACTATATATATTTGAATTGTTACAAATTGGTATAAGGTGACAAAGTGAATTAAATTGAAAAGTGTTATACGATTACTTGTATCATGCGGATGAACATTGAATAGGATACAATTGGCATGCCAATAGGTTATTTTGTGAACTATATGGGATTTATATATGATGAGATGATGATACATGAATGGATATTGTACGCTGAATATACCAGAATTCAACATTTGTTGCGGATTATCGAGTTATCTTTACAGTGATCCTGGCGTGTTTCTAGGGGCAGATGTAAAGCCTACGGGCTTGGCATTTGGTGCCCAGGCATGTTTCTAGAGGATGTTAGACTATGGGCTAGGCACTTGGTGCCTAGGCATGTTCTTAGTTGGATTAGCTCGATTGAGCATTCTAGCGTGTTTTGGGTGGATAATTGCATATCCGTTGTTGAAACCAGTTTTTGTTTGGAAAACGAGCTGACTTTAAAAAGGAAAATGGAGTCGCCACCAATCTTTTTGAAGTGTGATTGGGTCACCTTATAAAACATTTGGTCTACGAATTTTAAGGAAATGGGTTCGGGAGTTGGTTACACACGAGGAAGGATTAGCACCCTTGCAACGCCCAAAATTGGTACCTCATTGGTTGATTAATGTCCTAATATCGAAAATTGAAAGAGATTTTACAATACGAATCCTTTAGAAAATGTTTGGATAATTCGAATTGGATATCAAAATTCTCTTGTTCCGAAAAGATGAAATATAGGACACGATGTTTCAAACCCTCGATACCAAGATCATTTCATGATTTCCAAAATTGATGCATTGCAATTTTAAAAGGGTATTCCACTATTTGGCCAAACTAAAATCCGAAACCCAGCACGATTCCTCGAATTTCCAAACATGAAATATTGCCTTATTTAAGAAAACATGGTCAAAATCTCTAAAGGATATTTAGTTATTTGGACGAACAGGAAATCGAAACCCAGCGCGATTGGGCACGATTCCTCGAACTACCAAACACGAAACATTGCCTTGTTTAAAAACCTTTTTATGAGTTTGGGTAAATAAAAGTGATAAAAGAAAAGTCGATGTAACCTTTAAAATTGAAAATTAGTCAAAACGTAAAAATGGTTCTACTTAGTGACTAGTGGTAATGTAAGCATGATAATAATAAAGAATGATAAAAATAAATATAATAGGAAAGGAAAAAAAATAAAATAAACGATGATATTAATAATAAAGAAATGATAAATAATAGTAATGATAAATAGTAATAATAATGGAAAAAAGTTTAAAATAACAAATAATATTGATAATAAAAATAGCAATAATAGTACTAGTAGAAATAAAAATAGTATTAATAATCAAATAATAGTGATAATATTAAAATCAATAGTGATAATAAAAAATAATAGTAATTATAACAATAATGATAATTATAATAAAGTATAATTGTAGTAATAATAATATATGTATAATAATAGTGATAAAAATAATAGTGGTAAAAAAATTAAAATAAAAAATATTAATAGTAGACAAAATAATAATAAAAGTAATAGTAAAAAATATTAGTAATAAAATAGTATAATAATAAATATAATAAATATAAGAAATAAAAATGGTAGGTAATAATAATATATCTTAATTTTAAATAAAATAGATAATAAAAAATAGTAGTAATAGAAATATTAAAAGAATAATTGTAAAATAATAATAATAATAATAATAATAATAATAATAAATTAGTAATAATAATGTTAATAGTAATGAAAATAATATATTTATAATAAAAATAATAATAATGAAGCTCAAATTAATTAATTTAATAATAATATAGCAAAAATAAACAAAATGGACCTAAATTGAATGGAAAACAGGAGCTTTGGGGCGAAATAAAAAATAAAGAAAAGAGAGAAGCACCAAACTACATGTGCGAATAACAAAGAGGGACCAAAAAGGAAAATTATCCCTCCCTTCCAAAAAGTGTTGTTGCGGTGCCAGCCACACAATGCAAAAACTAAAAACTCCTTTTTCCGATGATTTCAAAATGGGCACGTTTCTACCCCTTTTTCCGTATTTTTGCGTTTATTCTTAAGAACAAATGTAAAAAATGAATACAAAGAACAAAAATGAAAAGAACACCTCGGATATTTTGAATCTGTCTCAAAGTTCTTTGCTTTTTGTGTACTTAATTTCTCGTGTATTCGTAACTATCCAAAAAGAAAAGAAAAAAACCCCCCTTTTACAATGGTTTTGAATGGCTCTTATAGCCAAAATTTACAACTTATTTGCAAGCAAGTGGGGTGATGGAGTTAGTGGGGTAGTGGAGTTAGTGGTCGGTTTAGTGGTCTAATTGGGTTAGGGTTACTTGGGCTTAGTTAATTGGGTTTGGTTTGATTTGAGGTTATTGTTTGGGTTTGTATTTGGGCTCCGAGCTAAAAATTAGGGTAAAAAATTGGGTCATACAGCTGCCCTCTTTGCTTGTTGTCATGTAACAGGAACGAAGTAAAGTATTTAAAAGGGCCAATTTTGCCCTGTCGTGTTGAATCTTGAATTCTTGATGCTTCATTTCTTCAGGTAGCTTCATTCCATCCACTGCATCTTCAGGGGTATAGGAATTTTTGTTTCAATCTGCTCCGCTACTACTTATGATTTGTAATCTTCAGCCCGTTTCCCTATTGCTTAAAAGGATAAGGCTCACTGTCTTCAACGTACTCCACTACTGCTTAGGGAGATAGGGTGGTCTATCATTTTCCAACCTGTTGCCCTACTACTTAGGGGGTTAAGGCTCATCGTCTTCGATCTGCTCCACTCCTGCTCAGTGGAGATATGATCTGCAATCTTCAGTCTGCTCCATTGTCGATACATGGAGATAAGACTTGCTTCCACTCCTGCTCAGTGGAGATAAGATTTGCTATCTTCAGTCTGTTCCATTGCCGATACATAGAGATAAGACTTGCTGTCTTCGATCTGCTCCATTCCTACTTAGTGGAGATAAGATCTGCTATCTTCAGTCTGCTCCATTACTGATACATAGAATTGCTGTCTTCGATATGATCCACTCCTGCTTAGTGGAGATAAGATCTGTAATTTTTAACCTGTTACCCTACTGCTTTGGGGATTAAGGCTCACCGTCTTCGATCTACTCCACTACTGCTTAGGGAGATAAGATCTGTAATTTGTAGCCTGTTACCCTACTACTTAGGGGATTAAGGCTCATCGTCATCGATCTTCTCCACTACTGCTTAGGGAGATAAGATCTGTAATTTTTAGCTTGTTACCCTACTGCTTAGAGGATTAAGGCTCATCATCATCGATCTACTCCACTACTGCTTAGGGAGATAAGATATGTAATTTTCAGCTTGTTACCCTATTGCTTAGGGGATTAAGACTCATCGTCATCGATGTGCTCCACTACTGCTTAGAAAGATAAGATCTATAATTTTCAGCCTGTTACCCTACTGCTTAGGGGATCAAGGCTCATCTTCATCGATCTGCTCCACTACTGCCTAGGGAGATAAGATTTGTAATTTTCAGCCTATTACCCTACTGCTTAGGGGATTAAGGCTCATCGTCATCGATCTGCTCTACTACTGCTTAGGGAGATAAGATCTATAATTTTCATCCTGTTACCCTACTGCTTAGGGGATTAAGGCTCATCGTCATTGATCTACTCCACTCTTGCTAGGGAGATAAGATCATGCTTTTTAACTGTTACCCTCTTGCTTGGGGATTAAAGCTCATCGTCATCGATCTACTCCACTACTGCTTAGGGAGATAAGATTTGTAATTTTCAACTTGCTCCCTTGCTATCTCAAGGAGATAAACCTCTTGGCTTAAATATGCTCCATTGCCGATACATGGAGATAAGATTCACCAAAATCTATAATTCTGATCAATTTTGCTACATTGTCCTCTGGGAATCTACCTGTAGAATTGATTTCATAGGGTCTATGCTTATGCCAAATGATTAGGATGTCATGAAAAATGCTCTTTAATCAGATGAATCATGACTATTATAAGAATGGATGCAAAATGTTATTAGAATGTGATAAACCGTAAAAGTAACATTTAGGCCCACATTTAGTATGCTTTTGGATGATTTAGCCCTTGTTTTATGTAAAAAGGTGCTTTTAATCCTTTCTTTTCATATTTTATACTCAGGAAAGCACCCGAGGACAAAAAGAACGAGAAACTAGCTTAAAATGGGCAAATTTGGGCTAAAGTGGAAATCGACATGACCTGGAATTTAAGCCTCAAGACCGTGCCTCGACAATTAATTAAGACACGGCCATGCCACGATTTACACGGCTACGCCCCAATCAAAAGAATCGAGACATGGCCTGAATCCCGATTTAAATGGCCATGCCTCAAATAATAGAATTGAAACATGGCCCAACCACGAGTTACACGGGCGTGTGCCATGGTCGTGCCCCTGTTGTGGGAGAGAGCAATTTCACTCGAATTTGGATGCTTAAAGCCAAAGAAACACTTTCCAAAGCTTATTCAAATATCGAGTAGGAAGCAGACTTAAATGAGGACACTTAGAGACCAAGTAAAGTATTCTAAAAGTCTTTATAAACACCCTAAGTGCATCCTGAAAAGGGGGCGGTTAGCTAGCCCAAGGAGCCGAGCCAGGAAGATCACGTTTTGTGGAATCACTCAAAGATAGCTAGTGGATCCATCTCAAAGAGCCGTAATTCTACTCAAGACGGTGGATTTCTCCTTCAATTCCTTCAGGGGGTTTTAGGGATTTCTTATGTTTTGTTTTATCTTTTTTCTTGAGATGTTTTTGTTATTTATTATGAACTAAACCCTTTAGATACCTGAAGGGGATGAAACCTAGATGAATCCTATTATTGATATCTGAATTATATGATAAATTCTTAGTTTGTTCTTAATTATGCATGCTTAATCCAAATCGATGTGCTTAGGTGGAGGAATAGACCCTGCTTAAGAGTAGATCTAGCATAATTAAGCGGAGTTGATCGCACGCCTAGAGATAGGGTGACGAGATTTTGCTGGATTAGGGTGAAACCTAATATGGGAATCCATAGATCGATTTACTGCTATTCTAGGGGGTCATTATAAGAGAACGAGAGTTCCACTAATTAAGCTAGGGTTAGACGTTATTCGCCTCGAGAGAGGGTTTAATATACGTTAAGGAGTCTTACGGATCAAACTACGTGAATAAATCATGTGGTTCAGTGGTAAATAATAAGTGAAGTCTAGGTGGATGCTTCCAAAGGGTATCGTTGTGATCAATTGAGTTTTCTTCAAGTTATTTCCCAATTCGTTCTTTTTGTCTTTGCCTTTAGTTTAGTAGTCGTTAAACTAGATTAAATCAACCAATCACTCCATATTTTAGGCTAAATAATAAAAAGAAAGTTAGTATTAGTACTTTTAGTTCCTTTGGGTTCGATAATCCGGTCTTGCCTAAGCTATACTACTGTTCGATAGGTACACTTGCCTTTAATCGTTGTTAGAGTTAGTTTCAAGGTTCGATCTCATTCATTATAAATTTTAAAGCTCTGATTTCAACGATCAGGTTTTTGGCACCGTTGTCGGGAACTAAAATATTAAGAAAACTCTATTTTTATTACTTTAGCCGTTATTATTATTATTATTTTAGTATCTTTTGCTAATTTTATTTCTTTATTTTTCCTAGCAGGTACCTCTAGTTTATGACTAGAAGGAACACGACAGGACCTCTAGAATACGATAGTTAAATTAAAGCTACCGCTCGTAGGAATTGCAAAGAAATTAGGTGAGCCCTAAATTACACAGAATAAGAGCGAGAAGGCAGATCCAATCCTACTAAAGGGATGAACGAGAATAATCCACCATGAGATGTGGAAGAAAATAATACTCCGCATACTATGTATGATTATGCTAAACCTCATTTAACAGGAGCTGAATCTAGTATTATTAGGCCTGCTATAGCTGCTAATAATTTTGAATTAAAGCCTAATACAATACAAATAATTCAACAATTTGTTCAATTTGATGGTTTGCAGGACGAAGACCCGAACACTCATATAGATAATTGTTTAGAGTTCTGTGATACTTTCAAAATAAATGGCATTTTTGATGATGCCATTCGTCTTCGGTTATTCCCCTTTTCATTAAGAAATAAAGCCAAACAGTGGTTGTACTTGTTACTGCGAGGATCAATCTCTACATGGGACCAAATGATCGAAAATTTTTTATTGAAATATTTCTCACCGGCCAAAACGGCCAAATTATGGAATGATATCTCTTCTTTTGTACAGATGGATTTAGATGCATGGGAGAGATACAAGGATCTCTTGAGAAAGATTCCACACCATGGTCTACCCTTGTGGCTACAAGTCCAAACATTCTATAATGGTGTAAACCCCTTAACGAGGCAACTAATCGATTCAGCCGCTGGTGGAACCCTGAACAATAGAACTCCTAAAGCCGCCTACGAGTTCATTGAAGAAATGTCACTGAATAACTATAAGTGGCAAGTTACAAGGACAAAACCAATAAAATCAGCCGGAGTTTACAATCTCGATGCAGTGACCATGCTATCAACACAGGTAGAGATAATGAATAAAAAGCTTGATAGTTTGTGTTCTTCGCAGTACATCCAAATCATGCAAAGGCAATGCAAGTGGAACTGTGGCGAATCTTGAGTACCCACCCTACCAACCGGATGCATAAACCGAACAGACAAACTATATAGGTAATAATTTTAGATCTAATAGCAATCCTTATAGTAACATTTACAATTCAGGTTGGAGGAACCACCCAAATTTTTCATGGGGAAGCTAAGGAAATCAAGAAAATCAAAGACAACAACCTCCTCAAAACTTACAAAATTAGCCATATCCGCAAGAGAAAAAACCAAGCCTCGAAGAGATGCTGACAAAATTTATGGCAAACACAGAAAATCATTTCCAAAAAACTGAGAAAATAATTAAAAGTAACGAGAATCGAATGAGCGAACTTACGAAGTCAGTGAAGGAAGCAACTAATGCAGTCGAACAACTCACAAAGCTAATGTCAGAACGACCGCAAGGACGTCTACCAAGTAACACCGAGATTAACCCTAAGGAGCAAATCCAAGTCATCTCAGCTCATGACAGTAAGGGGTTAGATAAATCCAATCCAATACAAGAAAAAAAGGTAGACGAAGGTAAGGTAGAGGTAACACAAGAAAAGCCAAAACCGGTAATCAAGGAGTACCAACCTCGCATACCTTATCCCGAAGCGATAAAAAGAGACGATTCAGAAGAACAGTTCGGTAAGTTTCTTAAAATCTTAAAGAAATTACATATTAACTTACCTCTTCTCGAAGCTCTTTGTCAGATGCCAGACTCAAGGAAATTTTTAAAACAGCTTTTGATTAATAAACGCAAATTAGACGAAGACCACCACGTAGAATTAAACGCAGCATGCTTAGCAATGTTACAGAATAGACTACCACTAAAGCTAAAAGATCCAGGGAGTTTTACAATTCCATGTTTAATTGGTCGTTTAGCTATTGATAATATGTTAGCTGATTTAGGGGCAAGCATAAATGTCATGCCTTATACATTATTTAAAAGACTAGGTCTAGGGAAGCCCAAACAAACTAGGATGAGTATACAATTAGCCGATAAAACTGTTAGAATTCCTAGGGGCATTATCGAAGATGTTCTTGTCAAAATCGATAAATTTATTTTCCCAGTAGATTTTGTTGTCTTAGATATGGATGAGGATAATACAATCCCCTTAATTTTAGGAAGACCTTTTCTAGAAACTGCCAAGACTAAAATTGATGTTGCCACAGGAGAACTTATACTTTGTGTAGGTGACGAATCAATCAGTCTTCAAGCTTTTGACTCGGCCAGGACAACAATCGATGAAGGTAAGAAAGTCAATATAGATGATAATCAAATTGTTCAACCTTTATCATAGGAAACACAACAAAGGCACAACCTTGAGCCGACTCATAGACCCTAAATTGACAAAGAAGAATCACATAAGGAATAGGATCTTAGGGTCAACAATTTAGAAGATCAGAATGCACAAGTCAACGAAGAATCGGAGCCACACAAAGTAAAACCAAAGGAACCACTAGAAAAGCTCGTAGGAACATCAAACCACTACAAAATACGAGACCAGGTACTGTTAGACAAAACAGATCCGCACATCATCACAACAGACCTGAAGGCAAAGGAAGATACCCTTCTTAAGGTACACAATATCTTCCCACATGAAATAGTCAAAGTAAGCAACCCAACATTCAACACCTTTGAGGTAAACACTTCTCGACTTCAATTTTACAAAGAAAATTGAACTTTAAGTAAGAGGGAAGATATTCGAACCTTTAAACCTCCCTGAATTTTTTTCAATGTCGAGGAAAGTCTAGCTTAAGACTATAAACGAGCACTTTTCAAGAGGCAACCCAAGCACTAACCTTACTTCTTTTTACATTTGTTCTCTTTCTCTTTATAGCGTAACCAAAAGTGCAGATTTCAGGAACACACGGCCTTACCCACGGCCATGTCCGTGGCCGTGTGGACCACCGAATCTCCGTACTGACATAGCAGCAGCCATGTGAATCAAATTCCAACCACTTTTTGATGTCACGGATCCAATCACTCCCCCACGGGCACCAGAAAATTGGCACGGCCGTGCTCCAAGATCGTGTGAAGCTACTGTCCTACCAGACACGGGAAAAACACACCCATGCCACCCAACCATGCCAAAACACTGCTAATTTAGGAACGGGCGTGGCATTTTAATAAACGGCCATGGCATACCAATACACCTAGAACACGGTCATGCGATATGACCGTGTAAAGACACTGACTTATCGACCATGGACATTTAATCTCTAACACGGCCCCAAAAACGGCCGTGCGATACGGCCGTGTAAAGCAACACGCCCTCAATACACGGGCGTGGGACAGCGTCAGAGGCTAACATCTATTTAAACCCCACAGCCCTTCCCCTTCTCCCTATTTTCTTCTCTCATTCTTTCTTCCTTCCGTCTTTCTTCATTCCTCTTTTCTTTCAATCTTCTCAAAACCCTTGAGCTACACTTGAATCATGCCAAAGAAGCATAAGAAGGCAAGTATTGTCTCCTCAAAGGACACCCCAACAAATAAGTTCATGCCGTCCGCTTCATCCAAACACCAAGCCAAGGGTCTATTAGACCAATTTAAATTTTTCTTTACGTTGATTTTCCCCTTTATCCTACTTATCTATACTTCTTTTCTGCTCAATATATTTTAATTCCTTTTAGTTTCTTGGTTTTAGGTTCTAAAGGCTACTAGGGAATCACGCCACTTCCACCATCACCAACACTCCGCAGCCTTAAAAACCATCCCCACCTCGTGAACCATCTGTCAATAAGGACTCTTTAGTCTAGTCGTCTTTTATTTTAACTTTAGTTTTCTTCTTAGTCTCCTTCTATTTATTTTCGTTATCTTCAATTCTATTAGTAGTATACTTTTAATGTTTCTTTAGATTTCTCGGCTATATCTTCCCAGGCTACCCAATTTCTTCATCTAGCAAAATACTTTTCGATAGCCACCCCACCGGGCCCATAGAAAACACCATCACCGCCACCAAAGACACCGCCTTCTAAGTTATCCGCCACCACCACCACCTCCAACTCCCGGAATCATCCAAAATTCAGGAAGTGATACTTTCTCCCCTTCTCTTTTGATATCATATAAATTTTCATCATCAATCTCTGTACATTGAGGGCAATGTACATCTTAAGTGTGAGGGTAAAAGTACCAAACTTTTTGCATTATTCCCAAATCTTGAATTTTAGTCTTGTTCCTAAGTAAGTTTCTTATATTATTAATTAGGGTGAAATTTCTAATGATTTATGATTTTTATTGATAAGCTTTTGAATAAGTAATTGATAATTGTGCATTGATGATTTATACTTGAAGAATACTAGAGAATCAAGCATGATAAGTCTATTTTTCAAAAAGCAAAAATTTCCTAGGTTGTTGAACTGAATTTGAATAGTACCTTGAAGTTTGAAATTTACAGGATTGATGTCAAATATCCATAATTTTTGTGAGATTTGAGCCTTATAGAGCATATATTCTTTTTCATGCTCACTTTATTGATTATGAGTGTGTCAACTTTGAATTTTTATTCTAGAACTTGCCTCGATTATACATGTTGAGACCACATCAATGATTTGAAATACTAAGATGATAAAGGCACCTAGGTTTTAACCCATTCACTTCACTAAAAAGCTTACCTACATAATTAACCCTTAGTAAACCCCTTTGAATCCTAACAACCCTTTTTTATTATTGAAATACCCACTAAATTTTAACCTAAAACCCTTTGTATTTGTTATCACCATTCTTTTGACTACCCTTCTATCGAGAATTGATTTGATCAGTTGCTGAATTCGTTTATTTTAGTTGTTAAAGTTTTCTTTATTATGATTTTATTTTGTAATTAAAAAAAACCCAAAGTATATTCAAGTATTAATATATGACTAAAGGAGCCTATGCATTTAAATTCCAATTGTTGAAGAAGAGCTCGTATTATTAGTTTCAGTTTTTCAATTAATGTCATCATTTACTTTCAAGTTCATTTTTTTAGTTAGGTAATTGGTCAGGTCAATCTCGATTTTCAACCTTCTAATCCAGCCTATATCCACACCTTTAACCTAAGCCCCATTACAACCTTGTCAAAGACCTTTTGATTTGTGTATCATCTCATATTACAGTGGTGGAGATTTGGTTCTCAGGCAAGCCTATAGGATTAACTTTTCATGTTTGACTTATGAGTGATTTTTCTTGAAACTTAAACACTTCAAGTGCATTGAGTGAATCTTTAGTAAGGATGTCAATCCTTGTCGATCTTGAATCAAGGGTAATTATTTAGATAAAGGGAGACACCTATGTTTTCATGCTTATATTGTTTGAAGCTTTAGGAGACCTTGAGTTAAATTATTCATGTATAAATTATCTGTGAATTATGATTAGGCATTGTTGATAGGAATTGTGAATCATGGAAAGTTCATTTTAATTATAAGTTGAGAATTTTGCTTGAGGACAAGCAAAAGCTTAATTGTGGGGGTATTTGATAAACCCTAAAAGTAACATTTTTAGGCCCACATTTAGTATGCTTTTGGATGATTTAGCCCTTATTTTATGTAAAAAGGTGCTTTTAATCCTTTCTTTTCATATTTTATACTCAGGAAAGCACTCGAGGACAAAAAGAACGAGAAACGGGCTTAAAATGGGCGAATTTGGGCTAAAGTGGAAATCGACACGGCCTGGACTTCAAGCCTCACGACCATGCCTCGACAATTAATTAAGACATAGCCATGCCACGATTTACACGGCTGCGCTCCAACTGACAGAATCGAGGCATGGCCTGAATCTTGATTTACACGGCCGTGCCTCAAATAACAGAATCGAAACATGGCCCAACCACGAGTGACACGGGCGTGTGCCATGGTCGTGCCCCTGTTGCGGGAGAGAGTAATTTCACTCGAATTTGGATACTTAGAGCCAAAGAAACACTTTTCAAAGCTTATTCAAATACCGAGTAGGAAGCAGACTTAAATGAGGACACTTAAGGACCAAGTAAAGTATTCTAAAAGTCTTTATAAACACCCTACGTGCATCTTGAAAAGGGGGCGGTTAGCTAGGCCAAGGAGCCGAGCCGGGAAGATCATGTTTTGTGGAATCACTCGAAGATAGCCAGTGGATCCATCTCAAAGAGTCGAAATTCTACTCAAGACGGTGGATTTCTCCTTCAATTCCTTCAGGGGGTTTTAGGGATTTCTTATGTTTTGTTTTATCTTTTCTCTTGAGATGTTTTCGTTATTTATTATGAACTAAACCCTTCAGATACCTGAAGGGGATGAAACCTAGATGAATCTTGTTATTGATATCTGAATTATATGATAAATACTTAGTTTGTTCTTAATTATGCATTCTTAATCCGAATATGATGTGCTTAGGTGGAGGAGGAATAAACCCTGCTTAAGAGTAGATCTAGCATAATTAAGCGGAGTTGATCGCACGCCTAGAGATAGGGTGACGAGATTTTTCCGGATTAGGGTGAAACCTAATATGGGATTCCATAGATCAATTTACTGCTATTCTAGGGGGTTATTAAAAGAGAACGAGAGTTCCACTAATTAAGCTAGGGTTAGACGTTATTCGCCTCGAGAGAGGGTTTAATATAAGTTAGGGAGTCTTACGGATCAAACTAAGTGAATAAATCATATAGTTCAGTGGTAAATAATAAGTGAAGTCTAGCTGGATTCTTCCTGAGGTTATCGTCGTGATCAATTGAGTTTTCTTCAAGTTATTTCCCAATTCATTCTTTTTGTCTTTGCCTTTTGTTTAGTAGTCATTAAACTAGATTAAATCAACCAATCACCCCATATTTTAGGCTAAATAATAAAAAGAAAGTTAGTATTAGTACTTTTAGTTCCTTTGGGTTCGATAATATGGTCTTGCCTAAGCTATACTACTGTTCGATAGGTACACTTACCTTTAATCGTTGTCAGAGCTAGTTTCAAGGTTAGATCTCATTCATTATAAATTTTAAAGCTCGATTTCAACGATCAGAATGATCTAATTTTTTTAACATTTGGGCTGTCATCGCTCGCCGTTTGTTAAGGTGATATCCTTGGCGTATGTCTTCTTATTCAGCTGATATTTTCAACAGAGAATCTAAAGATGTAGCCATGCTTAGGCCCTTATTTTCCAAGTGCTCCCAGCCCTTTAAGCTTGGTGAGCTCTAAATAATTGTCCTGTTTCAGATTCTTGAAATATTTAGAGACTTGTAGAGTAATATCCAAAACTTCTTTTATGAAAGTATTATTAGTCCACTAATCATTATTTCAATGCAAAATTCTTGAAAAAGATCATAACCATGGACAAGAAGGCAATTAAATAGGAGCATTGCTCGAAACAAACAAGTTAAGCAAAGATAGCAAATGCAATCAAGAAGGAAATTTATTGGTAGTGTAAAATAAAATAATTAAAGATGGCAAATTCAGAATAGGTAAGATGGAAACTAGGTGCCCCAGATATCACAACCTGAGCTTCTCTGTTCAAACTTCTTGAGGACCATTTTAAGCTCAATATGTGTTTAGGGGATCCGGAGTACTTTGTCGATGCCCCAAGATGTAACATACTTCCTCATTGTTAATTCAAGCGTAGCAAGACTACTGTATGTCCCATCACAATTTAATCACAATTTGAGCTACCCTTTTCAAGTTTTCGACTCAAAGCCCCTTTGGTCTCAAAGCGCCCTTTTACGGGTTTTCACCTTGGCCTCTCGCTTTTTTAACTCAAGATGCCTTTTGAGGGTTTTTGCCTCGACCCGTTTTTCTTCTTAAGCGAAGTACTTTTGACTGAGTCCACATTATTTGGGTTTGGCTGACTCTTGCCATCTATCTTGGCAAACACCAATGCTCCTCCAAGAAAGACCTTTCTTACAACATAAGGTCCTTACCAATTCGACTCCCACTTTTCTATGAAGTCCCTTTTTGCATGAGAAGGATCTTTTTTACCATAATGAAATTCTCTTAGGTGAACCTTTTGTCATAAGTTTGTATCATCTATTTTTGGTGCATTCGACCATGATGAATATTTTCAGTCCAGCTTACTGGAGGCGTTCTAGTTCATCCAATTCTTAATTCAATCGAAGCTCGGAGAAAAGGGACCTCAACTTCCAAAAATTGCTTCCCTTCTATAAACCAATGAGAAAGGTGTTGCCCCGACGAAGGTCCTGGCTAACCTTTGAGAAGCATAGAGGGTAAATGGTAACTTCTCTATGCCAATCTTTACAAGTCTCAATCATCTTTCAAAATCTTTTTGGATGGTTTCTTCTTCTTCCTCTTCTTCTTCTTCTTTTTCTCCTTTTTATTTTTTTTCGAATTTAAATTTGAGATTAAAATTGAAATTGAATTTGATGACTGTTGACTTTGTAACTTTGGCATATGAACCGACCTATACCCTCCTAGTAAAGTAGTTGACAATCACGAAGATGAATTGGTGTCGACTAGATGTTTTTGATGAGAACGTTCCCGTAACATCTATACCCCACGTATAGGAAAAAATAGAGGAATCACGTTCCCGTAACATCTATACCCCACGTATAGGAAAAAATAGAGGAATCACATAAGTCTTGTCTTCCCCAATTTGGCATTTATGGCATAACTAATATAATCTCCCTTTCATGGTAGACCAGCAGTACCCAAACCTTATAATCAGTTTGGCTATCGGAAAACTATTAGCATGTGCCTTTCTGAACACTCTACAGCATCCTCGCCCCTAGGCATATCTTGATGTGATCATGCAAAGACATCTTTGAATTCTTAGAATAACTCAATGACGCCTCACTTTGTTTCTGTGAGAGCTAGGCTTCGATCTTCACTCTTTTCCTAGACTCGCAACGTCCATTTACCCTTTGTACAGTAGATTCTATTTTTATCTTATTCTACCATCTTTAAAAAAGATAAGCTACAATCTCTGTCATCTTCCAAAATCCTCAGATCCTTTTAGACCCATATCTCACTCAAAAGGGAGTTAGTAACAGCGTTGCTTATGTCGTTGATATCTAGGTACCTATTGTAGGTACGAAGACAAATTCCAAAGAATAAATGATTCTAAGGATGTTTATTTATATGGTATGATTATGAATGAAATGAGAGAATAAAAAGGAAAAATTGCCCGGCATGAAACATAAAAATGTATTTTTTATTGAAAATAAAGATGTTTGAACATAAGCCTATTTCACAAAAGATTCTTATTGTTTCTAGGCTTAAAACAACAAGTGTGTTTTTAACATTACTCTGTGTTAGCTCTAAAAACTACAAGAATTTCCTCCGCGGTCCAGTTGTTCAGAACACTTCCAGGCTCATAGGGGCATATGCTCGCTAAGTTTCCTTCCTTCAATCCCTCTTCAAATATGGCGTTGATGCTTACAGTTTTCAACATGTCTTCAACCGTTTTTTCATCCATGTTCTCCGACCCTTGATGGACAATTGATTCTGATACGAATGCATTGGATATATAGGGAAAAGTCATTGATCCCATTTGATCTTAGCGTCCTTCTCTACCGACTCTCCTCCTATGGTGCACATGTTTTCTCCTTCAAAAGAGTCAAAGAAATCCAGCTATTTGTTATCCATTAACCCTTGCACTAGAACCCTGAATTCACTACATTGCTGGATCTCATGGTCCTTCTTATTGTGGAACTCACAGTAGTTCCTCGCATTCAAATTTGCTCCCCAAGCCTTGTGGAACTAAACCTTTTCCTGTATTTCCTTCCAAACCTCTCTCAATGGGGCTCTTACTTCAGCAACATTCCATTTGATTCTCCTCCCAATGTTCTCGACTATCGTGTTTACCCCTTTATCCGTATGACTAGGTAACAGATTTCCCAGACCAGATGCATCGTCGAATTTCACAACACAAGCTTCAATAAACCTTTTGACTAACCTTTTGAATGAGGTGAATTTTCTTTCGAGTTCCCTACTATTCTCGTATGGTATTCATACTGAGCGTTTCTATCATACCACTTAAGATATAGGGGTTGCAATGGTTTCAAGTAGAAAGGGGCTACAATGTGCGCATCAAACATATTTTTGTACAACTCCCTATACGTCATTGGTATGGGAGTAAACTGGAATTTCTCGGTATTCTGCCTCGTGTTGGGTTCTTGCCTGGGTGAGGCTTGCTGGCCCACGACTACTGCTCTCGGTTGATTGACGGTAATGAGTTTTGAATAACCCGAGCTCACATTACTTACTTCATTCTCCCTTTTCTTTGGAGCTAATCTTTTCTTACTTTCTCCGGCCTCTATTTTTCCACACCTTATAGCGTTCTCTATCATTTCACCAGACATCACTATGTCTGCGAAACTCTTAGTGGTGCTCCCCAACATATGATTGATAAAAGGTGCTTTTAGGGTATTAATAAAGAGCATGGTCATTTTTTTTTCCAACAGTGGCGGTTAGACTTTTGTAGCGACTTCTCTCCACCTCTGGGCATATTTCTTAAAACTTTCGCCTGACTTCTTCTCCATGTTTTGTAGCGTGATCCTGTTAGTCACTATATCAGTCACATGGCCATAATGTTTCATGAAGGCCTGTGCTAAATCCTTCCATGTTTTGACTTGAGTACAACTCAGCTGATTGTACCATTTTGCTTGCCCCTAGTTAAACTATCCTGGAAATAATGGATCAACAACTGGTCGTTGCTGACATAACCCGTTATTCTTTGACAGAACATTGTAATGTGGGCCTCAGGGCAGCTAGTCTCATTATATTTGTCAAATTCTGGCATCTTGAACTTTGGTGGGAGTACCAGATCTGGGACCAGACTCAACTTCTTAGCATCTACCTCGCATTGGTAATCAGCTCTTTCCAGTGCTTTGAACTTCTCCTCTAACCATTTGCATCGATCCTCAAACTCCTTTGGGAGCTCCACCTTTACTTTTTTTCCTTTTACTGCATCATCGAAGTCGGGGACCATTGGTTTTCCCAAATTATCTTCGGGGTTAGAGCTCGAGGCGTTGGGAAGTTTACCGGTGTTGAAGTACCGGATTGATACTGGGGTTTGATGTTTACGGACACTTTTGGCGGTTGTTTCTGGGAATTTACCGGGGCAAAGCCTGGAAGATAAGCAGAATCTTTATTATCATCTTCGGTATCGACCATAGGGCTCTTTTCTTTACCAGGCCCTCCAATCAACAGCTGTGTTAACTGGCTCATCATACTTCTCTGGGATTCCAACATTTGATCCCTCATGTCCTATTGGATCTTAGCTAATTGTTCTTGCATTTGAGTTTGTAGTTGGTCTTGAATCTCCTTCTACATCTGCTCTAACTTCTCTATCCTTTGATCCATAACTTTCATTTTTCTTTGAGTGTAGTAGCGATATTCCAAGGTAACTATAATACGATCTCTAGTTAATAGGGTTCTTTTATGACATTTAATGCATATGATGCAATGTAATGCAAATGCATGAAATGCAATGCAAAGGAATGAATGCAAAAAGAAAGAGAGGCGTTGATTTTGAATTCAATTCCATTAGAAGAACTTTTCTAGAAAATAAATTTCTTTACATAAAACGGGCTACATATGCGGTTTCGTCCTCATAGTCCAGGTGAAGACACTAATATTTTCCTTGGTATCCGGATGTTATGGTCGTGTCCCCATGAACTTTCTCAATAGATGCCTCTTCTAGCTCCTTTTTGCTTGATCCAGGCCGTGACTCTTCACTCACTTGTCATCCACGATGCTCATAAGCTTCTTTAAGAAAATTGAGATGTGATGGCTCTCGAATAATCCCTGTTGGCTTGAATCCCCGGGAAATGAGGCAAAGTCATATACTATCAATCTTTTCTCTTTGTGTTCACCTGGACTATATTTGGACGAACGTATTATAACCCACTTTATCAAGAAATCCATTTTCCTATGACAAAATATTCTATTTAGCAATCGAATATGAATCAACACCTCCTTTCTATGATGATGAAATGCAATGTAGCCATAAACAAAAGAAAACACGTTAGTATCTATGCAGATGGTAAAAGTCAAACACCTATCCAGGTAAATGCTAGGGTTCAACATAGTTCTACCTAAAGTGGGCTCCTAGAGTTCACTATATGTGGTTTGGTTCTAAAGAGAGGGTACTTGAACCAGTAGATTCCTCAATCCTCACCCATTATAGGCTCATATGGATTGAGTTCGGTTCAGGGGAATACATTTCCCTATGGCCATGCAGAGGTGAAAACCTCACGAAGACATAGGTATGGATGTATCCCAGAAGCAGTCTACTAGCCCATGCGGAGGTGAAAACCTCACGAAGGCATAGTTTCTCACTCCTACTTAAAAGGTGTGACCACAACGGTCATGCAATATGATGCAAGAGTACCTTAGACACTCAAATCACAACCAACTAAATGACCCAAACAAATGCAATAAAAGAATCGTAATTTTCAAATTTGATTTTCAACTTTCGTCTAAAGGATAGAAATTAATCATTTTACGGCTTGACTCTCTTATGTCAGTGGAGTCGCCAAGCTGTCAAAACCATTTTTTGTTTGGAAAATGGGCCGACTTTAAAAAGGAAAATGGAGTCGCCACCAATCTTTTTTGAAGTGTGATTGGGTCACCTTATAAAACATTTGGTCTACGAATTTTAAGGAAACGGGTTCGGGAATCGGTTACGCACGAGGAAGGATTAGCACCCTCGCAACGCCCAAAATTGATACCTCATTGGTTGATTAATGTCCTAATATCGAAAATTGAAAGAGATTTTACAATACAAATCCTTTAGAAAATGTTTGGATAATTCGAATTGGATATCGAAATTCTCTTATTCCGAAAAGATGAAATACCACATCCAGCATGTTAGGACACGATGTTTCAAACCCTCGATACCAAGATCATTTCATGATTTCCAAAATTCATGCATTGCAATTTTAAAAGGGTATTCCACTATTTGGCCAAACTAAAATCCGAAACCCAGCACGATTGGGCACGATTCATCGAATTTCCAAACATGAAATATTGCTTTATTTAAGAAAACATGGTCAAAATCTCTAAAGGATATTTAGTCATTTGGACGAACGGAAATCAAAACCCAGCGCGATTGGGCACGATTCCTCGAACTGCCAAACACGAAACATTGATAATAAAAATTGAAAATTAAAATTAAAAATTAGTCAAAACGTAAAAATGGTTCTACTTAGTGACTAGTGGTAATGTAAGCATGATAATAATAAAGAATGATAAAATAAATATAATAGGAAAGGAAAAAAATAAAATAAACGACAGTGTTAATAATAAAGAAATGAAAAATAATAGTAATGATAAATAGTAATAATAATGGGGAAAAATTTTAAAATAACAAATAATATTGATAATAAAATAGCAATAATAGTACTAGTAGAAATAAAAACAATAATAATAATCAAATAATAGTGATAATATTAAAATCAATAGTGATAATAACAAAATAATAGTAATTATAACAATAATGATAATTATAATAAAGTATAATTGTAGTAATAATAATATATGTATAATAATAGTGATAAAAATAATAGTGGTAAAAAATTAAAATAAAAAATAATATTAATAGTAGACGAAAATAATAATAAAAGTAATAGGAAAAAATATTAGTAATAAAATAGTATAATAATAAATATAAGAAATATAAGAAATAATAATGGTAGGTAATAATAATATATACTGAGTTAATTTTAAATAAAATAGATAATAAAAATAGTAGTTATAGAAATATTAAAAGAATAATTGTAAAAAAAATACTAAATTAGTAATAATAATATTAATAGTAATGAAAATAATATATTAATAATAAAAATAATAATAATGAAGCTCAAATTAATTAATTTAATAATAATATAGCAAAAATAAAAAAAGTGGACCTAAATTGAATGGAAAATAGGAGCTTTGGGGCGAAATAAAAAATAAACAAAAGAAAGAAGGACCAAACTGCATGTGTGAATAACAAAGAGGGACCAAAAAGGGAAATTATCCCTCCCTTCCAAAATGTGCTCAGGACGTGGCCTTGTTACTACATGCAATGAAACTAAAAACTCCTTTTTTCGATGATTTCAAAATGGATACGTTTCTACTCCTTTTTTCGTATTTTTGTGTTTATTCTTAAGAACAAATGTAAAAAATGAATAAAAAGAACAAAAATGAAAAGAACACCTTGGATATTTTGAATCTGTCTCAAAGTTCTTTACTTTTTGTGTACTTAATTTCTCGTGTATTCGTAACTATCCGAAAAAGAAAAGAAAAACTCCCCTTTTACAATGGTTTTGAATGGCTTTTATAGCCAAAATTTACAACTTATTTGCAAGCAAGTGGGGTGATGGAGTTAGTGGGGTAGTGGAGTTAGTGGTCGATTTAGTGGGGTGATGGAGTTAGTGGGGTAGTGGAGTTAGTGGTCAGTTTAGTGGTCTAGTTGGGTTAGGGTTACTTGGGCTTGGTTAATTGGGTTTGGTTTGATTTGAGGTTATTTTTTGGGTTTGTATTTGGGCTCCGGGCTAAAATTGGGGTCAATATTTGGGTTGTACATCCGTATCTATATAATAGTTCATTGGGTTGAATCTTGATGGTTTAATATCATAATGATTTATATTTGATACATGGTAAACATGCCTTGATGAATTACTTGTGATATGCTCGTGTTTTCTGATATTTTATCGTGACTTGGTATTGAATAGCTTCGTATAACTTGAATGGTTATATGACTTGTAAATAACGAACTCACCTATTGAATGATTGTGATAACAGGGTAAATGTTCATTAATTGTGTTGTTAGTTAAACTATGATCATAAGATGTGTATATCGCTTCCAACCTATTAACTTACTAAGCACTATTAAAGCTTATTTGTGTCATTTTTTTCCTATTTCCTTGTAGATCTCGTTTTACGAATCGGGTGATCGAATCAACTTGAAGATCACAATATCCAGCTATATTTTGGTTGAATTTGAAATGTTATATTTTAGTTTTGTGGCATGCAATAGGTGTAGCTTGTATATGTATATAAGTGTTCTTTACAAATGGTATGTTTTATGCTTGCATAAAAGTTGTTTGCTTGGTGGCTAAAAACATGGTTGATCATGGCTTGGTATGGTGACTTGAATGTGATATTAAGCTTGATAGGTGATGGAACATGCTTGATGGAATGAATTGCATAAAGATGTGTTACAATGTGCTAGGGAATGCTTGAATAGGTAAAACCTTGATTGGAGTTTATTTGGTTGGCATAAACTGATTTGTGCCTTGTTTCTTCTTATGGTAAATGATTTTATAAATGTGCCATGATAAACGTATATTAATTGGTGAATGAATTATGACTTTTTGGCATCTTATATGAAATTATTTGGTTATGAATGAATTTGATAGAAAATGAAGTTGGCCATTAGTTTTGATGTTGTTTGTGATGGTGCCTTATGGCATATTGGTTAGAATTAGGTAAATGACATGTTTTGGTATGTTTTTTGTGTGTTTTAAACTGGTTGAATGCACTACAACAAAACAGTGCTAAGATGACACTTATGGGGTGACACTTTCCTAAGTGTTGGGATAGACTGGCCAACATAAGCTTTGGCCAACTCTTTTATAAGGGTTGGGATATGCACGCCTAAGGCAACGCTTAAATAAGAGTTGGCTTTGTCTAGTCCTAAGACGACACTTTTGGGGCGACACTTTCCTAAGTGTTAGGATAGACTTGCCAACATACGCTTTGGAACTCTTTGTACAAGGGTTGTGATATGTATGCCAAAGGCAACACTTGAATAAGAGTTGGCTTTTGTATAGTCCTAAGACGACACTTTTGTGACAACACTTTCCTAAGTGTTGGGATAGACTTGCCAACATACACTTTGGCCAACTCTTTTTATAAGGGCTGGGATATGTATGCCTAAGGCAACGCTTGAGTAAGAGTTGGCTTTTGTGTAGTCCTAAGACGGCAGTTTTGGGGCGACACTTTCCTAAGTGTTGGGATAGACTACACTTTTGTCAACTCTTTGTATAAGAGTTGGGATATGTATGCCTAAGGCAACACTTGAATAAAAGTTGGCTTTTGTGTAGTCCTAAGACGACACTTTTGTGGCGACACTTTCCTAAGTGTTGCGATAGACTATGCTTTGGCCAACTCTTTGTATAAGGGTTGGGATATGTATGCCTAAGGCAACGCTTGAATAAGAGTTGGCTTTTGTGTAGTCCTAAGACGACACTTTTTTGGCGACACTTTCCTAAGTGTTGCGATAGACTACGCTTTAGCCAACTCTTTGTATAAAGGTTGGGATATGTATACCTAAAGGCAACACTTGAATAAGCGTTGGCTTTTGTCTAGTCCTAAGACGACAGTTTTGGGGCGACACTTTCTTAAGTGTTGGGATAGACTTGTCAACATACGCTTTGGCAAACTTTTTGTATAAAGGTTGAGATATGCATGCCTAATGTAACGCTTAAATTAAAGTTGGATTTGTCCAGTCTTAAGACGATATTTTCCTAAATGTTGGGATAGACTTGCCGAGATACGCTTTGGTAAACTTTTTGTATAAGGGTTGGGATATGCATGCTTAAGGCAACGTTTAAATAAGAGTCAACTCTGTCCAACACTATGCCTACACTTTTGGGCCAACACTTTCCTAAGTGTTGGGATTGAATTGCTAACATACACTTTGGCCAACTCTTTGTATAAGGGTTAGTATATGCATGCCTAAGGGGTTTAGGGTTTAAGGTTAGTATTTAGGGTTTAGTATTCAGGTTTAGGGTTTACGAGTTGGCTTTGTCCAACAATATGTCTAAGGCATCACTTAAATTGGCAAATCAATTTATGTAACAAATATATTCATAAATGATATATTGACACTAAAAAAATGTTTAATTTTAGTTCTTAATGTTTAATTTTTTATCATTTTCTTTGTATGTACTTGAAGATTAAGAGTTAAATATTAAAGTCATAATGAAAATTTTAGTTCTTAATGTTTTAATTTTTTTTATCATTTTCGCTTTTATTTGTTTATTTTAATTAAATCTAATTCTTAATCTTTTAAAAAGAGTGAAATTTAATTATGAGAGATTGATATGTTTAAACTGTTTATTCTCAACCTTTAATAGAAATTTGATATATGAGAGATTGATTGCTTACATTGGATAATTCTAACTTAATAATTAATTATAGCCATTTAATCATTTGTTTTCTTATTAAAATATATGATATTTATTTTGAAAGTACTTGGTTTTAGGGGTTTAGGGTTAAGGGTTATATTTTATGGTTTAAGGGATAAAGGATAGGAGTTTAGGGTTTAAATTAATTAGTGTGAAAAATATATGTTAAAATTTTAAAATACTATTATTTAGAGTAATTTTAAAGTTTTTTTTATGTATATGAGTGATTGTTTTTAATTTATAAATTAAATATTTTGATTTCAAATTTTAAATAATTTTCAAGATTTCAAATTTTATCTACCTAATTTTGTTTAAATTAAGCAAAACCTCGTGCATGTAGAAAGTAAACCCTTTGTGTATACAATTTATGATTATCTTATGCTAAAACTTAATATATTATTCAACCATAGGATAAGAAACGTGTATTTGGATGAATGTAATTTTGTCTTTAATTGGGAGAGGAGAATATTATTATTTGAAATTTAATTCAATGTTTTATATCTCATCTTCCAAGTAGATACAAAATTATTAGTTGAAAGCTTTACTTTAAACACATTTTAAGCTAATTTATTTATAAATGTGTATAGAGTTTTAAATTTTGTGTGTAATAAATTAAAGAGAATAATTATGAACTTTTTCAGGGTTCAAAATCCATTTAATCCTCAAATTTGAGATTTAAAATAAAATAAATATAAATTATATATAATTCAATACAAAATATAATAGATTAATAATTAATTTGAAAGGAAATCTGTTTATAATATTTGCAAATATCAAAACTCCACCTTGAATCATTCAGTTTAACGGTACATAGAAATAGGGGTGAGTAAAATTCGATTCAACTTAAAAAAATCAGAAAAAATTTTAAATCTGTCAGTTCAAAATTTCATTTTGAGTGACCAAAATGAAAGTGCACTAAAAGTGATGCGACCAAAATTGAAAGTGTAAATGTGATGTGAAGTGTACAGTTAATGTAACACCCCAAACCCGGCCCAAACACTACAACCGGATCTGGTATGTCACCAAGAAAATTTTAGTAAAACAAATCGTGTTAACAAAAAGCCCAAATAGAAAATTACATAAAGTGTGCCGTAATAATCAAAAGCCCAAAACTTAATTACATGTCCTTGAAAGAAATTAAAATGAGAATAAATACTAAAGGCCCATTTTAAATCTAAAATGTAAACAAATGGCCTATGGCCTTATTACAATGTATTTTAAATCCATCATATAAAGTACTTTAAAAAAAACTAATATGGGAAACTTTGTCACGGATCCACCTTCTTTTGCATGGCCACCTTGCGCTCCACTCGGCCGGTCGATGCACTAATTGTCACTGAAAGGTTAGTTTAAAGGGGTGAGTCGCGAGACTCGATGTGCAACCCTTATGCACCACTAGAGTTTGGGCCTTAAGCCCATTAAACAAAATAAACTGTGTAATAATCATAATAAAATTAATAGCAATTAATATGCAAGGCCCAACCCGTTTGCCTAGGTTTCCATCCGCTACACACCCCGTACCAACCGTTCACACCATTGGGGATTTCTACAATCGACCCACACCACTACACACCATGATGGCGGTCATCTTGCTCATCCACATATGATGGCAAGCCCTTATAACATATAATGGCGAGTCAGATAACATTTAATGGTCGAAGCTCAGTATAACGATTCACGGCATTAGCCGCTACACATGTAACGTATAACTTCATCCTTTCATCAACCCAACCGATGCAATCACATACAAGCATTTTACTTATAACATTTAAGCAGTTATTTACTAACACAGGGATCCGCTTTTTCCTCCTTGGGCTTGCATCAATAAACCGAGATTTGGCATTTATCAAAACATAAAAAACACATGAATATACAATAATAGGCAGATCTAGATGGTGGGGAGGTATTACACACCTGATATCGCGAAATCCAATATTCTTAGTCGATGTCCTTGATATCTGGATCTATTATCCTCAATCTATAACTTTGCTTAAAAGCCTGAAAACTGTGAAAATATGCCCTCCTATATTCGGCCATGGTTAGTATTCTACCCGATTTTATATATATAAATAAACAAATCCTCTTACCTTGAAATCCCGAAAGTAACACGATTCTATAACTTGGAGATCTATGCAATTGGCCTCATTCTTCAAATCCTAGAATGCCGAAAAGAAGTGTGAAATAAGAGATTAGTTTCTAATGGCCATTCGGCTAAGGACTTTGAAAAGCCGAAAGAACATTGAAATCCCGAAATCAACACTTACCTATTGTTTCTTTTAGATTCCGGCACAAGCAGACTCCATTAAAGAGGATTCGACAACCACAGGAGATGAGATCTAGCGATTTTGGCTTTTATGAAAATCTCGAAAAAGATGAACTGATGCATTTTTGGCTTTTAGAAAAACTGAGTGAAGTGTTTCGGCTTAGAAGGAAAGTGAAAAGAAAGTGAAGAGAAAGAATACTTAGGGGTTTCGGCTTTCACAAGAAATCAAAAGAAAAGAGATTACCAAAAAGAACTGAGAATTTCGGCACAGAAGATGAGAGAAGAGAATGGGGTTCAAAATGCCGGAATTGAAGAGGTACCCCCTATTTATAGGGAATTTCGGCACCCCCTCCAAGAGATGGAATTTTGGCCAACTCTGTACTCAGAAGATAACTCCTATCTTTTCTCCTTTATCATTCTATCCCTTATCCCTATCAAAACACTCATCCATAAGAGGCCACATTTGCACCAACTCTCCCTTTATTTTATCAGCTTGTTATCCTCATTAATTAAACAAAATAATCCCTAAATTATAGCCTTGTGCCGTCCCCCTTAGCTCACATTGGTTGCCGAAATTTTGACCCAATTCTTTGGGCCCAATGAACCTCAAATTAACATATTAAACATAACATTACACACAATGCACAAGCCCATTAATACCTTACCATAACATTCTAAGTGCTACATGCATCTCAAAAATTTTAAACGTTCCCATTCTCAAGGCCTATTGGGCCCAATTCTACTAGGCCCAATTTTAGGATGTTACAAATCTACCCTCCTTAAAGAAATTTCGTCCTCAAAATTTTCGACTAACTACTAATCGTACTACCCAAGTCTCATCACTATGCTTTATTGTGCACTCTAATTCCACGACCAAATAAACACTTAGTATACTATGGTAGGATACGCATTATTATTCGCTTCGGTGTCTTCGTCCCCTTGTACTAATACTCTGGATTCGCGTTTATCGATTAAGAATTGTATGAATTATTAGTTTTCTTCCTTGATTAACCACGAACAGTCTTATGAATAATAGTTTTAAAAGTAGTTCTTTCGAATTCAAACCTATCTACAGGTTTCAGTCTTCTTAATTCTAGGAACCATGCACATTCAACATCCATACACACCAACATACAAATAGCATCCACCACCTAAGGGTATTTTCGTCATTTCACTACCCAGGGGTATTTTCATAATTTTAACCTACAGGGGTATTTTCGTAATTTTTCAAAATAAGGTTTCAGGTGATTTGGCAAAATAAGGGTATTTTGGTAATTTTCCAACTCGGGGGTATTTCAGTAATTTTACAAATCTAGAGGTATTTTGATAATTTTGCAAATCTTGGGTATTTCGGTAATTTCAAAAATCTGGGGGTATTTGAGTAATTTTACAAATCCGGGGTATTTTGATAATTTTACAAATAGGGGTATTTTGGTCATTTTACAAATTAGGGGTAATTTGGTAATTTTCAATTCAAGGATATTTTGTTGTTGTTGTTGTTGTTTTTGTTTCCTATGGAAAGATTCTTTGACTTTGTAAATCGGGTATATTTGCAAATCATGGGTATTTTTTTCAAAATAAGGATATTTTAGCAATTTTGTGAGAAAAGCAATGGTTTGGTCCCTTTCGGGTTTTAATTATAAGTTTTGGCCTGTCAACACGTTCTCATGGTTAGGGTGAACAGTCACTACGCACCAAGTAGGATTCCAAAAAAGAGGAGGTGAGTCACTAGAATTTGCTTAAATACCAAGCTCTCCTGGATCCAATCCTGACATGCGTATGCTTGTTGCCACACCTTAACTCAATGACTAGTTCACGAGATTTGTTTGATAAATTAAGTCTTATGGAATTTGAGAAGTTGTTTAAGCTAAGCCTATAGTCCATCAAGTTCTAACCTATTAGTCTACGTCCCATAAGCCCATTAAGCCCACATTTATATCACACAATGGTTTAGAGTATTTACCTGGCGAACTTGGTCGGAGACGCAGGTGCCATGCTGAACTAATAAGCCTTTACTAATAAAAATCCATGTTTTAAAACCCATTTTAGAAAATCTTTTGGGCCCAAAATCCCAAAGTGAGTTTTAAAGCGGGCTCGATACCAATTTGTAACACCCAAACCCATTAAACACTACAACGGATCTAGTATGTCACCAAGAAAATTTTAGTAAAACAAATCGTGTTGACAAAAAGCCCAAATAGAAAATTACATAAAGTGTGCCTTAATAATCAAAGCCTAAAACTTAATTACATGTCCTTGAAAGAAATTAAAACGAGAATAAATACTAAAGGCCCATTTTAAATCTAAAATGTAAACAAATGGCCTATGGCCTTATTACAATGTATTTTAAATCCATCATATAAAGTACTTTAAAAAAAACTAATATGGGGAAACTTTGTCGTCGGATCCACCTTCTTTTGCATGGCCACCTTGCGCTCCACTCCGGCCCGGTCCGATGCACTAATCGTCACCTGAAAGGTTAGTTTAAAGGGGGTGAGTCGCGAGACTCAGTGTGCAACCCTCATGCACCACTAGAGTTTGGGCCTTAAGCCCATTAAACAAAATAAACAGTGCAATAATCATAATAAAAATTAATAGCAATTAATATGCAAGGCCCAACCCATTTGCCTAGGTTTCCATCTGCTACACACCCCCGTACCAACCGTTCACACATTGGGGATTTCTACAATCGACCCACACCACTACCACCATGATGGCAGTCATGTTGCTCATCCACATATGATGGCCGAAGCCCTTATAACATATAATGGCCAAAGACCGTATAACATTTAATGGCTGAAGCCATTATAACGATTCACGACATTAGCGCATGACAGTAGTTCACGGTAAAAATAGTTACTCATATACATGTACATATAACTTCCTCCTTTCATCACCCACCCCATGCAACATGCACAATAATTTAAAACATGTACAACAGTTTACTTGTAACATATAGTCAGATTATTCACTAACCTGAGGGTCTGTCGTTTAAATCTGAGATTTCGACTTTTAATGTAACTGTAACAGACCGAATTTGACCCTAATTGAAACGGTGGTTTCAGGACCACGAATTCGAGCTTGAGAAATATTTAAATATTATATTAAGTGCTTATTATATATGAATTTATGTGTGTGAAAGTTTCGTAAAAAAATTTTATCGTTTGAGTATTGAATTTGACAAAAAGGACTTAATCGCGTAAAAGGCAAAAGTGGCATACTAGAGTGTAAAGTGCCTATTTGAGCATGGCTTCTTAATATGAAGCATTAAAAGGGTAAATAACCTATTTTTAGAGTTAGTGGGTGGCTTATGTCAAAAATAACCTTAGTATATTTGTTAGTTTTATTTTATATTAAAGGTTATATTAGTAATTTAATAAATTACTTTATTATATGTTAATATAACATAAACAAAAGCCATCATATTATTCATTCTCTCAAGGCCGAATGTGGAGAAAGAAATAAAAGGGGTTTTGTTCTTTGAATTTCGGCATTTTGAGGTTTAATTTCAAGGTTAGTTTGATTTCGGTTTTTAATAATTTTTACGTTTTTGAGATCGTTGCTTCGAAACGAAGCCGACCCATGTAGTAATTTTTGAATTTGAGCATGTCTAAGGTTCGGCCATTAGTATTCTTATATGATAATTGATGTTTGATGAACTAAATTTAATGTTAGGACTAAGATTGATAAGTTTTGTATTGGGAGTTTTGACAAAATTGAGTATCTAGGACTAAATTGTAAAAATAAATTTTTAGAGGGGCCTATTTGCAAAATAAATGAAATGTGAGGACTTGTAAAGTCCCTAGGAATATTCGGCCCTTGTATAGTTTTAGCTAATTTGGTGTATTTTGTGTGTTATGCAAATATGACTAAATTACAAAGTTGTGAAATACTAGGGGTAAAATAGTAATTTGCCCATTTATGTGCTTAGGGACTAAATTGAGATGAATTGTGCTTGAATGAGCTAAATTTAATGTGTTTTAGATCAAGAGCAAGAAAAAGCGAATTAGGCAGGGAAAGAGCGAAGGTTCTCGAATAGCCGATTCGCACTGACTATCGACAATCGAGGTAAGTCCTTAAGCAAGTATAGGTTATCGAATTATTATGAATGTGTTAAATGATGTTATTCAATAGAGTTTGGTATAAAACCTTGTGTTAGCCGAATGTGAAAGTATTGGTATGGATTGGTTGGAATTTTATTTAAAGTAATGTGAATAAGTGTTTTGGTTTGTTATTCGATATAATACGTGAATTATAAGTGATAGTGAATTTGAAATGAAATGTTGTTATATCTCTAAACGAGTTGGTATGTTTAAGTGATTTGAATAATGTGTGATTTATGTTATTTTGGGTAGCATTACTGTAATGTGTATGAGATGATAATAATATTGTATCGGGCTTTGAGCCTAGCGAAGCTTAGTCTTGGGTGACATATTCAAAGCTTCGTGCCTAGCGAGCTTAGTCTTAGGTGACATATTCGAACTTCGTGCCTAGCAGGCTTAGTCTTAGGTGACATATTCGGGCTTGGGCCTAGCAGGCCTTGTGTCGGTGATTTATTTCGGGCTTTAATGCCTAGCAGGCTTTATGCCGGTGATGAGTTTTATAAAGGAGAAACCGAATTGGTATTCAAGGTAAATTGTAGCTAATGTGTCTAGTTAAAGGCTCAGGTACGTAAGTAAGGTTTGATATGTTTAATGTTACTAGAGTTTAACTAATATTACTAGTACAGTGATATGTACATTTGAGATTTCGATTGATGTGCACAGTATTATATGACTGAATTTGAGCTTGAATGTACTATCATGGAGATTCGGTTTTTAAATAGTAGTGCCAAAGGTGAAAGAAATTTTAATATGATAATATGGTTCAGATGAATGATTCAAATGTTTAAGTAATTGAATGTAGTATCATTTGGAGCTTGGGACTTACTAAGTTAGTAAACTTATTTGTGTGTAATGTTCTCCTCTGTTTTATAGATTAAGTAAAGGCTACCTACTCAACGGGATCGTCAAGACAGTCGACCACACTATCGATCGCTATTTTGGTATTTTAAAAGCTTGAACTTCGAACCTATGGCATGTATAGGCTGGTTTTTATATGTTTGGTTTTGAAATTTGTATATAGATAGCCATGCGAAAATGGCTTGATTATAATGTTAAAGCTTGTGTGTATGTGGCTATGACTTAAACTTATTTTGAAAGCATGTTTTTTTTTGGTATATATTTTGTGATGTTTGGTTATATGATTCGGTAATGAGAAATAGTAAGTATGATGTATAATCGGTTTAATAGTTAACTCTTTTGGAAGTATGAAATGTAGAATAATTTGGGTGGTGGATGATGGTATAATTTGGCATGGTAATAAGGTAAAATGATGGATATGTATTTTATTGTGTATTGGCTATATAGGTTCGGTTGCTAAATGATAAGTAATGAATATGTTTCATGACTATTTTTTTTGTTGATTGTTTTGGTACGGATCCAAATGGTAAATGATGGTTATGATTTAGATATGTTTTGGTTAGTTTTATTGGATAGTTAAAAGTGCCAAGTTGATGTTAATATTAATATAAGTATGCGTACAAGTGTGGTTGTAAATTCGGTTACGATATTTGGTTCATTTTGATAAGCATATGATCTTGATTATGATGTGACTGAATCAATGATTAGTTAATAAGATGAAATATGAAGTTTAGGTACACTAATATATATGCGAATTAGGTATACATTGAAATGTTATTTGTGTTCAAATGTTAAATATGGTTTTTGTTTTAGGGTAAAATCGCACTATATATATATATATGCATCAATAGTATGTTCGCCATGTTGTAATGTTACTAAAGTCGCATATGTGATTGCATAATAATTAATGTAATATAGTTTGAATGGTTTTATTATGTGCTTGTGTAGAAGCAATGAAATGATATGTTTGATATTCAACTAATGAAATAGATATATTGACATATATTTGATGTATGAAATGTAATGAAATATCTTTTAATATGTTTTAAGTATACAAATGCCATTAATATTAGAGTCATATGTATTAAGTACATATAACATGGCTTTGTTGCATATTAGTTAATTGAATATGTGGATATATAGATGATATTAATATGGTTGAAATTTGAAGCATAGTTTGTATATGTATTATAAGTAACTAAGCATGATTAATTTTATCTAGTTGTGTGTTCCATATGTGCAAATTTAACTAATATGATTTAGCGGATGATTGCTATTGGATTTAGAAGTTATATCGTATAGAAATTGATATAACCTTGTGTATGAAAAATGATAAATGACTATGTGGAACTGTGTTTTGTCCGGTAATACCTCGTAACCCTATTCCGGCGACGGATACAGGGTTAAGGGTGTTACAATTTATTGGTATCGAGCTTACAGTTTAGCCAATTCTAGGACTACCGTAACGCGTGTGAGCCTAGCTATACATGCCTTGGTTATATATATCGATAGTGTGGTGACTTGACAATTTCAATTGTATTTTATATAGTAAATGGATTTGATCCCGATAGAGCCGTAGTGATAATGTGGAGAGTGTTGCTTTGGTCTCGCACATGGATCAGCACCATTAGACTCTCAACCGATTCACGGGTAACCACGAGGAGAGGCTAAACAAGCCTTCTACCAAATGATGAATGAATGGTTTACCCGGTTTGTTCGAATAATCCATTGTACAACAACCTCCACCCCAAATAATCCAACTCCGTTACCTTGACTTCGATGATAGATCCAATGAGATCTAGTAGGCCTCTGTTGATAAAATCAGAAATTTGGGGCGAGGAATTCAAGGCCAATGATAATGATGATGCGAGCGAGATGAATTGTGGCTTGATAACACTATTCGGTACTTGATGAGCTATCCGCACTCCGATTTAATGTTTGAAATGTGCTATATCCTTGCTTGGGACACCGCCTATCACCGGTGGAATACACTAGTATCGATGGTTCCAAAAGAAAAAGTGACATGGGATTTCTTTCAGAATGAGTTCCTCAAGAAATATATTAGCCGGAGGTTCATCGACCAGAAACGTAAAGAATTTCTTGAATTAAAACAGGGGCAAATGACAAAGGATGAATATGAGCGAAGTTTGTCAGATTGAGCAGATATGCTCGGGAGTGTGTATCAACTGAAGCCATTATGTGTTAAAGGTTTGAAGATGGTTTGAATGAAGACTTAAAGTTGCTTGTTGGCATTCTTGAAATCAAAGAGTTTGTGACACTCGTCGAGCGAGCTTGCAAAATTTGAAGAGCTCGGGCGGGGAGAAAAGAAAGGCCGAGAGCGAAGCTAGAGATACCCGTAAGAGACCGTCGGTAAGAATTTCCATTCCACATCTAAGAAGTTTAGAGATAATTTCAGCCGACATAAAGCTACTTGGATTCACCTAGACGTGATCGACCTCCGGTGGGTTCCCGAGCTATCTCGATGGCGGTGTTGGTAACGTTCCACAAAATTAAGCTGAATGTAAACATTGTGGGAAATGGCACTCTGGGAGTTGTAGAGTTCGTGATCGGTCCTGCTTTAAATGTGGATCCTCGGATCATTTTATTCGAGAGTGCCCGATGTTAGTGAAGCGAATCTGACGCAAATTCTAGACCGAGTGGTACATCGGCCGCAGGCGGACCACCTAGGCATTCTGGCAATGTAGGTGGTAGTCAGAGAGGGACGAAGAGCACAGCAGTTCGATCTGAAGCTAAAGCTCCAGCTAGAGCTTATGTTACTCGAGCTAGAGGATCTTGCTTCTCTAGATGTCATTACGGTACTTTCACCCTTTATGATACTCTGTGATTGCATTGATTGATCTGGTTCGACCCATTCATATGTATGTGAAACTACGATATTCAATAAAGACTCGCGATTGAGTCTCTTGAGTTTGTGATCGTGTATCCAACCCTCCGGGTAGATGTGTGTTTGTTAATAAAGTGTGTAAAGGTTGCCCATTGATGATTCGGGATTTTTGTTTCCCGGAGATTTAATCTCGTTGCCTTTCGACGAGTTTGATATAATTTTGGGAATGGATGGTTAACCGCATGACGCAGTGGTGAATTGTAAAAGGAAGCTTATTGATTTGAGACATCGAGCGGTGAGATCATTAGAATTGAATCCAATGATCTAAGTCGGTTTCTCTGGTGATATCCTCGATGTTAGCCCGTAGTATGTGAGAAAAGGGTGCTGAAGCTTATTTGGCTTATGTCTTTGGATAATAAATTGTTTGAGAAATAGATTGAATCTGTCTGGATTATATGTGAATACCGGATGTGTTTCTGAAGAACTACCGGGTTTACCCCAAAGACGAGAGGTTGAGTTTGGCATTGAATTAGCACCGAACGACTCGATCTCAATAGCTCCATATCGGATGGCACCTCTTGAGCTAAAAGAGTTGAAAGCACAGTTGCAAGAGTTAACAGATAGGGGCTTTGCATGACCAAGTTTTTCTCCATGGGGTACACCAGTTCTTTTTGTGAAAAGAAAGATGGAGCGATCTGAATGTGTATTGATTATCGGCAAGCTGAATAAGGTAACTATAAAGAATAAGTACCGTTACCTCGGATTGATGATTTGTTTGATCGGTTGAAAGGGGCTTGATGTTTTCAAAAATAGACTTGAGATCGAGTTATTATCGATTCTGAGTCGGAGATACGAGGCGTGCCAAAGCGCATTCCGCATGCGAGGTACGGACATTTTGAGTTTTTGGTTATGCCTTTTGGGCTTACTAATGCACCCTCTTGTTTTTATGGATTTGATGAATCGGGTTTTAGACAGCTTTTGGATCGATTTGTGGTAGTGTTTATTGATGACATATTGATAAACTCAAGGATGAAATTGAACACTTGAACATTTGAGGTTAGTGCTACAAACTTTGAGATCATCGGTTGTATGCGAAGTTTAGTAAGTGTGAGTTCGGATGAAAGAGGTCATTTTTTGGGACATGTTGTTTCAAGATCGAGGCATTCAAGTTGATCCAACAAAATCTCATTTATACTTGATTGGAAGCCACCGAAAAATGTTTCCGAGATTCAAAGTTTTCTGGGACTTGCGGGTTACTATCGACGATTTGTAAAAGGTTTTTCCATGATAGCTACCCCGTTGACAAAGTTATTGCAGAAAGATGTCAAGTTCGAGTGGTCAGAAAAGTGTCAGAAAAGTTTTGATCAGTTGAAAGCCCTTTTGACAGAAGCTCCAGTGTTAGTTCAGCCTGAATCGGGTAAAGAATTTGTTGTTTATTCTGATGCTTCTTTAAATGGTTTGGGCTGCATTTTGATGCAGGAAGGCAAAGTTGTAGCCTACGCTTCAAGACAATTGAAGCCGCATGAAAGAAATTACCCGACGCATGACTTAGAACTTGCAGCCATTGTTTTCGCATTGAAAATTTGGCGTCACTACTTGTTTGGCGAGAAATGTCACATTTATTCGGATCATAAAAGTTTAAAGTATTTAATGACTCAGAAGGATCTAAATTTGAGACAACGCAGATGGTTAGAATTGTTGAAAGACTATGAATTAGTAATTGACTACCATCCGGGAAAAGCTAATGTTGTTGCAGATGCATTAAGTCGGAAATCACTGTTTGCTCTTCGTGCAATGAACGCATGGATAGCTATGTCTGGTGATGGTGCAATCATAGCCGAGTTGCAAGCAAGACCGATGTTTATCCAGCAAATTTGTGATGCACAGAAAGTTGACAAGGATTTGATTGCTAAATGAATTCAGTGTGAAAAAGGTGCAGAGTCAGATTTTCAGATTGATGCAAATGACTGTTTGAATTTTAGAAACCGAATGTGTGTTTCGAAAAACTCAGATTTGATACAGGTGATTCTGAGTGAGGCCCATAGTGGTCGATTATCAATACATCCGGGTAGCACAAAGATGTATAATGATTTGAAACAGTTCTATTAGTGGTCGGGCATGAAACGGGATATATCTGAATTTGTTTGAAATGTTTAATTTGTCGAGACGTAAAAATTTGAACATCAAGTGCCATCCAACTACTTGACCAATCATGATACCTAAATGGAAATGGGATAGAATCACAATGGATTTTGTATCCGGTCTCCCTATGACACCGTAGGAAAGATACTGTCAGGTTATAGTTGATAGGTGACTAAATCAGCTCATTTGTGCCGATCGTCTGCAGACTATTCTCTTGATAAACTTGTTTGAATTGTGCGTATCACAGTTGTGAGATTACATGGTGTCCGAGTTCCATTGTTTTGAGACGAGACCGAGATTCACATCGCGGTTTTGGAAGAAGCTGCAAGAAGTTTTAGGTACTAAACTTCATTTTAGTCTGACCTTCTATCCATGAAGACGGGCCATTCGATCCGAGCGATCTATTCAAATACTTGAGGACATGTTGAGATGTTGCGTTCTCGAGTTTGAAGGTGCGTGGGAACGATACCTACCTTTGATTGAATTTGCTTATAATAATAGCTTTCAATCAAGTATCAAAATGGCACCTTATGAAGCCTTATACGGTGAAAATGTCGAACACCATTATCTTGGGTGAGCTCGTGAAAATAAGATACAGGGTTGATTTGATTAAAGAGGTTTGAGCAGAAAGTGGCCATAATCAAAGATAATTTGAAAGTTGCATCGGATCGACAAAAGTCCTATGCTGATTTGAAGCGTAAAGACATTGAATTTCGGTAGGAGATCGTGTATTCTTAAAAGTTTCCCGTGGAAGAAAGTACTTGATTTGATGCGAAAGGCAAGTTGAGTCCAAGGTTCATCGGATAGTATGAAATCATTGAACGATATTCGACTGTTGCTTATAGGTTGAGGTTACCCTCTGAATTAGAAAGGATACGATGTATTTCACATTTCTATGCTCTGTAGATATAGATCGGATCCGTCACATGTGATTGCTCAAATCGAGATTGAGATACGACTGATATGACGTATGAGGAAGAACCGATCCGTATTTTAGCTCGGAAGAGAAAGAGTTAAGAAACAAGAAAATTCCATTAGTGAAAGTCTTGTGGAAAAGGCACGGAGTTGAAGAGGCTACGTGGGAGCCTGAAGATTCAATGAGGCAACAATATCCGAGCGTTGTTTAATGGTAAGATTTTGGGACGAAAATCCTTAAGGGGAGAGTTATAATGAATGAATTTGACCCTAATCGGACGGTGGTTTCGGGACCACAATTCGAGCTTGAAATATTTAAATATTATATTTAGTGCTTATTATATATGAATTTATGTGTGCGAAAGTTTAGTAAAAAATTTTATCGTTTGAGTATTGAATTTGACAAAAGGACTTAATCGCGTAAAAGGCAAAAGTGGCATACTAGAGTGTAAAGTGCCTATTTGAGCATGGCTTAATATGAAGCATTAAAAGGGTAAATAACCTATTTTTAGAGTTAGTGGGTGGCTTATGTCAAAATAACCTTAGTATATATGTTAGTTTTATTTTATATTAAAGGTTATATTAGTAATTTAATAAATTACTTTATTATATGTTAATATAACATAAACAAAAGCCATCATATTATTCATTCTCTCAAGGCCAAATGTGGAGAAAGAAATAAAAGCGGTTTTGTTCTTTGAATTTCGGCATTTTGAGGTTTAATTTCAAGGTTAGTTTGATTTCGGTTTTTAACAATTTTTACGTTTTTGAGATCGTTGCTTCGAAACGAAGCCGACCCATGTAGTAATTTTTGAATTTGAGCATGTCTAAGGTTCAGCCATTAGTATTCTTATATGATAATTGATGTTTGATGAACTAAATTTAATGTTAGGACTAAGATTGATAAGTTTTGTATTGGGAGTTTTGATGAAATTGAGTATCTAGGACTAAATTGTAAAAATAATTTTTTAGAGGGGCCTATTTGCAAAATAAATGAAATGTGAGGACTTGTAAACTCCCTAGGAATATTCGCCCTTGTATAGTTTTAGCTAATTTGGTGTATTTTGTGTGTTATGCAAATAGGACTAAATTACAAAGTTGTGAAATCTTGGGGTAAAATAGTAATTTGCCCATTTATGTGCTTAGGGACTAAATTGAGATGAATTGTGCTTGAATGAGCTAAATTTAATGTGTTTTAGATCA
>CP106730.1:12634587-12693255 GCA_025506655.1 Gossypium rotundifolium | reverse complement strand
ATGTTTGATAATACTCTGAACTCTGTTCCGCAATGATTTAAAGTTAGGGGGTGTTACACATTAATTTAGCTAACATGGTAATTCAAATAATTTCATTAACTACTATATATCAATTAATCCAATTCATCAGTTGTCAATTATCAAACAAATGAACTCAACCACAACATATATAGATAATTATTAAATCACAAAAAACAACTAATTAGTTAAACCAATTTACGAACTTACCAAAATACCATAGCTACCGACACATTGATGATGACTACTCGATGACTTTTTCTTTCCTTCGATTACCAATCGAATGATCCGTTTCTTGATCTAAATATAATAATTTTATTAAATTAATCAGTTCAAATATCATAAAATATTAAAATTCAGATATTTGACCCTTAATCATTATTTTACATTTTTACCCTAAACTTTTACCTTTTATACAATTTAATCCCTAAACCCGAAACTTTCAATTCAATCATAAATTAATCCAAATAAGGCCAGCTGAATTTTCTATAATTCCCAAACAGCCCATATTCATCATATTTTTACCAAAATTTCATATAAGTTTACTATTTTAGTAATTTAGTCCTTCAACTTAAAAATTAACCAAAATCACTTTAAAAATTATCCTATTTAACTATCAAGCTTATTAGCCTATCATAAAACTTCAAAAAATCATCAATTCATCAATGATATAATTCAAAACATTTAATAGCTTTATGAATTAGTTTTCGGGTTAGCTAGATTAAGCAACAACGATCTCAAAAACATAAAAAAACTATTAAAAACAGGATAAAAATACATACAATGTAATTGATTTTAAGCATGACCGAAACTTTGGTGTTCTTCAACCATGGCTTTCGGCCAAGGAAGGTTGAAGAAAATGAATACAAATAATGAAATGGCCATTTGTCTTGTTTTTGTTTTAATTTACCTTTTTACGTTATTAATTTATAATATAATATATAATTTTTATACATAAACCATTAATAAACCGTCAAACATAAATGAATATGGCTTATTTGCCAAATAAAACCATCCAACAAGTTATTTAAACTCATTTATCCCTTATAAATTAATATGACTTTTACGATTTAATTCTTTTTACTAAATTTATTATCAAAATGTTAAAATTTCTGAACCAAATTTCAATACACCAATATAATAAATCTGTAAATATTTAATAAAAATATTTACGAATTTGATTTACAGAAATTAGTTCTCGAAATCTCATTTTCGAAAACCACTTGACTTTAGGGACAAACCACTTGTACTTAACTATTTGTTCACTTAGTAAAAATAATCAAATCAACATTCAATATATTGCTATATTTGACTCGTAAATATTAAATAATAATTTTTTCGAGCTTACTCACCAATTTTGATTCCGAAATCACTATTTTCGACATAACTGAAAAATGAATTGTTACAAATAGCATTGAAAACTAGAAGGCCTAGACTCAAATCGACGGCCTCAACTACATGGATTATTTAAACTTGATAATTTACTCCATTGATGGATCCAACCACTCACTTAATTGGTCATGTAAATTTGATCTTTGGTAATACAAACCAACAATTACGAATTGTATTGATTCACCCAGGGGCGTAGCCAGGGGGCTAGCATGGGCCCCAGCCCCCCTAAAATGTAAAATTACAATTTTGACCCTTAAAATTTTTTAAAAATTTTAAATTAGTAAAGGTAAAATTATACTTTAGCCCCCCTAAAATTATAAAAATTTGATTTAATCCTTTACAAATTATAAAAATATAAACTATAAAAAATTAAAATTTTATCCGGCCCCCCTAAAAATTCTTTTCTCTTTCACTGGACCCACCAACGTTATGTCATTTAACACTGAACCAATGGGCCTTCTTGATTCTGATGCTAAAGCAATAATGTGAGACAACTGAATCTATCTCTTCAGCTAGAATTGGGATTAAGCTACTCATAATTTGAAGAACAAACAAAGGAAATAATTATTACGATAAACTATAGAATTAGTCACCCAACTATTAGTTTATTTCTGTTTTGTTCAATATCGTAAACCTGATAAATAATGTGAAGGGAAAAGGTAGGGTTATCTATAAACCTCGTGCGGGACTATCTTTTGAGACTCAAGGGTTTTCAGATACAGTGAATCGCCCAAATTTCCCTACGCAAATTGTTTCCTCTGATAAGCCTAACAAACATAAAATGCATCACAAGTTCACAGTTGTATGGTCCGAAAGAAAACCAGATAAGGCGTAAATACAAACCACCAACTTCTTTCCTAGCAAATAAATTGATGAGATTTTAATAAGTTTTCCACATCTTCTTCAATCATGTTGTAACAGTTTTGATTATATTTCTAACTGACAGTTCCCATTTGGGAATTCATCGGAATTCATCGTAATTGTTTCTATTCTATCATGTTGTACTAATTCATTCATTTTTGTAATTTGATGATTTATTCTGTCATCAATAAATTAAATACTATTTTTGTAGTCAACAGTGTTGTTTTGATTTGGCTTACAGATTGCTATTTAATCAAAAGAAGAGATTAATGCTGGACTGGTTTCCCAGGCTTAAAATCTTCTTCTTTGTGTCCTTTGATGCCATTTTCTCAGTAGTTGTTACAACACAAATTCTTATATTTTAATTTTTAAAACATAATTATATGTTATTTTACTGATCTCGTTTAGATAATCTGAAAATTATATTGATGAGAGATAATTTTCTACATATTTTAACATTCTAAATAATTAACTAAATTGCATACTATATATTATAAATTATTTAGACTTAACCAAGTACCAATCAACATATGTTGTTTTTGTAAATTCAATTTTGTTGTCCATAAGAGGGTTTAGAACTTTTAAGTAAGAGTTGTATCTGAAAGAATTATGTTTTAAATGATGCTTATGATACCTTTGATTCCCTCAAGCTAAGTTTTAGTTTTGCATTGAGTTGAACATGTGTATTAGATGCATTTGAGTGTAGATGAGTTTTGTTAATGGTTTAAAATGATTTGAAATTTACTCATATGTTTTGGGTATGTTTTTGAGGTGTTTTAAAATCAATTTTAAGGTCCCTACATCAAGTCTCAAGATTAAACCCTTCTAGTATCGAGACTTGTAAGTTAGTAACAAAAAAGCTATAGTATGAAGGCCAGGTCTTGAGACCCATAGGCATTGTATCAAGACTTGCTCCATTGCACCTTCAAAACTTGTATTTTGAAGTTGTCTAAACTATGGAAACCCTGTTTTATGTTTTGGGCATGCCAAACACCTAAAAAGTAATTCAAGATTAGTTGAAATGTTTTAAAGCTTTGTAAATGTTTAAAGTTGTCTTAAAAAATATATTAAGCAGTGAAATTGATATTTTGTCAAAATAAAATTTTGTAAAAGTAAAGAAAGTGTTAATGTAATACTACTTATCCGTGTTAGTCGTCAGATCGAGTAAAGGGTGCTACAAAATATATATGCTCTCTCTAACTCCATTCATTTCAACGAATTGGATCCTTTATACATAGGATGTGAAACCTCCCTTGTTCAAACTCAAAATATCTTCCTTGTAAAGTGGGATAAAATCTATGTAATTTCAAAAGCTTTATATTTATGTTTATCTCTAAGCCTTTTCAGATATATTATCTTCAAGTCTTTATATTATCTCCAAAGTTTATCATCAATTTCAAATCTCATGATTAGACTAGGATTCTTTCAAATTTTACTGTCGAGATAAAGATAAAAACTCTTCAAGAGTCATCCTTGAAATAAAGTTCTTGTATCTTGAAGTTTTGTAAGTGTGTTGCATAATGTTGATAGAAGGTTAAATACAAAGTTAAAAATAGTCAACAAATAAATCTGGTGTACAGACAAGTTGTGGTTTGTCATATAGGCACAACTTGCACCACAAGTGGTTGTATACTAACATGACTTATCTAGATAAGTACTATCATTGTGATACATGAAAGGAATTATATCTATAATGATGTAAGATCATCATGATCCTTAATAGTTACTTATTTAGTTAAATATAATTTTATGATTATTATAACTAGAGTGGCCACATCTAAAAGAATTTCCATGACCATTCGGCTAAATAGGAGAATGTTGGAATTTGTGGCCTTCATGACCACATAAAAAAATAATTGATTTATTATATTGACCAAATTTATGTATCATGTAAATATGATATTACACTACACCAAAATAGACTTTTGGCGGCGTTTTTAGTGGCGTTTTAAAGAAAAACGCCACCAATATTACGCAATAGCGGCGTTTTTCTTAAAACGCCGCAAAAAAAAACCTATAGCGGCGTTTATATCCAAAACGCCGCTAAAAACAAAAAATAGCGACATTTTTTTTATAAAACGACGCTAAAGGTCGAGCATTAGTGGCGCTTTTGAATGAACGCTACTAAAGGTCAAATCATTAGCGGCGCAATTACAAAAACGCCGCTAAAGGTCAAAGCATTAGCGGCGCTTTTATAAAAACGTCGTTAAAGGTCCGAGAATTAGCGGCGCTATTACAAAAACGTCGCTAAAGGTCCGAGCATTAGCGGCGCTATTAAAAAAACACTGCTAAAGGTCAAAGCATTAGCGGTGCTTTTATACAAACGCTGCTAAAGGTCCGAGAATTAGCGGCGCTTTTATACAAATGCCGCTAAAGATCTAACTTTTAGCGGTGCTTGGACTAAACGCCACAAAATCTATTAAAACTATTTTATTTAAAAATAAAACATGTCGTTTGGTTTAATATAAAATTGAAAAAAAACTCAACATTAGTGGCGTTTTGTTCAAAACGCCAAGAAATGTATAGCAATGCAAAAACTATTTTATTTCTAAATAGAACGGTAGTTTTGGTATCAATATAAAAATAAAATAGTGGCGTTTTGTTAAAAAAACGCCAAATGTTTAGAAATAGCGCGTTTTACCTAAAACGCCGCAAATACCTATTTTATTCCAGAATATAAACGACACCATTTTGGTATCGATATAAAAATTGGAAAAAAAAACTCAGCATTAGTGTTTATAATTTAGTGGTTCAATTGTTTAATGTTTAGGGTTTATAAGTTTAAAAGGTTATGAGTTTAGGGTTTAGAGTCCATGATTTAAGGTTTAAGGTTTATAGTCCATGATTTAAGGTTTAGGGGTTATTCGTTGGGGATTAAGGGTTAAAGGATATGTCTTTAGGGTCTATGAGTTTAGGTGTTATGTGTTTAAGAGTTAAGAGGACAGAGGCTAGGGTTTAGAGTTTTAAGGGTTATGATTTTAAAGTTTAGGATTTTAAGGTTTAGGGTTTACTGTTTAGGATTAGGATTAGGGTTTAAAGTTTAGGGTTTTAAGATTTAGAATTTAGTGATTTAGGGTCTAGGGTCGAGGGTTTATGGTTTAAGGTTTATAAGTTTAAAATGTTATGGGTTTAGGGTTTAGATTTCAAGATTTAAGGTTTAAGGTTTAGAGTCTACGATTTAATATTTAGGGGTTATTGGTTAAGGATTATGGTTTAAATGATATGGGTTTAGGGTTTCGGTTTAGGTGTTAGATGTTAGAAGTTTAAGTGTTAAGAGGATGAGGTTAGGGTTTAGGGTTAATGGGATGGGGTTAGGTGTTTAGGGTTTTGTGTGAAAATATATTAACAATTTGAAATACTATTATTGAAATAAATTTAAAGTTTTTGAGTATATGATCGCTTTGTTTTTAATTTATATTAAATAAATTCAAATTTTAAATAATTTTCAAGATTTCAAATTTGATGTAATTCTTTTAAATATTAATTAAATTTTAAAAATTATTTATTTAAATAAAAAATTAAAATACTATTATTAAATAATTTTATATTGTTTTTATTATATATATTCTTTTAAATATTGTTTTTATTTAAATGAAAAAAATTATATTGTTTTTATTTTATATATTAAACAATTTTAAATTGTAAAAGGCATTAGCGGCGTTTTGTTTAAAAATGCATAAAAGATATGTTTTAAACAAAAGCTACTGCTTTTATTAGAATTTTAGTGGCGTTTTGATAAAACGCCGCAATAGGTTCCCCTTTTAGCGGCGCTTTTGGTTAAAAACGCCACAAATGTTAAATTTCTTTAGGTAAAACGGTGTCGTTTTGCTCTCTTGTTTTTTACCCACACGATCACCCTTACCTTGTTTCCCATTGCGTCGCTTCGCTCGCAGTTCGGTTCCCCCTTTTCCTAATCCTAAATCCCTAAGTACTTTCACCATTGACATTCGTTTGACATCCTAAATCCTAAATGTTTCCCAATTGACATCCGTTTTGCTCTCTTGTTCACCATTTTCCCATCCGTTTTGCTCTCTTGTTCACCATTTCGTCGTTCTGCCTGCATGCTCATCTCTCTTAACACATCCGCGCTGCAACCTCTCTGTCCCAGCTTCCTCCAGTGGCTGATTTAATCCCTATCTTGCATTCAAGTTGCCGACAGACCCAGCAAATTAAATAAGGTAAATATTGAAACCTTAATCGTATTTTGAGGATTGATTTCTACTTGAGATTTCTACTTGAGGATTGATTTCTAATCCCTGTCTTGCATTCAATTTGTTCTCTGCCCCGTCGACCCTAAATTCTGTCCTCCCTACAATTTTTTGTTCAAACTTCTCCCTAGGTTCCGTCGTCCTTTATTTTCTGCTCAAATTTCCCAATATTGCAACATCACCGGGGCTTTAGAAGCTGTTGCCATTGAAAAGCTTGAGGTATTTTTTGGAAACTTTTGCTTCAAATTTGAGTTTAGTTTTTATTTTGCTTCTTTTTAACTTGATTGTCTAATTGGTTTCTCGTTATAGGTTAAGAACCGATGGGATGATTGATTAATTTGTTAAAATATGGGTTTCGTTGCTTCGCATTGTTGATTTAGTTTGTCGATTATCGTATGGTTCATTTCTTGATGGTAATTGAAGTTTCATTGCTTGCGTTTGGATAAGGATTTCATCAAGGACTACAATCAATGGGTTATTTTAAGGGTTAGATGGGTTTTACATGATTTTCCTTTTCAATTAGGCTTTATATGTGTATGTAACTTGAATGTCAAATGAACAAGCCTTTCTTTTTAATAAGACATGGAGAAAGAATTGGATGGTTGACCGGTATCCAACAGGGAAAATTGAATGAAAAGATGAGGTTGCACTCGTTTGGAATCAAGTTGTATTCTTTTCATGGTTTTGCTAAAATGAATTACATGTTGATTAGTATTATTCTAAGGTTTTTTGAACCTCCAATAGTCTGATGCCACTAATTTTTTATATTAAAATTTTTGCAATTGTGGGTTCATTAAAATTTGTTTCGTTGTGATAGAAATTTGCTAAGTGTGCACTTCATTGGAGGTTTAAGATGAGGCTTCTATTTAAAGGACAGTCAAGCATTTGCTATGTTTTCTTTTGTTTGTTTGATTGATTTTTGATTGATATTGGGTTCACTAAAATGTCAGAGAAAGAAGGATGGAAAAACTGTCAAAGAAGCTCATGAGAAGTTGAAGGTAACTTTTTTTTCTTTTCCATGATTGGTCCTACGCGATGCAACTAGAATGTGAAAGGCTATATGGTTCACTTTTGCTGGACCATCTAAGATGTTACCATTTGGTTGCATGCGCTATGACGTAAACTAAATGAATGTGAAGAATGGAAAGAAAAATTGGATATTCTAATTCCTATCCATAACTCTAACCTTTTAACTTATGAATAAAAATTCCCTAAAGTCACCTTTGTTAAGTGTTAGCTGCTCATAAGTAGATGATCTTTTACAAGCTCCAACTCTTTAACCTTATATTATGGTATTAAGAGGTAAGCGTTTCTATGAAAACCTAATTCCTTAAAAGTTGATCAAATCGAGCCTTCACATCCCCGAGCCTATATTCTTTTATTGAGCACATTAATTTCTAAGGGCATCTATTATAACAAACTTGATTTCCATATATTTCCATAAAACTTGTTCGTAACTTTTAAGTGACTTACTTTCTAATGGACTTTTGTAGATTGGAAGTGTGGATGTTCTTCACCGTTACTATGCACATGGTCAATTTACTATGCAATCGGTGTTCCATTTCGGGATCGATTTAGGTAAAATAATAGAGAACCCATTAATTAGTTTCGTGGTTTAAACTTTGACTTTGCAATCAAGTATTTGAACGGGTATTGCTGAAACTATTGGGGTAGGGAGAGGATGGCAAAGTTTAAACAGTAAACCATGTATTTATTGGATTCGGATAGCATGAAAAATAACCGGGTTAGAATACGGATATCCTAATTGTTGTCATCCCTACTTTTACTTCCTTTGAATGATTATTTGTTTTTTTTTCTTTTCAGTGGGTTTTTAAACGACTATCACTTGTTCAGCGGACCCAATCAGATTACGATAACAATTGTTGAGGGAAACGAAACTGCACGGAAACTTTTCATCTGAGGTGAGTTGATTGAGTTGAAAATTTTAAATGTTTTACATCCTTTAGTAATAATTTGATTTGATTTGATTTATTATATTATTTCTTAATCTTGAACTATTTTGTTTTATTTTAATTAAAAAATTGTTTATGTTTTTTTGATATTATTTTGTGAGGGTTGAAATCTTTTTCACAAATATTTTACTTTTATCCATAACCCAAAGACCCCTAAATAGCATGGAATTGAGTAACACTAATTTTTAACATAGACTTAATGCATAACTTGATAGTTAAGTTTGTTACCCTTTTTTTTTATTGCGTGTTTAGTATATATATTTTTTGTCAAATGTAATATTTATATTTGATAAAAATTATAAGTTTTGATATCTAAAGAAAACGTAAATAATTATTTAGTAACTCAAGTTTTAAAGTTAATTTTATAAAAATACATAATTAGCTAATAATATTAATAATTAAATTTCATAAAATTAACCTTTAAAACTTGAATTAAATTGCATTCATCATATTGTATTTGACAAATTAAACGTAAAATAATAATAACTTCACAATTTATTATTAATTTATTCTATTAAAATCATAAAATTTAAACTTAATAATATTAACCACTATTTTTAATCAAATCAATTCTAAAATCTGAATTAAGCATTAAAAATTAATAACATTATTTATAAATACCAAAATATATAACATTTATTAAATACAAATACCAAATTAAATACCAAAATATGTAACATTTATTAAATACATAATTAGCTAATAATATTAATAATTAAATTTCATAAAATTAACCTTTAAAACTTGAATTAAATTGCATTCATCATATTGTATTTGACAAATTAAACGTAAAATAATAATAACTTCATAATTGATTATTAATTTATTCTATTAAAAATCATAAAAATTTAAACTTAATAATATTAACCACTATTTTTAATCAAATCAATTCTAAAATCAATTAAGCATTAAAAATTAATAACATTATTTATAAATACCAAAATATATAACATTTAGTAAATACAAATACCAAATTAAATACCAAAATATATAACATTTATTAAATACATAATTAGCTAATAATATTAATAATTAAATTTCATAAAATTAACCTTTAAAACTTGAATTAAATTGTATTCATCATATTGTATTTGACAAATTAAACGTAAAATAATAATAACTTCACAATTTATTATTAACTTATTCTATTAAAAATCATTAAAATTTAAACTTAATAATATTAACCACTATTTTTAATCAAATCAATTCTAAAATCTAAATTAAGCATTAAAAATTAATAACATTATTTATAAATACCAAAATATATAACATTTATTAAATACAAATACCAAATTAAATACCAAAATATATAACATTTATTAAATACAAATACCAAATTAAATAAAAATAAGATTCAAAGTATATAGGTTTGGAAACTGACGGGTTGCCTTATATCTCACCGTTAGATATAATGGATCCTCCCTAGAGTAACAATGCAGCAGATGATGAATCTTAAAGAATACATAGCTTACTTAAGTTTAAGATCAAATTTCATAACTTACATAAGTTTAAGGTCAAATTTCATAACTTACATAATACTTGTATAAAAAAAGATTCAAAGTATATAGGCTGGAAACCTGACGGGTTGCCTTATATCTCACTGTTAGATATAATGGATCCTCCCTAGGTGTATCTAACGGATCCTCCCTAGGTGTAACAATGCCGTGTATGATGAATCTTAAAGAATACATAACTTACTTAAGTTTAAAATCAAATTTCATAACTTACATAAGTTTAAGGTCAAATTTCATAACTTACATAATACTTGTATAGAAAAAAAGATTCAAAGTATATAGGTCGGAAACTGACGGGTTGCCTTATATCTCACCGTTAGATATAATGGATCCTCCTAGGTGTAACAATGCAGCGTATGATGAATCTTAAAGAATACATAACTTACTTAAGTTTAAGATTAATTTTCATAACTTACATAAGTTTAAGGTCAAATTTCATAACTTACATAATACTTGTATAGAAAAAAAGATTCAAAGTATATAGGTTTGGAAACTCGACGGGTTGCCTTATATCTCACTGTTAGATATAATGGATCCTCCCTAGGTGTAACAATGCCCATTAACTACGAATCATGGCATCACATGCCTGATGTCAACAAAAATCAAGCTCTTGATAATATTAAGGTAATAAAAGGTGAATGTAATTTATAATACTTTAATTTAACCTTCATTTATATTAACTTTTTTAAAAAAAATTTTCTAGGGTAAATTTGCTTTAGAGGTCTCCGATGACTATGTTAAGAAGATGTTGGGTAAAAAATGGAGAGACAATAAAAGCACCCTAAAAAAATAATATTTTAAGAAAGACATAAGCCTCGACGAAAAATTACGAAATGTCCCACCGGGAATGTTGAGGTACCAATGGGAAGATCAAGTTAGATTCTGGAATTCAAAGAAAGGAGAGGTATTACGTACTTTCAAAGTCTTATAAATTTTTCAGTTTATCGTATTTACTATATACATAATTCAAATTCCATTATGTAGGACCGTGAGCGAGTTGGAACAAACAGCAACAAAAACAACAATTCACGCTTTACCGGAGTTCCGAAGTTTTGCTCGTGTAGTCGAGGCCGAGGTATTATAATTTATTACTTCTTCGATATTAATTACTTTATACTATTAAATTATATTTTTTCTGCTATAATGTAGGAAGTTTCAATCAGTCAAAAGTTGGACGCCTTGACTTTTTGACATTACGCATAGGAAGAAGGATGGATCTCCAATGACATCCGAAATTGCGAAAATTTTGGTATATTTACTTAATAAAATTTGATTTATTATAAATATTTATAATGTTTAATTACAATAGTTTAATTCATCGCTTGTAGTTTTAAATTTATAATTTTAAGTTATGTTCTATTCCTTTTATTATATATTTCATTTCTAACTTTTTATTGATTTATTAGGATAAATCAAGGAGAAGAAGGCGAATATGAAGCGGTTGCTTCATCTCGATTCTGTTAATCTCGAGGAGATTGAAAATGTAATTATTATCGATGTTTTGGGTCCGAAAGGTACGATCGCTTCGATTGATAGTTTTGTTAATCTTGAGTATATTTATAACAAAATTATCACTAATGTTTTGGGTCTTACAAGGTATGGTCGGGTTCGATGTCAAGGATCGGTGTTACCCGACTCAATATTTTGATCCGGCTCCGGCAATACATGCCTTCCAGAGTCAATCTCGTACTAAAGTTCGAGACCTAAAACCAGATATCTCGATGGAAGCGGCGCAATTGAGCAAATTCTCACTTAGAGCGGAGGCAACAATGAGGAGGCGAGCATATCGCTCAACTTAGAGCGGAGGTAGCGTGAGAGGCGAGAAGAATAGAAAGTATGAAGAACTCCACTACAAATGCATACTATGATGCATTGTTCCAAAGAAGAATGCAGAGGCCGCCTCTTAGACATTTGTTTTATTGTTGTAAGATTTTTTTTAACATTGTTACAGTTAACATTATTGTAAAATTGTTTGAATTATGCTTCATTTATTAATAAATATCATATATCTTTTATTAAATTTGAAGTATCGTTTAGATTTAATGCTTTTGGTGAGATTTAAATGTTTTATTTGCTGCCTTGGGTTGGAATTATATGCAATTACTGCTGTTTTTGGTTGGTTTTTAATGCAGGGAGGGTAGGATATTGCAAAAAAATAGCACTGCAAATCTGTGCAAATTAGTGGCGTTTTTGTTAGAAACGCCGCTAAAAAGCCCACTTTTAGCAACTTTTATAAGAACGCCGTAAAAGACAACACCTTTAGCGGTAGCTTTTTAAGAACGCTAAAGACCACATTTTTAGCGGCGCTTTTATAAGAACGCCGCTAAAGACCACACTTTAGCGGCACTTCTATAAGAACGCCACTAAAGACCACACCTTTAGCGGTGCTTTTATAAAAAAATGCCGCTAAAAGGCCCAACCTTTAGCGTCGTTTTATAAAAAAGCACCGCTAAAGGCGGGGTCTTTTAGCGGCATTTCTTATATAAGCGCCGCTAAAGGTGTGGCCTTTTAGCGGCATTTCTTATAAAAGCGCCGCTAAAGGTGTGGTCTTTTAGCGGCGTTTCTTATAGAAGCGCCGCTAAAGGTGTGGTCTTTTATCGGCGTTTCTTATAAAAGCGCCACTAAAAGTCAAGACTTCTAGCGGCGTTTTTTCATAATAAACACCGCTCACTTTTGCGGCGCGTGTTTTAGCGGCGTTTTTTGCGGCGCTTTTGAAAGCCCCGCAAATAATATTAGTGGCGCTTAAAAACGCACTAAAAGCCATAAAAAACGCCGCTAAAAGTTTGTTTTGGTGTAGTGTTAGTAGGTACATTAACCAAAGTTATGTAACTTTAATGTTCAAAGTATGATTAAAGTGCATACATTGAATTTCAATAGGTACATTAACCAAATTATGTATTCTTAATGATCAATGTATGATTAAGGTTATTTATAACACATAAAAATGATTCATGTACTTATGTCATGAGGCTAGAACTTTAGTCTTGCAACCCATGCAGTCTTAGGCAATTTCTTCACTTCAAATGTCAGCGTAGCTCTCGAAAGATGAGAATTTTCCAATAAATTCTCTAAGGCACCAAAAAATATAGTGAAAGCAACTCAAAATGAAAATAGCAACAAGAGAGTGGTAAAGCCACAAGAAGCAATGCACACCAAGTGTCTAAGTAAATACTCTCAATATATTCTTAACTCAAGAATAATTGAATAGAATGGGATGATACAGATGAAGGGGGAGGCCTCTATTTATAGTTGAGCTCCCCCAAAATCAATGGTACAAATTAAGCTACATCGACAGTCAAGATTAGAGCCTATCTACAATTGAGAGTCCCAAGGGATTTAAACTTTATACAATCTTATCCCTTTAGTATTTACCCTATTTACCTTAGCAATTTTAGTTTGACTGGAGTGTTTCACTAGGCCACCAATGCTTCAAGTAGATGGCTTCTCTATGGACTCCATGCGTCGAGCCAGTTTAAGTAGCACACTCCTAGCTTGATTAAGGTATGATTTTAGCTCAGTTTTGGATGATTTCTATGTTTTTTGTAATCGTTCCAATTCAATCTAGCTAGCCCGTACATTTAATTTTGAAACTGTTAAAGATTCTGAGAGTTTCCATTGTTGAGTTTATGTGTTCTTTGATGTTTGAGGATGAAATATGAAATTTGGATGATAGATTTTCATGTTTTATAAAGTGATTTTTGATGAAAATGCATAATAGCGATTAAATTGTGAAATGTGCAAATTAAGTGGTTAAATGTGAAATAAATGAAAGTTATGGGCTGCTAGAGGCATTATGGTAATTCGGCTAAGCTTGAGTTTAATGAAAATATGTGAAATTTTGTGTATTTATGAAATAGGGACTAAATTGTTAAAGGTGTAAAAGTTTAGGGGATAAAGTGCAAATAGGCCTAAATGCATGTTTTGGACTAAATTGAATTAAAGAAATTAATTTTGAATATATTTAGATCAAGAAAAGAGGAATCCAGAATTAGATCGGGGGAAAGGCAAGATTATCGAGTAATTGACTCATTTTGCCGTTTTCATACTCGAGGTAAGTTCGTATGTGGTAATTTTATTATAAATATATGTAAAATGCGTTGATATCACATAAACTGTGCTTATGAGATTCGGATAATGTTTGAATTGTGAATACGACTCTACGGATATGTTCGACGATGAAATCGACAAGTGTAAATTCCCAGTTGAACCTTAGGAATAGTTTAGGATACTAGTTACATGTCATTAGGTTATTGTGTTGGCTTCGGGGCACGATATCGGCACTACGGGTGCAAGTGATACCTTGATTTTGTTACGGGCCATGGTATAGCTATTTCGGAAAGGAGTTACATTGATTTGGCTACAGGCCATGGTATAGGTACTCCGTGATAAGTTACCTTGATTTGGTTTCGAGCCTGGTATAGGTACTTATTAATTGAGATCTTTGAGTATCCAAATTCTATTCTGAATGGTTCAACGGGTAAACAAATGATGTGGTTGAGAAAGAGGTTAGTACGAAGCGATAAAGGTACGTACAGAACCTATTCGAGTGTTAAATAGAGAAAGTTCGATGAGATGGAATTTGATCATGTTTCTAGACGTGAGAAAGGATTGTAGTTAATGTGTATATCGTGATGTTATGTAAAATTTGTTGATTTGCATTTATTTGATGAATTAATTTATTCACATACGAGCTTACTAAGCTATGAAGCTTATTTTGTGTTATTTTCTATGTTTTATAGTGAATCAAGGCTAGCTTAGATCCAGGAGTCGTCGGGAACAACATCGCACTGTCGGACATCTATTTGGTAATTTTGAGTTGAGTAAATATGGTATATGGCATGTATAGGCTAGATATGGTATTTTGATTGTGATTATAACCATGAGAGTTGGCTTGTAAATTATGTTAATATTGATGTGTGTTTAGCTATTAGAAATGGCTTGTTAATGTATATGTTTTGGATTGTATATATAGTCAAGAGTGATGGCTTATTTTGACATGTTTGGTATGAAAATGGTTATGGTTTTATAGTTGCAAATGGTTAATTGAATTGTGGAGTATTAATGCCTGAGGAATACTTTGATGGAGTATGATTTTATAAGTTGATTTGTTAAGTATTTGATTAGGAAAAATGGTATTGAATTGAGTATTGAATTTAGTTAAATGCATATGGTATGAATTGTACATTTGGTTGATGATTTTGGCTGCATATTTATGTCTTAAAATGGTACCTAATGAGCTTATTTAGGTATGTGCAATATGGGTGGCAAATTGGCCTTGTAAATGGCCTATTTTTGTCCACAGGCAAGAGACACTCTGCAGTGTGTCTCAAATGTGTGACACACTCCATACTACAAGGCCGTGTGTCCCTTGGTGTTGATATAAAATGAAGTCAGATATGCTCAAGACGGCCTCACACACAAGCGTGTGATCTAGTGTTGCATAAGCCAAGATACCCAAGAATGGCACATGGCCTAGCACACAGGCGTGTGACTTGGCCATGTTGCATAAGTTAGTATACCCTACATGTTCGGCATGGCCTAGTACACGGCCTGGCACAAGGGCGTGTGAGGCCAATTCAAAGAGCACACATGCTAGACACACAAGTGTGTGGTCGGCCATGTCCTGTTTCCACACGGCCTGTGACACTGGTGTGTCTGAAGCCGTGTGAGGCACATGGCCTCTTCACACGGGCGTGTGACCCTTGAACGATTGAAAAATTTCTAAGTTTTCCAAGAATTTTTTATGTTATCGGTTTAGTCCCAAACCACTTCTAAAGCATGCTTAAGGCCTCGTAAGCCCTTATAAGGGACAATGTGGTTGTATTGAATGATATATGAGAATGAATGTTTTATGTTGATAAATATATGCTATATGTTGTGTAATGATCGGTTATACCTTGTAACCCTGTTTTAGTGATGGATACGGGTTAGGAGTGTTACACTTGTTACGTCCATAGAATGACACTAGCTTGACTCACCTCAGAACCTTCTCGATGCCTCGGCCGATTCCTAACTAGCCTCTCTGTCAAGTAGTCCCGCCCCTCGGAACACTTGCCTTTGTTTCTGTCATCTCCTAACTCAAACCGTTTCTCTCCTTTTTGGTACTTCTTGTTTGCAAGAGTCCATCACTCTTCCTTGTCCACATTGTGGCTTACCTCCATTCGGATCCCCTTGATCCGCACAAATAAGCTTCGTCACACCCACTTTGGACACCGGTTAACTTTGTGTCTTGCTACTAAGTTTGGTTTGTAAGCCCCTTGGTTTACCCGCTTCAGAGCTTCAAAAGGGCCCCTGTGTCCTTGCCAAGCCAACAAGTCAAAATGAAAAACACTACCAAAGTGTTTGAGATGTACCTCACTCAATTCATTTACTCGTCTCAGCAGTCGAGTTTGCAACGCCAATTTTCCCCCAAAGTCTGATGCACAACCCACCTTAGGTGGTAGTTTCATTGATAACTCAACAGGCTTCATATAAGTTTGTTGACCCTCTAGCATTTCCAAGGAAGTCTTTGTAGCACTCATTCTATTTATCGAGTCAATATTCTTTTCCTCATGAACATTTTCAGCTAGTTAGATTACCGACAATACTTTCGTTCCACCCCTCATGTCTCGACTCATTGACACAACACATTGTTGTTGTTGATTCAGGATGCATATGCAATCAGTAAGAGGAACCAAAAGAGCATTAATCTTTTCTAGGAAATTTAAGCCAAGAACAAAATTGTAATCATTTAAGTGAATTACCTCAAACTCTTCCTTATCTTTCCATTGACCTATCTGTAGCTCAACTCCTTGTGTTACTATCACAGTTGGGACCTCCTTAAAATTAATAGTTTTAATTTTCTTAGTTGATTCACTAACTGAGAGACCAAGTTTACCCATGGTTTTTTCTTATATGAATTGGTTTGATGCCCATGTAACAATAAGAGCAGTCTTCCTCTAACCTACGATGTTGATGTACATCAACCTTTTTTGCTTACAATCTCTCTTTGCTTTTACAGAACTGAGTATCATTGACCCAAGCTTCAAAGCCTTACTCTTGGCTCTGCTTCCACTTATTTATTGATCACAGAAGTCTTGGATCGCTCTAAATAGTCATGCATCCTATGCAAACCACAACACAAAAAGAACTCCGCTGGCTTCTTCTCATTCTCTTTAGCTCTCATAGTGTAACACCTAAAACTCGGCCTAGACGTTATGGCCCAATATAGAGATGTTACTGCAAAATTCATTCAAAAACCCAAAGTTTGTTGGTTATGAAAAGATGTCATTCACTATTGGTATTAAAAATCCTATTTATTAAAGAACATATATTTTTAACTAATTTAATGAAATGTTGATTTTACATATCTAAATATTAAAATAATTTGAGTTTACAGTGGAAAAACTTAGTCGAGTTCAGTTTTGAAAATGCGATTTTTCATTGTAAAATACGTCATTTAGAAAATCAATTTCAACCCACCAAAAACATTTAAATAGCTAAAACCATAAACAAATAATATCCAAATAATAAAACAGTTCAAAAAATTGTCCAAACAGTCCATAAAAACCAAAACTGTAAAATAACAAAAAATAGTGTATTTAACAGAAATGTTCAACCGAGCTCCAGTCACACCAACCCATTCTAACTCTAAGGGTTACCTGAAAGTAAACAAACAAACTGAAAGTGAGCTTATAAGCTCAGTGTGCAACATAATAGAATATCAACATATATCAATCAGACATATCAGAAATAGAATTTGTATCAGATCATAATAAATACAAATTTATGATCCTACCATCATCCGCTACACACCATCTCTGGCCATCTCAACATACCATATAGGGTATTAATCACCCATCTGGCCCTACACACCACTTAGTGTCAATATGAAACTTTTCAGAATATTTGCAACTTAGCTGCTAGATCAATAGGCGATTAATCGCCGTGTATAGAAATATATGTGGCTATGACACCAGTTACAGTAGATAATTAAACTATCAGCACTTCCTCAAACACATAAATCCCACCCCAATGCACATACAGAAATTAACAGATAACATAATTTACATGTCATACATGCTCTCATAACAGATACGAATCAGACTTACCATAAGTCCAGTTCATGTTGTGCTTAAATCATACTTATAATACAACACATATCAATATTTTTATGTTAACGAAACATTAGAAAACATATTTTAACGCTTAATTTATAATATACGGACCCTACGGAAGGAAAATTATAATTTTTGGGCCTTTACGTCCATGTGGCCCACATAGCCCATTTGGTTTAGACCATGTATCTCACACGGCCTGTGGCGTCGACATATTCAGATTTTGGCTTTTTTCGTTCGCTGTTTTCTTAGACTTTCGTTACACATCTAATTCAATTTTGATACCAAAGCAACCACAGAACTCTCAGAACCTAAAAAGCGGATTCAATCGATTAAACTAGCGAGGATTCACGAATTTAAATCAAAGAAAACATCCTCAAACGACCCCCAAAACATGTTCGAACCCTTACCAAAGAATGAACAGCAACCACGCGATTCTAAGTTGCTGGAGGAACGTCAAACGTCTCACAATTCTCCCCTAATCAAGCATCACAACGATTAAACAATATCAATAATCACTACCATAACAACGAACTAAGAAAATCTTAACTCACTCCTCAACTAACAGAAATAAAGCTTCACCTTCCCAAGAACTTACCAAATCGTAACAGCAAAAGGAATTTGGAAGAAGAGTAAGGCTACAAGTAGAATAGTATTGATAAATGGAAGAAAAAAGACCAGCTAGCACTTGAATTAATTCGGAGAAAAAAAGAAATAGAACAAAATAAAAGAGTGAAAAAAATTGAAAATGAACGGTAACAAGAAAGATGGAACTAATTGCAATAGATGGAAGTGGGAAAAGTGGCATGAAAATGGGGAAAGCGGGAAACAAACGTGACAAAATAGGGCAACTTTTTGGGATAAAACAAAATAAAATAAAATAATGGTTTTTTAAAAATATCCAACTATTATAAAAAAATAAAACAAAATCTCAACTAACCAACATCCTGCTAACTTACTATCTTTTCCCAAGAATTTAAATCTCATTCCAACACCACCCACTTGAACGACACACTAAGCACTAACAAAAAATAATTCAATTTTGCTCATGTAAAGACTCGAACACAAAACAAAGGGTAAGCTAACACATTACCACTGAACCAACAGGCTCATTCTAACATAGATTGACCAAAAATAATATTTAAGCCCAACGAACAAAGATAGGCCTAGGAACAAAAATAATTACATTTTCTTCCAAGAAGTGAGATTTGTACCCATGACGTCAAACACACAACCAAGACACTTAACCACTGAATGAGGCACCAATTATAGAAAAATTTAACAAATCATAAATTTAAGATTTTGGGGCGTTACACTTGGCTTCAACAGTATGCACAATCGAACCAAGTCTCACCGATGATCTGTCTAGCTTATCACCCCTTCGATAGCAGATAGCATGGATCATTTCAAACAATCCCTCACAATATACGGACCTTCGCAAAGGAAACACCTCACTGGCCCCTTTGGTTTGTTATTGCGCTTCCACTTCCCATTCGGTGGTTTCCCATTGCCACCATTGTTGTTTCTATTCTCAACCGACCCTTCTTCATCTCCCCTACTATTGCCCCTTTCTCTATGTAACAGCCCATTTTCAGTTAAATCAGAATAGTGGTTTTGGGACCACAAATCTGAGGTTAAAATATTTATTTTATTATTATTTTAGTGTCTACAACATGTTAATAGAGTCATATGAAAATTTTGTTAAGAAATTTAATCGTTTGCATGCTCAATTCTATAAAAAGAACTAAATTGCGTAAAGTACAAAATTGGAGTTCTATAAGCTAAAGGGATTTAAAAGCTATGAAATTAAATAATTGGAGGGTTTATGTTGTAATTAAACCATTAACATGAGTGGACAAATATAGACACTTTATTAAGTGAATTAAAGGTTAATAATAAAGGTTATATAGGTAAATTAGTAAATAAAATCTAAATTAAGTAAAACAAAATAAATTTTTCCCCATTCATCTTCTTTAGCCAAAATTTAAGGCAAGAATAGCTTAATCTAGCCTTAACATTCGGCCATCTAGTTTTGATTGCATGGTATGATTTTTCGTCCCGTTTTTAATGATTTCTATGTTTTTGGAGTCGTTGTAGCTTAATCTAGCTAGCCTAGGGACTAATTTGCAAAAATATTAAAAGTATAAGGTTTTAACTTTAATGAATGTGTATGTTTTTTTATGTTTGATAATAGAAAATGAATGGTTTTTGATAGATAAACAAGTTTTGTAAAGTGATTTTGGTTGAAAATGTCAAATAAGGATTTATTTGTAAAATGTGAAAATTATGTGGTGAATTGTGTGAAATAATGAAATAGATGGGCTGTTATAAGTATGTTTAATATTTGGATAGGCTTGGGTAGGGATAAAATTGAATGAATTTCATTTTACGAGCCTAGGGACTAAATTGTAAAGAAGTCAAAAGTTTAGGGGTAAAAGTGTAAATTTGAAAAAATATATATTTTCGGCTGAATTGAATAGAACGAATACTAAATGGATTGAATTTGAATTTTTAGATCAAGTTAAGCCTCGTACGGATCTAGATCGAGGGAAAGATAAAGTATCGAATTAGTTGATCCTATTTCGTCGTTTTTGTGATCCAGGTAAGTTCGTATGTTAATAAGCATTAAATTAATTGTGTTTTAAATGCTTTATCATTGCATTATTGATGAATATGACTTCACGAAGATACTCGATGAAGATTTGGCAATATATGAGATCCCAATTGAACCTTGGGAATAGATAGGATAAAATGACATATCATTAGGGGTTATCGTGTTTTGGGTGCTGGTCATGTACATTCTATCGGTGGCTAAGTTTTCTGGCATGTGTTGCGATTACTTGTCAGCTTGTGTGAGCAGCACTATGTAGTTACATTTTGACTGTCAGTTTGTGTGAGCAGACCCAATGATAGCTCGATAGTGAGCATTTATATGAGATATGAGATTTGGATTGTTTTGACCATGTATTGACACTTAGTGTGCGAGATTCTCGAGTATCCGTTATTATTCCAAATGGTTCAACGGGTATATTGATGGTATGAAAGAATAAGAGATCGATACGTATCATTACAAGTATGTATGTGAATCATATAAGCATTGAATTTATGAAATTTTTAAATTTTTTGTCTAACCTTATGGATGAATATGTGTTAGGTTTGTGGATTAAATTGTGTTGCACTATGCCATGCTTAATTACTTAAATTATGATTAAATGTTAAGTTGTACTAATTGGCCATACGAGCTTCCTAAGCTTAATAGCTTACTCTGTTTACTTTTCTATGTTTTATAGTGATTTCAAAGCTTGCTCGGATTGAAAGTTGTCGGAGATTTCATCACACTATCTAACTGTTGTTTTGGTACTTTTGAACTTAATGAATTATGGTTATATGGCATGTATAGGTGATTTGGCTAATATAGCCTTTATGTCTTAATGAATTTTGGCCATTTGAATTGGCTTGTAAGTAGTCATATATTTTGAAATGTATATATGTATATATGGTCCTGTGAAATGTGGTGTATAGTTGCTATATGATAGCATTCCTTGTGAGATTGTATTTTGATACAAATAGTTGAAATTGAGAATGTATTAGCATGTTAAGTGTTAGGTAAGATAATGCAAATAGAAAAATTTTGGTGAATTCTTGAAGGTGATATTGGTATGTTTTGAATTGGCAAATTGTGATGTTTATGAGCATCATAGTTGTTGGTATTGGTATTGCATGATTTGAACTTGGTTGAAACTGGTCTGAATGGAAAATGATGATATGGACATTTTTTATTTGTTTTGTTTAGGTTGATGCAAATTTGGGTGAGGAAAATGGCTTGGAGATAGCCTAGTTTTGTCCACACGAGCAGAGACATGGGCGTGTGTCTCAGCTGTGTGTGACACATGGCCAGGTGACACGGATGTGTGTCCCATGGTACATATTTAGAAATCAAGTTAGTAGCTTCACACGGTCTAGCACAAGGGCGTGTGGCTTGGCCGTGTGGCACAAGTCAGTATAGCCTCCAGTTTTCACACTGCCTAGCACACGGCCTGGCACACTGGGTGTGAGGTCATTTCTAAGGGAACACGGGCTAGTCACACAGGCATGTGATTGGCTGTGTGACCCAAGTCAGTGAGTTACACGAGGTCAAAGGCTGGGATACGACCATGTAATCCCATTTTGAATGTCAACACAGCCTATGACACGGGCGTGTCTCTTGGCCGTGTGTCTGGGCACACGGGTGTGTGTAAAAGCAACATATTTTAGGCCCACATTTAGTATGCTTTTGGATGATTTAGCCCTTGTTTTATGTAAAAAGGTACTTTTAATCCTTTCTTTTCATGTTTTTACTCAGGAAAGCACCCGGGGACAAAAAAACGAGAAATGGGCTTAAAACGGGCCAATTGGGGCCAAAAAGGAAATCGACACGGCCTGGACTTCAAGCCACACGGCCGTGCCTCAACAATTAACTAAGACAAGGCCATGCCATGATTTACATGGCCGTGCCCCAATTGATAGAATCGAGACACAGCCTGAAAATGATTTACACAGGCAGTACTGTATGCGATGCCTCGCCACGGGAGAGAGCAATTTCACTTTGACGGATACTTTGAGGCAAAGAAACACATTACAAAGCCTATTAAAACACTGAGTAGGAAGTATACTTGAATTGGGACACTTAGAGGCCAAGTAAAGTGTAACATCCTGAAATTGGGCCTAGGAGAATTGAGCCCAATGGGCCTTGAATGTAGTAGCGTTTAAATTTTTTTTTTGGAGAATAAGAGATCGGCTTAAATGCGAGTTGGACCAATTAGATAAGTGAGTTTGGAAGGTTAGGGGGCTTCTATGAAGCCCTGGGTTCAAGTTAGGCCTTAAGAAAAAAATTGGTTTTAGGTGAAAAAAACCCTAGAGGTTGGCGAGTAGGCCTTAAGAATAAAATGTGGAGGAAAATGACACAAGTGGAGTGTGTGGTGTAGTGGCAAAGTGACGCCACTTAAGGACAAGGGAATGACGCCACAAGGAAGGAATGAGGTCCAAGGTTCTAGTTGTAGCGTTTGCATTCCTTTTAGATTATTTTTATTAAATGAATTTAGACCTTGGCCATAGGGTTATATTTAGTTGCGCATGGTTTAAGACACAAGGATCTAGTTGGTAAAGTGGCTAGCAGCGTGGATTATGTTATAAGGGAGCCTGAGTTCGAATCTCATGAGGAGCAAGGGAGTATTTATTTTGCGGATTGGACGGTAAGAGTTTCAGTTGAATTTAAACTCTACTGACGAAGGGATCCCACATCGAAAAGATACAAGGAATGAAGGTGAAAAGCTAGCTATATAAAGAGCATGCCAGGAGGAGAGTTAAGATACCTTGGTGGGCATTGGGCACAGGAGTGGTCGCAGCGCGGTTTAGCACCAGAGTCCTATCAGGTGTGTAACTCTCTCTACTCTAGTTGTAGAGCGGCAAATGCCGAAGTGCCGGTCATGGCAATAGTAGCCACACGAGTGTGCGAGCGCACGTGTGGGGCTTTGACGCGATAGTTGAGGCCATCAATAGTATTCTTATAGGTTGGGGCTGCTTGGGCCGTGATGGGCCAAAGTGGGCCTAATGGGCCCGTGGGCCCAATTGGAATAAATTGTATGATAATATAGTATATAGTGAACTAGACTAGGTGGAACCTATATTCGTGGCTAGATTTGTATTAGGTGGGCCACACGAGTGTGTGGGCCTGAATGGGCCGAAATCGGGTTTTAGGCCCAATAGTCTAGTGACGACTAAAAATGGTAGCCGAGTCGCTCAGGGTAACATTAGACCTTCGGGAGGGCCATTGCAGGTGCAAAATTACGAAAATACCCTTGGTGGGTAAATTATGAAAATACCCTTGGTGGGTAAATTACGAAAATACCCTTGGTGGGTAAATTACGAAAATACCCTTGGTGGGTAAATTACGAAAATACCCTTAGTGTGTAATTTACGAAAATACCCTTAGTGGGTAAATTATGAAAATACCCTTAGTGTGTAATTTACGAAAATACCCTTGGTGGGTAAATTATGAAAATACCCTTGGTAGGTAAAATTACTGTTATACCCTTAGAGGTTGGTTAACTTGATTATGTTGTATATTATTATTCTGATTATGATGGTAATTCGTTTCATACGTTATTTGATATATGTCTAGCATACATGACATACTGCATACACGAATTATTATGTCATATTGCATGGGTATGATAAGAGGAGGGGGAAGATTGATATCGTGTCTTCGGACACCAGAGGTTTGGTACCTCCAGTGATTTGGTATCACATTCGTGTCTTCGGACACCAGAGGTTTGGCACCTTATAGCGTCTCGTCCCAGTGGTCTAGCACCACCGTGGGTTGGCTCCACTTTTGAGATATGGGATCGTCGCCAGTGATTTGGTATCACACGTGGGTTGGCCCCACAGATGGATTATTCGTGACTTTGGTCACCAGTGATTTGGTATCACATATATTTTGTGACTTTGGTCACCAGTGATTTGGTATCACATATATTTCGTGACTTTGGTCACCAGTGGTTTGGCACCACCAGTGGTTTGGTACCACACGGGGTAGAAAAGGAGTTATGGATGGTTAGGTTGGGTGCATTATACATATATGTTGCTTTGTTATAATTTGTGTAAGTATGTGATATTTACCCGGGAGAGGGATTATGCACTGAGTCTTGGTGACTCACCTTCTCCCTTACTTTTTCAGGTGATGCATAAAATTCGCGGATGAGGAGCCGGATGAACTCGAGGAGGCCATGCAATAAACATTGATTTTTCATGAACTTCGATTTGGGGTACTTTAAATTATTTTAATTTGGTTTTCATATTTTTATGGATTTGTAATAAGGCTTGTTTAATTATGTTTTGGATTATTTATATGTTTTAGATTTGATTTAAATTTGGCTTACTGATTACATGTTTGATATAATAATTTGAGTACAAAGTTTTCTAAACTACTTAACGCAATTGTTTTCAAAACGTTACCATCGGGTAATTTAAATAATTTGATAATCTTTAATAATTTAAGTGTTTTTGATAACTCATACATTTTTCCAAAACTTAAGTTTGCAAATTTCAATTAGCAACGGTTTCAACTAATCGCTTGAGTTTCTTATAAAAAAATTATAAAAGTTTTCTAATCTATGGATATGTAACTAAGATTTAATTAGATAATTTCAAGGTAAATTATCGCTTTTAACTTAATATACACCTGTTTTCTATAAATATAAAATTTTCAAAGAGTTTTTCACTAAAAATTAATTGTTATCTCGATTTTCTTCAAAACGTTTTACTCTGTGGCATGCTAGATTCGGTCATGGCGAATTGACCGGGTTTGGGGTGTTACAAATTGGTATCAGAGCTAAGTTCAAAAACTCGGCTGTGGAATGGGTTCAAAAATGTTTTTCAAATTTTGGTTGAAATATGGTTTAGAAAAATATATATATCTCTTGCCTGGAAGTATGGCACCCGAGTCTCCGGCACCAATCCGCACTGTAAGTTTCCTGATACTTTTCTTTGTTATATGCTTTATTTCGGGTATCTATTCTGTGTGTTTGATTTGGATGTGATGTTTAGACATAGAGTTGGGTGCGTATGAAATATTCGTCTATTTTCATGGCTAGGTGTTTTTGAGTATGTGTAGGAGTTTTAAATTCTAGTTAAAAGATATTAGTTTTATTAAGATCAGAGTGCGCAGCGTAGTGTGGTAGGTTAGGATGTGTGACTGTTAGTTAGTTGGAAATTTCGAGGACGAAATTTCTTTAAGGAGGGTAGATTTGTAACATCCTGAAATTGGGCCTAGGAAAATTGAGCCCAATGGGCCTTGAACATAGTAGCGTTTAAATTTTTTTTTGGAGAATAAGAGATCGGCTTAAATACGAGTTGGACCAATTAGATAAGTGACTTTGGAAGGTTAGGGGGCTTCTATGAAGCCACAGGTTCAAGATTAGGCCTTAGGAAAAAATTGGTTTTAGGTGAAAAAACCCAGAGGTTGGCGAGTAGGCCTTAAGAATAAAATGTGGAGGAAAATGACACAAGTGGAGTGTGTGGTGTAGTGGCAAAGTGACGCCACTTAAGGACAAGGAATGACGCCACAAGGAAGGAAGGAGGTCCAAGGTTCTAGTTGTAGCGTTTGCATTCCTTTTAGATTATTTTATTAAATGAATTTAGACCTTGGCCATAGGGTTATATTTAGTCGCGCATGGTTTAAGACACAAGGATCTAGTTGGTAAAGTGGCTAGCAGCGTGGATTATGTTATAAGGGAGCCTGAGTTCGAATCTCATGAGGAGCAAGGGAGTATTTATTTTGCGGATTGGACGGTAAGAGTTTCAGCTTGAATTTAAACTCTCTTGACGAAGGATCCCACATCGAAAAGATACAAGGAATGAAGGTGAAGAGCTAGCTATATAAAGAGCATGCGGGAGGAGAGTGAAGATACCTTGGTGGGCATTGGGCACGAGGAGTGGTCATACAGCGTTTAGCACCGAGTCCTATCGGTGTGTAACTCTTTCTACTCTAGTTGTAGAGTGGCAAATGCCGAAGTACCGGTCATGGCAATAGTAGCCACACAAGTGTGCGAGCGCACGTGTGGGGCTTCGACGCGATAGTTGAGGCCATCAGTAGTATTCTTGTAGGTTAAATGCTTGGGCGCGATGGGTAGAAATACCTAATGGGCCCGTGGGCCCAATTGGAATAAATTGTATGATGATATAGTATATAGTGAACTAGACTAGGTGGAACCTATATTCGTGGCTAGATTTGTGTTAGGTGGGCCACACGAGCGTGTGGGCCTGAATGGGCCGAAATCGGGTTTTAGGCCCAATAGTCTAGTGACGAATGAAAATGGTAGCCGAGTCGCTCAGGGTAACATTAGACCTTCGGGAGGGCCATTGCAGGTGCAAAATTACGAAAATACCCTTGGTGGGTAAATTATAAAAATACCCTTGGTGGGTAAATTACAAAAATACCCTTGGCGGGTAAATTACGAAATACCCTTAGTGGGTAAATTACGAAAATACCCTTAATGTGTAATTTACGAAAATACCCTTAGTGGGTAAATTACAAAAATACCCTTGGTAGGTAAATTACAAAAATACCCTTGGTGGGTAAATTATGAAAATACCCTTGGTAGGTAAAATTACTGTTATACCCTTAGAGGTTGGTTAACCTGATTATGTTGTATATTATTATTCTGATTATGATGGTAATTCGTTTCATACGTTATTTGATATATGTCTAGCATACATGACATACTGCATACACGAATTATTATGTCATATTGCATGGGTATGATGAGAGGAGGGGGAAGATTGATATCGTGTCTTCGGACACCAGAGGTTTGGTACCTCCAGTGATTTGGTATCACATTCGTGTCTTGGACACCGTGAGGTTTGGCACCTCATAGCGTCTCGTCCCTGTGGTCTAGCACCACCGTGGGTTGGCCCCACTTTTGAGATATGGGATCGTCGCCAGTGATTTGGTATCACACGTGGGTTGGCCCCACAGATGGATTATTCGTGACTTTGGTCACCAGTGATTTGGTATCACATATATTTTGTGACTTTGGTCACCAGTGATTTGGTATCACATATATTTCGTGACTTTGGTCACCAGTGGTTTGGCACCACCAGTGGTTTGGTACCACACGGGGTAGAAAAGGAGTTATGGATGGTTAGGTTGGGTGCATTATACATATATGTTGCTTTGTTATAATTTGTGTAAGTATGTGATATTTACGGGAGAGGGATTATGCATCGAGTCTTGGTGACTCACCTTCTCCCTTACTTTTTCGGTGATGCATAAAATTCATGGATGAGGAGCCGGATGAACTCGAGGAGGCCATGCAATAAACATTGATTTTCATGAACTTTGATTTGGGGTACTTTAAATTATTTTAATTTGGTTTTCATATTTTTATGGATTTGTAATAAGGCTGTTTAATTATGTTTTGGATTATTTATATGTTTTAGATTTGATTTAAATTTGGCTTACAGATTACATGTTTGATATAATAATTTGAGTACAAAGTTTTCTAAACTACTGAACATAATTGTTTTCAAAACGTTACCATCGGGTAATTTAAATAATTTGATAATCTTTAATAATTTAAGTGTTTTTGATAACTCATACATTTTTCCAAAACTTAAGTTTGCAAATTTCAATTAGCAACGGTTTTCAACTAATCGCTTGAGTTTCTTATAAAAAAATTATAAAAGTTTTCTAATCTATGGATATGTAACACCCCAAACCCTGGCCTATGCGTTGAGACTAGATTTGGTTTGTTACGTGATTCGAACTATTCTTAAATCTTTAATGAGTTGAAAACTACAATATTGTTTACAGAGTTTAAAATTTGAAAAGTATTAAATTTTGAAAAATATTTGAAACATTAGTTGAAAATCATTGTATTATTAAAACCGTTAGAAGATTTGTTAAAGAGTTAACAATAAAAAGAATTATTTATAAAAGAATTTCATATACTTGAAAACCCAAATTTATTTTTATAAAGCATCATATAATCATAGCCCATGATTTAAAAGTCCAAACTAAAGTTTAAATTCCAAACACACATAAAATCCATAAGCTATTTATGGAGGCCATTTATTACAACATCCCAAAATAGTAAAATAATTATTAAAAATTTAGAGTTTAATAACCCATATTTAGCAAGATGGCCTCCACGAAGTCATCCTCGCCCAAGTCCACATCAATTTCCATTACCGAGATGGAAAGAATTAAAAGGGTGAGTTACTTAAAACTCAGTGTGTAACTCACTTACCACCATTATTGGGCCGATCATCAAGATATTAAGTCGGGCTTGAGCCCAATTCGTAATTCAACAATATATCATGAATTTAAAAAAAATAATTAATAATGCATGAAAATGTAATTCCCAACCCAAACCTAATATCCATCCGCTAACACCCCCGTACCATCCATCACACCTGTGGGGATCAAGTCAACCCACCCCGCCATCACACCAATCATAGGCATTAAGCCTTTTTATAATTGTGGCATAGCCACCGAACTAGAGGCAATAAGCCGATATTGTGGCGAAACCACCAACTAGAGGCAATAAGCCGATATTGTGGCAAAGCCACCGAACTAGAGGCAATAAGCCGATATTGTGGCAGAGCCACCGAACTAGAGGCAATAAGCCGATATTGTGGCAACTGGCCATTCTTCTCTTCATATATCCCACCCATGCAATTATACATGTACTTTAAAATATAAGATTTATTAACAATACATAACATGGTGGGTTTATCAATAACATTTCATTTGGCCCATAATTATAGCAATTTGTCCATTTAGCAGTTTAGTGGGCTTTGACCCATTTACCAAACTAGAGTGTTTTGGCTAAATTTTAACAAACTAGAGTATTTTGGCCCATTTTCACGAACTAGAGTATTTACGGCCCATTTTCACGAACTAGAGTATTTACGGCCCATTTTCACGAACTAGAGCATTTACGGCCCATTTTCACGATCTAGAGTATTTACGGCCCATTTTCACTTAACTAGAGTATTTACGGCCCATTTTCACGAACTAGAGCATTTACTACCATTTTCACGATCTAGAGTAATTACGCCCATTTTCACTTAAACATCCAATTTTCATAATAACAATTAATTCCTCGAGGCGTTTTAAGTAATTTTCACGATTTAGTAGTTTTTACGCATTTTCGTAAAAAATATAAATTTTACGCTTTTACCGATCCAATTGTTTTTACGATTTACTTCCATACCTAAATTTGACATCCAACCAAAAATAATGAGTGTGAAATTACACACCTCGATACCGTGAGTACTAACCCTTCTCGCCCTCGGCACCTAAAATATATTTTGATTCGTTAGACAACTAATTCGTTAAAATAATCTAAATTGATAATGGATCCAAAATCTTACCCTCTTGATTTTGAATCACTTGATTTTCGGTTTCCTTCGTTTATCGATTCACTAGTCAGAGAATCCACCAACGATAACGGCTCGGAGGTTCGTACTACTTGAATAATGGACTACTTTCTAAGATGGCCCACAACCCGTGGAAAATCCCGACCGTCGAAACCGCTCTTCGCTTGAATGGGGATTTACTGGATCCGCCTCTTAACGTGACTAACCACCGCCTTTTCTTCCCTATTTTGACAAATCTTCAAGATCCAAAGGAATTTAGTTAGATCTATAATAATATCAATAATTCTAGAGATTTTAAAGAGTAGGATTTCCTTACCACGATGAAACGCTTCCAACGCTTCCAAAATTCCCGATCACTTGAATTCCAATCTCGTTATTGCACTAAGTAATAACGAAAGAAACGTTATTAGTATGAACGCTATCAATTAAAAAAAAGACCTCAATAATCCAATGATATTCGCCATAATATCACTAATTAAAACGAAAATGAAAAGAAAAACCCTTACCTATGATCCACAATCGAAAAGAAAAGGATGGAGAATGGTGTCTAAATGATGAAGAATTCGCTATGTATATTCAAGGAAGAGAAAAAATATTTGGTTTATAGGCACAATAGCATTCGCCAAAAGAGTGAAGATGGAGAGAATTTTCGATTGAAAAAAGAAATAATATAAGAACGAAAGGATGATGGTGATGTTGTTGATTGATTTCAAAGAGAAAAGAAGAAAAGAAAAAATGAACTTTAGGTGTCGGTATATTCGGCCATGGCAAAAGAAAGAAAAAGATGATTCTTTTGGTATGGATGATTTCGACAAGGAGAATACAAAAGAAAATTAACCAAAATGGATGAAAGTGACCAAATGGTCAAAGATTTTGGCTTTGCCAAATGCAAAATTCGCCAAGAGGGATGTTGAAAGGAGAGGAATAAAATTCTGCACAAAGTGCAAAGAACAACCAAAGAGAGAAAAGAATTTTTCAGCCAAAACTAACTCAAAATTTAGGCTCCTCCTATACCAAATTGCCGTCCAAACATGGTCAATTGGCCATGATTTCTTTCCAATTTTTCCCTTGATAAGTGCCTTATGTTCCCCTATCTTTCCTTAAACTTTTGATTCCATGCCATAAGTTAGTTGTTTCCTTAATCCATTGATACACTAACCAAAAATACATGGTCAACACCTTCCTTATATGTCCCCTTGCGACACTTCCTAGTTATGAGCAGAAAATTTAAAACAAAAATTTTATCTAGGTGCTATACAAGGGATTCGAACCTCTTCCCCCTTGCTAGAACCCATGCGCCAACTCCACCATGCCATATGCTCATTTTATGACACTCTTAGCACATAATTTAGCTTAAGTCTTAATCACCTTTGTTTCACTTCAATAAATCTCAATTTAAAAATTTTATTTCTTCTCCAAATTATGCTTTACCCACTCTAGGACTTTAATAAGCACCAAATTAAAATAAAATATTTTTCCTTTAAAATCTAAACACCAAAATCATGCAAATTTAAATACTCGATTTTAGGGTGTTACAACTCTACCCTCCTTAAAGAAAATTTCGCCTCGAAATTTACCCGTTGAAAAGGTGAGGTATTGTTGCGAATTACATCCTCTGGCTCCCACGTAGCTTCTTCCACTCCGTGGTTACGCCATAGAACTTTGACCAACGGCACGGTTTTCTTCCTTAGTACCTTGACATCTCGGTCTAAGATTTCCACCGGTTCTTCTTCAAAGGACAAATCAATTCAACTCCAATTCTTCTACCGTATAATGTGCAAAGGATCGATCTATAACGCCTCAACATGGAAACATGAAACACATTGTGAATTTGATCTAACTCCGGAGGTAACTCAATCGATATGCCATCGACCAACACGCTTGACACGATAAGGTCCAATATATCTAGGACTTAGCTTGCCCTTCCTTCCGAATCAAGATCTTTTCCAAGGAGATACCTTCAAGAAAACCCGATCTCCCACACTATACTCGATGTCCTTCGCTTAGATCTGCGTGACGACTTCATCATCTCGAGGCTTCTTTCAACCGTGCTCGAATAACTTTTACCTTGTTCTCGGTCTCAGATATCATCTCAGACCTAACATCCGTCTTTCGCCTAACTCACCCAACAATAGGAGAGCGACACTTACGACCATACAATGCCTCGTAAGGTGCCATCCAATGCTAGACTGATAGTCGTTGTTATACGTGAATTCGCCAAAGGGCGATAATCCTCCCAACTACCTCTGAAGTCGATTACACATCCTCTTAACATATCTTCCAATATTTGAATTACTCTCTCAGACTGACCATCAGACTGACGATGAAAAGCCGTACTGAAATTCAACTTTGTCCCTAAGGCTTCGTGCAGAGCTTTCCAGAATCGTGATGTAAACCTAGGGTCCCTATCCGATATAATAGATACAGGTACCCCATGTAACCTCACAATTTCGGATACGTAAAGTTTCGCCAATTTCTGCAATGAATAATCCGTCGAACTGGCAAGAAATGAGCGGTCTTCACAACCGATCAACAATTACCCAAACGGAATTTTTCTTAGTAGGTGTTAAAGGTAACCCACTAACAAAATCCATAGTTATCCGCTCCCATTTCCAAAGAGGAATCTTTATCGGTTGTAACAATCCAGACGGTAATTGGTGTTCTGCCTTCACTTGCTGACAAGTCAAACATTTTCCCACGAACTCTGTAATCTCACGCTTCAACCCTGGCCACCAATACTGTTCACGGAGATCTCGATACATCTTATTTCCTCCGGGATGCATAGCATAAGGGCTACTATGCGCCTCCGTAGAATCGATTGCCTCAAATCCAGATCCTTAGGCATGCATACTCTCCTCGAAAGCACAACACACCCTCCGTGTTTATTCCAAAATCCTTAATTTCACCATTTTCAACTTGTCGCAAAGAAAGGTCCCAACTTCTCATCGATGTCTGTTTTCCTTGATTTGTTCCACCACGAGGTTTCACCAAGTTCGCTAACAAACCGCCATCCTCATATGCACTCAAATGGGCAAACAAAGCTCTTAATTCAGATACCGCCTTTACGACTTAACGCGTCGGCTACCACGTTAGCCTTTCCGGATGATACTCGATGGAGAAATCATAATCTTTTAACAATTCTACCCATCTTCTTTGTCTTAAATTCAACTCCTTCGGTAAGGAGGTATTTAAGACTCTTGTGATCCGTGTAGATTATGGACTTCTCACCATAGAGATAGTGCCTCCAAATCTTTAGAGCAAAGACAACGGCACTAACTCCAAATCGTGAGTAGGGTAGTTTACTTGTGGTCTCAATTGACGAGAAGCATAGGCCACCACCTTTCCATTTTGCATCAATACACAACCTGCACCCGTGTGAGACGCGCCGCAATAAACAAAGTGAATTCTTTTCCACTTCGGGTTGAATTAAACCTGGAGCTTCAGTAAGGATCTTCTTCGCTTTCTCAAAGCTCTCTTCTTGCTTTTAGGTCAGATATACGGAGCTCCCTTTCGCAACAGTTTAGTTAGGGTGCAAGAATCAATGAAAACCCTCTACAAAACGCCTATAGTATCCACCAAGCCTAAGAAACTCGAATTTCACTCATCGATGTTGGTGGTTTCCAATCCGTAATAGCCTCAATTTTCCGAGGATCCACCCTTATTCCTTCTACCGATACTACATGACCAAGGAAAGTCACCTCCTTTAGCCAAAATTCGATTTACCAAATTTGGCATACAATTGCTTATCACAAAGTAATTGTAATACTATCCGCAAATGCTGGTCATGTTCCTCCTCATTTCTCGAATAAACCAATATATCATCTATGAACACTACCACAAACCGGTCTAAATATGGTTGAAAGACTCGGTTCATCATGTCCATAAATGCAGCTGGTGCATTAGTTAATCCAAACGGCATCACTACAAACTCATAGTGTCCGTAACGTGTCCGAAATGTCAGCCTTATAGATGTCCGCTTCTTTCACCTTAAAGTCGGTGATAACCCGACCTTAAATCAATTTTGGAGAAAATCAAGCTCCTTTCAATTGATCAAACAGTCGTCAATTTCGGCAGAGGATACCGATTCTTGATCGTCAATTTATTCAACTGTCGTAGTCAATGCACATACGCATCGATCCATCCTTCTTCTTGATTTAACAAGACCGGTGCTCCCAAGGAGACACACTTGGTCGAATGAATCCCGATCCAGCAATTCTTGAATTTGAGCTTTGAGCTCACCAACTCCTTCTGCGCCATTCTATAGGGAGCAATGGACACTGGAGCCGCCCTGCAAAAGCTCAATGCCAAATTCTACTTCCCGATCCGGAGGTATGCTGGAAGTTCTTCAGAAATACATCGGAAATTCCTTCACCGTCCTCACATCATTCACGGATAATTCCTTGGCATTCACAAAGACAGATAAAGGCTAGGAATGCTCTGCACTTTCCGCACCAACTTCTCGACTTTTAATGCAGATACCACATTTGTCGATAGTTCTTTCGTTCACCAATCATTATGACTTCCTTATCATCCGGGTCCTTCTCGACATTCATTTTTCAGCACAATCCAATTGCGCTCGATGGTTAACCAACCACCATGCCTGAATGAGATCGAACTCACAAAGGTAGTTCCATCAAATTTGCTAAGAATACTTCCTCTTGGATTTTTAAGGGCACGTCTTTAAATATTTTATTAACCACTCATCGATCGTCCTAAAGGATCTGACATCGCATCTCACTATCGGTAATTTGATTCTAAGTTTAGGTTTCCAGATATGGCACTAGATACATATGAATGAGTAGAGCCAATATCTATTAAGGCAATAACAGTACATCAAAATGAAGAACGTCTCAAGTTATCACATCCGTGCATTGCCGCCCTCGCGGCGCCTAACCGCATAGACCACCAGTCTGTCTTGCATCTCATTTCTCTATTACCATTTCCTCGACCGGTGCACCTTGACCACGACCAGCCCCATTACCACCACGACCGGTCCACGACCTCTTGGTGGTCATTGATTACTCTGCCGGTGGCATCATTATTACGGACTTCTTGAGTCGTATCCATTCGTCGAGGACAACTTTTGTACCGATGTTCCATTGAACCGCATTTGTAGCATGCACCGCTTTCCTCCAACATTCCCCAAAATGCCTTTTCCCACACTCGCAACCTCGACTTCGATTATTTGCTACCGGATTACGCTTGAACCGATTCATCATTCCGGGTTTCTTCGAAATTTCTTGGAAGAACCAGATCTTGTGTCTCTCTCTTGTTTCGGATCTTTCTCGGTTCGCCGTTCGAGTTCTTAGCCTCTTCGGTTATTTTGGCCTTCTCCACAAGAGTCGAAAAATTTCTAACTTGTTGCGAGCAATCGAACCCTCACCGTCATTAAGTCCATCTTCAAACGTCACGCGTTCATGGTCTGTTGCTACAATTGTCCGCATAGCGGCTCGACGTAAGAATTCACTTCATATCTTTGCGGTCTTACTTCCTTGGACAAGATTCGAAATTCCTTCCTTCGAGCGCCTACATAGCTCGTTCGATGTATTTTCCTTGGAAGGCGGCTTTAAAGAATTCCCGATTAATCGTGGCGCTTCAAAGCCTTCTCGAGCGATGAGCCACCACCGATCGCCTCATCTCTCAATAAGGATACAGCCTCCTCTCGCTTTTGCTCAGCCGTGCATTCCATATCATCCATAATCCGCTCCACGCTTGAGCCAAGATTCACCACATTCGGGCTACACCGAGACTCCTCCGAAAACTTCGCATTATTTGCCTTAAGTCGCTCTGAAATTGACCCACGAGTTGTTGGCCCAATTCTAGTTCCAATGACCTTTCCAAGACTCGCAACATTGCTTGAGTCAATGCATGATCTTCCTCCATGTGATCACGTGATCCGGTCTCACTTTCAATTGATGCAAAAGTCTACTTACTGCATATGATTTGGTGCTTGATTGTAGCACTCGGCCTCTACCACGGCCTCGTCTCACCGCGTCCCACGACCACGCCCTCTTGTACTCATGATTGCTTGTTCGCTTATCGATTACAAGTTTTATGAATCGTAAATTTTGTTTCGTGTTTATTAACGATATTTTATGAGATTTGAGATATAAAGTTGTTTTTCGCAACATATCCTATAGTCTCAATCTCTACGGTTTTTCATATCTAAAACTAGAAGTTCTAGAGTGTTCCTATGATCATATCATAGTAATCATTAAGTAGTAAATACTTACTTGACTTGTCGCCGGATGCTTGTGGTGCCATACTGATTTTTGAATGATTTCATATAGAAATTATTTTTGAACCCAAACCACAGTAGAGTTTTTGAAATGGCTCGATACCACTAAATGTAACACCCAAACCCGGTCTATGCGTTGAGACTAGATTTGGTTTGTTACGTGATTCGAACTATTCTTAAATCTTTAATGAGTTGAAAACTACAATATTGTTTACTGAGTTTAAAATTTGAAAAGTATTAAATTTTGAAAAATATTTGAAACATTAGTTGAAAATCATTGTATTATTAAAAACCGTTAGAAGATTTGTTAAAGAGTTAACAATAAAAAGAATTATTTATAAAAGAATTTCATATACTTGAAAACCCAAATTTATTTTTATAAAGCATCATATAATCATAGCCCATGATTTAAAAGTCCAAACTAAAGTTTAAATTCCAAACACACATAAAATCCATAAGCTATTTATAGAGGCCATTTATTACAACATCCCAAAATAGTAAAATAATTATTAAAAATTTAGAGTTTAATAACCCATATTTAGCAGTATGGCCTCCACGAAGTCATCCTCGGCCCAAGTCCACATCAATTTCCATTACCTGAGATGGAAAGAATTAAAAAGGGGTGAGTTACTTAAAACTCAGTGTGTAACTCACTTACCACCATTATTGGGCCAGATCATCAAGATATTAAGCTGGGCTTGAGCCCAATTCAGAATTCAACAATATATCATGAATTTAAAAAATAATTAATAATGCATGAAAATGTAATTCCCAACCCAAACCTAATATCCATCCGCTAACACCCCTGCACCATCCATCACACCTGTGGGATCAAGTCAACCCACCCCGCCATCACACCAATCATAGGCATTAAGCCTTTTTATAATTGTGGCATAGCCACCTAACTAGAGGCAATAAGCGATATTGTAAGGAAACCACCGAACTAGAGGCAATAAGTCGATATTGTGGCGAAACCACCGAACTAGAGGCAATAAGTCGATATTGTGGCGAGAGCCACCGAACTAGAGGCAATAAGCCGATATTGTGGCAATGCCATTCTTCTCTTCATATATCCCACCCATGCAATTATACATGTACTTTAAAATATAAGATTTATTAACAATACATAACATGGTGGGTTTATCAATAACATTTCATTTGGCCCATAATTATAGCAATTTGTCCATTTAGCGCTTTAGTGGGCTTTGGCCCATTTACCAAACTAGAGTGTTTTGGCTAAATTTTAACAAACTAGAGTATTTTGGCCCATTTTCACTAACTAGAGTATTTACGCCCATTTTCACGAACTAGAGTATTTACGGCCCATTTTCACTTAACTAGAGCATTTACGGCCCATTTTCACGATCTAGAGTATTTACGGCCCATTTTCACGAACTAGAGTATTTACGGCCCATTTTCACTTAACTAGAGCATTTACTACCCATTTTCACGATCTAGAGTAATTACGGCCCATTTTCACGAAACATCCAATTTTCATAATAACAATTAATTCCTCGAGGGCGTTTTCGTAATTTTCACGATTTAGTAGTTTTTACGCATTTTCGTAAAAAAATATAAATTTTACGTTTTTACCGATCCAATTGTTTTTACGATTTACTTCCATACCGAAATTTGACATCCAACCAAAAATAATGAGTGTGAAATTACACACCTCGATACCGTGAGTACTAACCCTTCTCGCTCCTCGGCACCTAAAATATATTTTGATTCGTTAGACAACTAATTCGTTAAAATAATCTAAATTGATAATGGATCCAAAATCTTACCCTCTTGATTTTGAATCACTTCGATTTTCGGTTTCCCTTCGTTTATCGATTCACTAGCCGCCGAGAATCCACCAACGTATAACGGCTCGGAGGTTCGTACTACTTCGAATAATGGACTACTTTTGGAAGATGGCCCACAACCCGGTGGAAAATCCGGACTCATCAAACCGCTCTTCGCTTGAATGGGGATTTACGGATCCGCCTCTTAACGTGACTAACCACCGCCTTTTCTTCCCTATTTTGACAGTCTTCAAGATCCAAAGGAATTTAGTTAGATCTATAATAATATCAATAATTCTAGAGATTTTAAAGAGTAGGATTTCCTTACCACGATGAAACGTTTCCAACGTTTCCAAAATTCCCCCGATCACTTGAATTCCAATCTCCGTTATTGCACTAAGTAATAACGAAAGAAACGTTATTAGTATGAACGCTATCAATTAAAAAAAAAAAGACCCTCAATAATCCAATGATATTCGGCCATAATATCACTAATTAAAACGAAAATGAAAAAGAAAAACCCCTTACCTATGATCCACAATCGAAAAGAAAAGGATGGAGAATGGTGTCTAAATGATGAAGAATTCGGCTATGTATATTCAAGGAAGAGAAAAAAAATATTTGGTTTATAGGCACAATAGCATTCGGCCAAAAGAGTGAAGATGGAGAGAATTTTCGATTGAAAAAAAGAAATAATATAAGAACGAAAGGATGATGGTGATGTTGTTGATTGATGTCAAAGAGAAAAGAAGAAAAGAAAAAAAATGAACTTTAGGTGCTGGTATATTCGGCCATTGCAAAAGAAAGAAAAAGATGATTCTTTTTGGTATGGATGATTTCGGCACAAGGAGAATACAAAAGAAAATTAACCAAAATGGATGAAAGTGACCAAATGGTCAAAAGATTTTGGCTTTGCGAAATGCAAAATTCGGCCAAGAGGGATGTTGAAAGGAGAGGAATAAAAATTCTGCACAAAGTGCAAAGAACAACCAAAGAGAGAAAAGAATTTTTCAGCCAAAACTAACTCAAAATTTAGGCTCCCTCCTATACCAAATTGCCGTCCAGCACATGGTCAATTGGCCATGATTTCTTTCCAATTTTTCCCCTTGATAAGTGCCTTATGTTCCCCCTATCTTTCCTTAAACTTTTGATTCCATGCCATAAGTTAGTTGTTTCCTTAATCCATTGATACACTAACCAAAAATACATGGTCAACACCTTCCTTATATGTCCCCTTGCCGACACTTCCTAGTTATGAGCAGAAAATTTAAAACAAAAATTTTATCTAGGTGCTATACAAGGATTCAACCTCTTCCCCTTGCTAGAACCCATGCCCAACTCCACCATGCCATATGCTCATTTTATGACACTCTTAGCACATAATTTAGCTTAAGTCTTAATCACCTTTGTTTCACTTCAATAAATCTCAATTTAAAAAATTTTATTTCTTCTCCAAATTATGCTTTACCCACTCTAGGACTTTAATAAGCACCAAATTAAAAATAAAAATATTTTTCCTTTAAAATCTAAACACCAAAATCATGCAAATTTAAATACTCGATTTTTAGGGTGTTACAGGATATGTAACTAAGATTTAATTAGATAATTTCAAGGTAAATTATCGCTTTTAACTTAATATACACTGCTTTCTATAAATATAAAATTTTCAAAGAGTTTTTCACTAAAAATTAATTGTTATCTTGATTTTCTTCAAAACGTTTTACTCTGTGGCATGCTAGATTCGGTCATGGCGAATTGACCGGGTTTGGGGTGTTACATAAAGCATTTTAAAAGTCTATATAAACACCCTAAGTGTAACCTGAAAGGGACGTTAGGCGGTGAGCTACGCCAAGGAGCCGAGCCAGGAAGATCATGTCTTGTGGGATCACTCGAAGATAGCCAAGTGGATCCATCTCAAAGAGCCGAAATTATACTCAAGACAGCGAATTTCTCCTTCAATTCCTTCAGGGGGTTTTAGGAATTTTCTATGTTTTGTTTTATCTTTTCTCTTGAGATATTTTCTTTATTTGTTATGAATTAAACCCTTCAGATACCCGAAGAGGATGAAACCTAGATGAATTTTGTTATTGATTTCTGAATTATATGATAAATACTTAGTTTGTTCTTAATCATGCATGCTTAATCCAAATCTGATGTGCTTAGGTGGAGGAGGAATAGACCCTGCTTAAGAGTAGATTGAGTATAATTAAGCAGAATTGATCGCACGCCTAGAGATAGGGTGACAAGATTTTACCGGATTAGGGTGAAACCTAATATGGGAATCCATAGATCGATTTACTGCTATTCTAGGGGTTATTATAAACGAACGAGAGTTCCACTAATTATCCTAGGGTTAGACGTTATTCGCCTCAAGAGAGGGTTTAATATACGCTAGGGAGTCTTACGGATCAAACTAAGTAAATAAATCATATGGTTTAGTATTAAATAACAAGTGAAGTCTAGGTGGATTCTTCCTGAGGGTATCGTCGTGATCAATTGAGTTTTCTTCAAGTTATTTCCCAATTCGTTCTTTTTGTCTTTGCATCTTTAGCTTAGTAATTGTTAAACTAGATTAAATCAACCAATCACTCCATATTTTAGGCTAAATAATAAAAAGAAAGTGAGTATTAGTACTTTTAGTTCCTTTGGGTTCGATAATCTGGTCTTGCCTAAGCTATACTACTATTCGATAGGTACACTTGCCTTTAATCGTTGTCAGAGTTAGTCTCAAGGTTCGATCTCGTTCATTATAAATTTTAAAGCTCTAATTTCAGCGATCAAGTTTTTGGCGCCATTGTCGGGAAACTAAAATATTAAGAAAGCTCTATTTTTATTACTTTAGCCACTATTTTTATTATTTTAATATCTTTTGCTAATTTTATTTCTTCATTATTTTTTTTCCTAGCAGGTACCTCTAGTTTATAACTAGAAAGAACCCGACAGGACCTTTAGAATACGATAGTGAAATTGAAGCTACCACTAGAAGGAATCGAGAGAAATTAGGCGAGCCTAAATTACATGTAAGAAGAGCGAGAAGAGATCCAATCCTCTCAAGGGATGGACGAGAATAATCCACCACGAGATGTGGAAGAAAATAATGCTCACGTACTATGTATGATTATGCTAACCTCATTTAACAGAGTGAATCTAGTATTATTAGGCTCGCTATAGCTGCTAATAATTTTGAATTAAAGCCTAACACAATACAAATGATTCAACAATTTGTTCAATTTGATGGTTTGCAGGACGAAGACCCAAACACTCATATAGCTAATTTTTTAGAGTTCTGTGATACTTTCAAAATAAATGGCATTTCTGATAATGCCATTCGTCTTCGGTTATTCCCCTTTCATTAAGAAATAAAGCCAGCGAAGATCAATCACTACATGAGACCAAATGACCGAAAAACTTTTATTGAAATATGTCCCACCGGCCAAAACGACCAAATTACAGAATGATATCTTTTCTTTTGTGCAAATGGATTCAGAGACATTATACGACACATAGGAGAGATACAAGGGTCTCTTGAGAAAGTGTCCACACCATGGTCTACCCTTGTGGCTACAAGTCCAAACTTTCTATAATGGTGTAAACCCCTCAACAAGGCAACTAATCGATTCAGCCACCGGTGGAACCCTGAACAACAGAACTCCTGAAGCCGCCTACAGGTTCATTGAAGAGATGTCACTGAATAACTATCAGTGGCAAGTTACAAGGACAAAATCGATCGTTTACTACCTCGATGCAGTGACCATGCTGTCAAATCAAGTAGAGTTGATGAATAAAAAGCTTGACAGTTTATGTTCCTCGCAGGTACACCCAGTCATGCAGTGCAATGCAAGTGGAACCATGGCAAATTTTGAGTACCCACCCTACCAACCGAATGCAGAAACCGAATAGGCAAACTATATAGGTAATAATTTTAGATCCAATAACAATCCTTATAGTAACAACTTTAATCCAGGTTCGAGGAACCACCCAAATTTTTCATTGGGAGGCCAAGGAATTTAAGGAAATCAAAGACAACAACCTCCTCCAAATTTCCAAAATCAGCCATACCCGCAAGAAAGAAGCCAAACCTCGAAGAGATGCTGACAAAATTCATGGCAAACACAGAAAATTGCTTCCAAGAAACTGAGAAAACAATTAAAAGCAATGAGAACCGAATCGGGGAACTTACTAAGTTAGTCAAGGTAGCCACTAATGCAGTCGAACAACTCGCAAAGCTAATGTCAGAACGATCGCAAGGATGTCTACCAAGTAACACTGAGAATAACCCAAAGGAGCAAATTTAAGCCATCTCAGCTAATGACAGTAAAGGGTTAGAGGAACCCATTCCAATACAAAAAATAAGGTAGACGAAGGTAAGGTAGAGGTAACACAAGAAAAGCCAAAATCGATAATCAAGGAGTACCAAACTTGCATACCTTATCCCGAAGCGATGAAAAGAGACGGTTCAGAGGAACAGTTAGGTAAGTTTTTTAAACTCTTAAAGAAATTACATATTAACTTACCTCTTCTCGAAGCTCTTTTTCAGATGCCAGACTCGAAGAAATTTTTAAGATAGCTCTTGACAAACAAACTCAAATTAGACGAAGAGGACCACGTGGAATTGAACGCAGCATGCTCAGCAATGTTACATAATAGACTACCACGAAAGCTGAAAGATCCAGGGAGTTTTACAATCCCATGTTTAATTGGTAGTTTAAATATTGATAATGTGTTAGCTGATTTAGGGGCAAGCATAAATGTCATGCCTTATACATTGTTTAAACGACTAGGTCTAGGGAAGCCCAAACAAACTAGGATGAGCATTCAATTAGCTGATAAAACTGTTAGAATTCCTAGGGGCATTATCGAAGATGTTCTTATAAAAATCGATAAATTTGTTAGAATTCCTATTGGTAGATTTCTTTGTCATAGACATGGATGAAGACAATTCAATTCCCTTAATTATAGGAAGACCTTTCCTAGCAACTGCCAAGACTAAAATTGATGTTGCCACAGGCGAACTTATACTTTATGTAGGTAACGAATCAATCAGTCTTCAAGCTCTTGACTCTTCCAGGACAACAATCGATGAAGGTAAGAGAGACAATTCATTGGATAAACAATTTGTTCAACTTTCATCACAGGAAATACCACAAGGATACAACCCCGAGCCAGGTCTTAGACCCCAATGCAACAAAGGAGAATTACAAAAGAAACGAAGCATAAGGGTTGACAAACTAGAAGAGCAGAAAATACATGACCAAGAACAACCTGACCCACACGAAGTAACACCAGAAGAACTCGTAGGAACATCAAATCACTTCAAAATAGGAGACCAGGTGCTGCTCGACAAAGCCGATCCTCGTATCATCACAATAGACCTGAATGTAAGCAAGGAAATTCCTCTTAAGGTACACGATATCTTCCCCCATGGAATAGTCGAGGTAAGTAATCCACCATCTGACACTTTTAAGGTAAACGCTTCTCGACTTGAACCTTATCAAGAATATAAAACTTTAAGCAAGAGGGAAGATATTCAAACCTTTAAACCTCCTTAATTTTTTTTGAGGAAAGTCCAGCTTAAGACTATAAACGAGCGCTTCTCGAGAGGCAACCCAAGTACTAACACTATTTACTTTCAAATTTATTTTCAGTTTCTTTCCCTTCCTTCTTTCTTTCCTTTGAAACTAACCAGAAGTGCAGAACTTCAAGGCCACACGGTCTTACACATGCTGTGTCCGTGACCGTGTGGACCACTAAAACCACCGTATTGACACAACAGAGGTCGTGCGAATCAGTCCCAACCACCACACGATGTCACGGATCCAACCACTCCTACACGAGCACCAGTAAATTGGCACGGCCGTGCTCCACAACCGTGTGAAGCCACTGACTTATCAGACATAGGACAAACACGCCCATGCTACCCAACCGTGCCAACACACTGCCTTCCCAGGAACGGGCGTGGCACTTGAAAAATGGGCATGGGTGAGCAAACACGCCTAGACACACGGCCGTGCGATACGGCCGTGTAATTTAACACACCCTCGGTCCACGGGCGTGGGAACGTGCCAGATTTGAAACCCTATTTAAACCCCACAACGCTCCTCCTTCTCCCCTCATTCTTCTCCCTTCTTTTTTTCTTTCTTTCTTTAGAAAAAGTGTCCAGACTCTTGAGCTACACTAGAATTATGCTGAAGAAGCGTAAGAAGGAAAGCATTGTCTCCTTAAAGGAGACCCCAACACATAAGTTCATACCGGACGCTTCATTCAAACACCAAGCCAAGGGTCTTTTAGACCATTTAAATTCTTCTTTATGTTTATTTTCTCCTTTATCCCACTTATCTATAATTCTCTTCTGCTTAATATATTTTAAATTCTTTTAGTTTCTTGGTTTTAGGTTCTAAAGGCTGCTTGGGAATCACGCACCACAGCCTTAGAAGTCACACCCACCTCACGAACCATCCAACAATAAGGACTCCTTAGTCTATTAGTCTTTTCCTTTAATTTTAGTTTTCTTCTTAGTCTCCTTCTCTTTTTTTCCTCCGTCTTTAATTATAGTATTAGTATATTATTAATGTTTCTTTAGATTTCTTGGCTATATCTTCGAGCTACCCAATTTCTTTATCTAGCACAAAGCTCATCGGTAGACACCCCACCAGGCCCATAGAAAACGCCACCACCGCCTCCTCCACCTACCTTTCACCACGACCTTGGCCAACTCCCGAAGTCATCTAAAATTCAGGAAGTGTTAACTCTCCCCTTCTCTTTTGATTACATTATTGGTCATCTATCTTTATACATTGAGGGCAATGTACATCTTAAGTGTGGGGGGTAAAAGTACCTGACTTTTTGCATTATTCTCAAATATTGAATTTTAGTCTTGTTCCTAAGTAAGTCTCTCATATTATTAATTAAGGTGAAATTTCTAATGATTTATGATTTTATTGATAAGCTCTTGAATAAGTCATTGATAATTGTGCATTGATGATTTATACATGAAGAATACTAGAGAATCAAGCATGATAAGTCTATTTTTCAAGAATCAAAAAAAATTTTTAGGTTGTTGAATTGAATTTGAATATTACCTTGAAGTTTGAAATTTACAGGATTGATGTCAAATACCCATAATTTTTGTGAGATTTGAGCCTTATAGAGCATATATTCTTTTTCATGCTCACTTTATTGATTATGAGTGTGTCAACACTGAATTGTTATTCTAGAACTTGCCTAGATTATTCATATCGAGACCACATTAATGATTTGATATACTGAGATGATAAAGGCACCTAGGTTTTAACAAATTCAGTCCACTAAAAAGCCTACCTTCACAAACTAACCCTTAGTGAACCCATTTGATCCTAACGACCTTGTTTTATTGAATTACCCGCTTAATATTAACCCAAAACCCTTTGTATTTGTTATCACCATTCTTTTTACTACCCTTCTATCGAGAATTGATTTGATCGATTCAATTAGTTTATTTCAGTTGATAAAGTTCTTTCTTAATTATGTATTTACTTTAGTCTGTTTCTTAAAAAAACAAAGTATATTCAAGCTTTAGTATATGATTAAAGGAGCTTATGCGTTTAAATTCCAATTGTTGAAGAAAAGCTCGTATTAAAAGTATTATCAATAGTAGTATTACTAGTTTCAAAGCAATCATTTATCTTCTAGTTCATTATTCTTATTAGGTAATTGGTCGGGCAATCTCGATTTCAAACCTTCTAATTCAGCCTTTATCCACACCTTTAACCTAAGCCCCGTTACAACCCTGTTAAAAGACCTTCTGATTTGTGTATCATCTCATATTACAGTGGTGGAGATTTGATTTTCAGGCAAGCCTATGGGATTAACTTTTTAGGTTCGACTTATGAGTGTTTTTCTTGAAACTTAAACACATCGAGTGATTTGAGTGAATGTTTAGTGAAACCATCAATCCTTGTCGGTTTTGAATTAAAGGTAATTATTTAGATAAGGGAAGACACATATGTTTTTGTGCTACAAAATATATAACTTAGAATTGTTTGAATCTTTAAGAGTCTTGTAACATCCTAGATTAGGGGCTATGCGTTCGTGCATAATTCATGAGATAGTGGGATCAGTGGGTGTGTTGGATGTGTTCTGAAGAGTTTCAAGAACCCTAAGATGAAAGGAAATGTAAGGAAATGTAAGGAAATGTAAGGAAATATAAGGAAATGTAAGGAAATGTAAGGAAATGTAAGGAAATGTAGGGAAATGTAAGGAAATATAAGGAAAATGTAAGGAAATGAAAGGAAATGAAAGGAAATGAAAGGAAATGAAAGGAAATGAAAGGAGATGTATGGAAATGTATGGAAATGTATGGAAATGTTAAGTTTTGGAAACTAAACTAAAATAGGAAAGTGACCATTTTGGAAACCGAAGTAAATTAGGAAACTAAACATTTTGGAAACCAAACCAAAATAGGAAACTAAACATTTTGGAAACCAAGCCAAAATAGGAAACTAAACATTTTGGAAACTTGGAAAATACTGAGTCACATGAAAATTTTTGGAAACTTAAAATGACCGGAATGTCGAATTTTAGAGCCCAAAGGGGAACTTAGGCCAAGTGACCCTAAAATATAAAGTACATGAAATTTGACCCAATAACGGACTTGGAAAAGTGGCTCAAGATGCCACCTAAGGCCTTAGGAAATGGCCCACATGCAAAAGGTTTTGGGCTTGAGTTCGAGTCACATAAGAACCAAATAAAATAAGTTTTATTTTGCTTCTAGAAGCCCAAGAGGTGGACGGCACAAGGCTTGCAAAGAGGAGTTTCACTCTCTTTAAAACTCGGCTAATTAGAAGATCATAAGGACTCTTAAGGAAGAGTTTAATTCTCTTTAAAATTGGCTAAATAGGTGGATAATTGAAGAATTATTCTTTAATTAGGAAAATAAGGAAGAGTGGTGGCCAAGTAAAGGATTCTTGGCCTAGTAAATTCAGCAATAAATGGAGGGGACTAGGGCCATTCATTATTCATTCTTCCTCTCTTTTCCTCTGCCGAATATTCTTCTTGAGCATCCATTCTTTTCTTCTTTTCTTTTAGCCTCCTAGCCGATTCCTTCTAAGCCTATTATTCCTCTCTTCTTTCATCTTTGAAACCGAATACATAAGGGAATCATAGCCAATTGTTCATCAAGTCTCTAAGCTGAATCTCTAAAGGTTGAAGTGAAGGTGCAATCGATTCCTTCAAATAAGGGTAAGATCCAAGTTTGGTTTCCATTCTTTTATATTCTAGACTTATTGAAATTTAGGGACTAATTTCGATTATTAATCTTGGCCGAATCATGGAAGAAGAAGTTCTTTTTCCTGAAGGTACACCATAGGCCACGTGTTCCCTAGTTATTCGGTGAATTTTGGATTTAAGATCCACAAGGTAAGCACCTAAAAGTATTCGCCAAGGCTTGTATGATTATCTAGAGCGTTCTTTAATTATTAAAAAGCGAAAACTAACCCATATTGAGATTCAAGGTTGGTAGAATATCAAGTGAAGGAAAACCAAGTTTTCGGATTTGAATAAACACCAAATCGGCATCAAAGGTAAGTCTTTTACAAATCCTACTAGGATTTGGATATCATAACCAAATAGAATTTATGCTAAGTAATAAATGATGAATCAAATGTAGGGACTAAGGATCTAAACTTTAGATCTAGCTTTTCTAATCTCAAGGAATCGCTAAACAAATCGGTGTGTACGCACACTAACTTTCGATATTTCATATGGCAATTATTTTTATTATATGATTATATGAATATGGCTAAGTACCCTAATGTGGTACAAAAGTACTCGTGCACGCTTCCTACTTCGATAGGATTATGAAATATGTTATTTTATAACATGTGAATATTTGAATGTTAAGCATGATATATATATATATATATATTTGGGGCATTCTGGATTTATGTGAAAGGGAAGAAGGTGTTGACTTCGGTCTCACCAACATTATATTTGAAGGTGTTGACTTGGTCTCACCAACGTTATATTTGAAGGTGTTGACTTGGTCTCACCAACGTTATATTTGAAGGTGATTGACTTGGTCTCACCAACGTTATATTTGAAGGTGTTGACTTCGGTCTCACCAACGTTATATGGTGACTACGGTCACAAATAATTGAATATGGTGTGTAGCGGATGGAGGGTTGACTTAGTAGTCCCCACGGTGTACAGGTTGGTACGGGTGGAGTGTAGCGGATGGCATATAGGTTTTGGGTTTGGGTTGCATCATAATTTCATTTTTATATGGATCTGATGATTTGAGCATGAATGCCTGAGTTGTTGAATGTTAGTATTGTGTGCACATTGAGTCTGTTGACTCACCCTGCTAGGGAACTATTTTCGGTGATGAACAAAGATTTGACCGGCCGGTGAGACGTTGAGGTGGCCATGCTACATTCGAGATTTTATTTAGTTTGGACTTTTTACTTTTATTTTATTTTGGGTTTTACTTGATGTAATAAGGCCATAAGGCCCAGTGGATTTCTCTTTATTTTTGCTTTACTATTAAGTTTTATGCTAAGAACTATTTTGGATGTATTTAATTAAATGGGTTTACAAGTTTAAATAAAATGGGTTTCCAATCTAAGCCTAATCCACAACAACATTTTCTAAAAATTTTATGAATTTTCTCTAAGTAACGAATAATTTTGAAATCGGTTCACTTTAGGAACATACCAGATCCGGTTCAGGCTCGTGGGCCGGGTTTGGGGTGTTTCAAGTCTTTGAGTTAAATTATCCATGTATGAATTATCTGTGAATTATGATGAGGCACTGTTAATAGGAATTGTGAATTATGGAAAGTTCGTTTTAATTGTAAGTTGAGAATTTTGCTTGAGGACAAGCAAAAGCTTAAGTGTGGGGGTATTTGATAAACCGTAAAAGCAACATATTTTAGGCCCACATTTAGTATGCTTTTGGATGATTTAGCCCTTGTTTTATGTAAAAAGGTACTCTTAATCCTTTCTTTTCATGTTTTTACTCAAGAAAGCACCCGAGGACAAAAAAATGAGAAATGGGCTTAAAATGGGCCAATTGGGGCCAAAAAGGAAATCGACATGGCCTGGACTTCAAGCCACACGGCCGTGCCTCGACAATTAACTAAGACAAGGCCATGCCATGATTTACACGGCCGTGCCCCAATCGACAGAATCGAGACACAGCCTGAAAACGATTTACACAGGCGTGTACCATGGGCGTGCCTCTGCCACGGGAGAGAGCAATTTCACTCGGATTTGGATACTTTGAGGCAAAGAAACACATTACAAAGCCTATTCAAACACCGAGTAGGAAGTATACTTGAATTGGGACACTTAGAGGCCAAGTAACGCAGTCTAAAAGTCTATATAAACATCCTAAGTGTAACCTGAAAAGGGGCGTTAGGCGGTAAGCTAGGCCAAGGAGCCAAGCCAGGAAGATCACGTCTTGTGGGATCACTCGAAGATAGCCAAGTGGATCCATCTCGAAGAGCCGAAATTATACTCAAGACGGCGAATTTCTCATTCAATTCCTTCAGGGGGTTTTAGGAATTTTCTATGTTTTGTTTTATCTTTTCTCTTGAGATGTTTTCTTTATTTGTTATGAACTAAACCATTCAGATACCCGAAGGGGATGAAACCTAGGTGAATTTTGTTATTGATTTCTAAATTATATGATAAATACTTAGTTTGTTCTTAATTATGCATGCTTAATCCAAATCTGATGTGCTTAGGTGGAGGAGGAATAGACCCTGCTTAAGAGTAGATTGAGCATAATTAAGCGGAGTTGATCGCACGCCTAGAGATAGGGTGACGAGATTTTTGCCGGATTAGGGTGAAACCTAATATGGGAATCCATAGATCGATTTACTGCTATTCTAGGGGGTTATTATAAGCGAACGAGAGTTCCACTAATTAACCTAGGGTTAGACGTTATTCGCCTCGAGAGAAGGTTTAATATACGTTAAGGAGTCTTACGGATCAAACTAAGTAAATAAATCATATGGTTCAGTATTAAATAACAAGTGAAGTCTAGATGGATTCTTCCTGAGGGTATCGTCATGATAAATTGAGTTTTCTTAAAGTTATTTCCCAATTCGTTCTTTTTGTCTTTGCGTCTTTAGCTTAGTAGTTGTTAAACTAGATTAAATCAACCAATCACTCCATATTTTAGGCTAAATAATAAAAAGAAAGTGAGTATTAGTACTTTTAGTTCCTTTGGGTTCGATAATTCGGTCTTGCCTAAGCTATACTACTGTTCGATAGGTACACTTGCCTTTAATCGTTGTCAGAGTTAGTCTTAAGATTTGATCTCATTCATTATAAATTTTAAAGCTCTGATTTCAGCGATATATTCTTGACTTCAACTTTGTCAAGAGAATAGAACTTTAAGCACGAGGGAAGATATTAAAACCTTTAAACCTCCCTAATTCAAGTACAAGGAAAAGTCTAGCTTAAGACTATAAACGAGTGCTTCTCGGAAGGCAATCCGAGCTCTAACCCTACTTTTTTTTACATTTGTTTTCATTTTATTTTATTTTCTTTCTTTTTCACTTTGTAAACTAACCAAAAGTGCAGATTCCTAGACCACACGGCCTAGTACAATGCCATGGCTATGATCAGTGTCAGATCTCGAATCGTCAGATCGACATATAGCGAGACGGTACAAATCTGCCTCAACCAACTATTGGAGTCACGGGCTCACCTACTCCACCACGGCCGTGCGAGGTGGCCGTGGGCCGATACTTCCAATTAAGGAACGGGCGTGGCATTGGACAAACGGTCAGGCAAACCAACACGCCTGAACACGGACGTGAGATGTGATCGTGTGAAGACAACGACTTATCGACCACGGGCATGGCAATATGACCATGGGCGTTTAAATCCCAACACGCCTCCACACACTGTCAGGAGAGGCGGCCGTGTAAAATAACACGCCTACGATACACAGGCATGGGATAGCGTCAGAAGCCAAAATTCTATTGAAACTCACCCTTCCCCCCTTCTCACTCACCATCATCCCTCATTTCTTTCTCCCCATCTTCTTTCCTCCTTCTTTTTCGTTCAAAAATTTCTCTTATTTCTTTAGAAAAGTGTCCAGACTCTTAAGCTACACTAAGAAAATGCCGAAGAAGCGTAAGAGGCCAACCACAGTCTCCTCAAAGGAGACCAATTCACATGATTTCATGCCGGCCGCTTCATCCAAACACCAAGCCAAGGGTCTTTTGGACCGTTTAAATTTTTCTTTATGTTTATTTTCCCCTTTATCCCACTTTTCTATACTTCTCTTCTACTTAATATATTTTAATTTCTTTTAGTTTCTTAGTGTCAGTTCTAAAGGTGCTTGGGAATCACGCACCACGACCTTAGAGGTCACACCCACCTCATGAACCATCCAACAATAAGGACTTCTTAGTCCATTAGTCTTTTCTTTTAATTTCAATTTTCTTCTTAGTCACCTTATCTTTATTTTCTTTATCCTTAATTATAGTATTAGTATATTATTAATATTTCTTTAGATTCTTGGCTATATCTTTGCAGTGCTACCCAATTTCTTTATCTAGCACAAAGCTCATCGGTAGCCACCCACCAGCCCATAAAAACGCCACCACTTCCTCCTCCAACCACCTTTTACCACGACATCCGCTAACTCCTGAATCATCCAAAATTCAGGAATGTTACTTCTCCCCTTCTCTTTTGATTATTTTATTACATAATTATTTATCTTTCTTTGTACATTGAGGCAATGTACATCTTAAGTGTGGGGGTAAAAGTACCTAATTTTTTCATTATTCTAAAATCTCAATTTTTGTCTTGTCCCTAAGAAATTTTCTTATATTATCAATCGGGTTGGAATTTCTAATGATTTATGATTTTTATTGATATGTTTTGAGTAAGTCATTGATAATTGTGTATTGATGATTTATACTTGAAGAATACTAGAGAATCAAGAATGATAAGTCAATTTTTCAAGAATCAAAAAATTTCCTAGTTTGTTAAACTGAATTTGAATATTTCCTTGAAGTTTGGAATCTACAAGATTGATGTCAAAAACCCATAATTTTTGTGAGATTTGAGCCTTATAGAGCATATATTCTTTTTCATGCTCACTTTATTGATTATGAGTGTTTCAACACTGAATTGTTATTCTAGAACTTGCCTAGATTATACATATCGAGACCACATTAATGATTTGATATACTGAGATGATAAAGGCACCTAGGTTTTAACCCATTCACTCCACTAAAAAGCCTACCTTCACAAATTAACCCTTAGTGAACCCATTTGATCTAACGTCCCTTTTTTTTATTGAATTACCAGCTTAATATTAACCCAAAACCCTTTCTAATTGTTATCACCATTCTTTTTTACTACCCTTCCATCGAGAATTGATTTAATCTGTTATCGAATTAGTTTATTCCAGTTGATAAAGTTCTTTCTTTATTATGTATTTACTTAGTTTGTTCTTAAAAAAAAAACCAAAGTATATTCAAGCATTAGTATATGATTAAAGGAGCTTATGCATTTAAATTCAAATTGTTGAAGAAGAGCTCGTATTAAAAGTATTATCAATAGTAGTATTACTAGTTTCAAAGCAACCATTTATTTTCTAGTTCATTATTCTTGTTAGGTAATTGGTCAGGTCAATCTCGATTTCAAACCTTCTAATTCAATCTTTATCCACACCTTTAACCTAAGCCCCGTTACAACCCTGTCAAAAGACCTTTTGATTTGTGTATCATCTCATATTACAGTGGTGGAGATTTGATTTTCAGGCAAGCCTATGGGATTAACTTTTCAGGTTCGACTTATGAGTGCTTTTCTTGAAACTTAAACACTTTGAGTGATTTTAGTGAATCTTTAGTAAGGATGTAAATCCCTATCGGTTTTGAATTAAAGGTAATTATTTAGATTAGGGGAGACACCTATGTTTTCGTGCTACGAAATATATGACTTAGAATTGTTTGAATCTTTAGGAGTCTTTGAGTCAAATTATCCATGTATGAATTATCTGTGAATTATGATGAGGCATTGTTGATAGGAATTGTGAATTATGGAAAGTTCATTTTAATTATAAGTTGAGAATTTTGCTTGAGGACAATCAAAAGCTTAAGTGTGGGGGTATTTGATAAACCGTAAAAGTAACATATTTTAGGCCCACATTTAGTATGCTTTTGGATGATTTAGCCCTTGATTTATGTAAAAAGGTGCTCTTAATCCTTTCTTTTCATGTTTTTACTCAGGAAAGCACCTAACGACGAAAAGAATAAGAAACAGGCTTAAAACGGGCCAATTTGGGCAAAAGAAGAAATCGACACAGCCTGGACTTCAAGCCACACGGCCGTGCCTTGACAATTAACTAAGACACAGCCATGCTACGGTTTACACGGTCGTGCCCCAATCGATAGAATCGAGACACGGCCTGAAAACGATTTACACGGGCATGTACCATGGCCGTGCCCCTACCGCGGGAGAGAGCAATTTCACTCGAATTTGGATACTTTGAGGCAAAGAAACACATTCCAAAGCCTATTCAAACACCGAGTAGGAAGTGTACTTGAATCGGGACACTTAGAGGCCAAGTAAAGCATTCCAAAAGTCTATATAAACACCCTAAGTGTAACCTAATAAGGGGGCGTTCAGCGAGGCCAAAAAGAGTCAAGCAGAGCGCTTTAATTCAAGGAATTACTCGAAGATAGCCAGTTGATCCATCTCCAGAAGGCGAAATTCTACTCAAGACGGCAGATTTCCCCTTCAATTCCTTTAGGGGGTCTTAGGGATTTCTTATGTTTTGTTTTATCTTTTCTCTTGAGATGTTTTCTTTATTCATTATGAACTAAACCCTTCAGATACCTGAAGGGGATGAAACCTAGATGAATCTTGTTATTGATTTCTGAATTATATGATAAATACTTAGTTTGTTCTTAATCATGCATGCTTAATCCAAATATGATGTGCTTAGGTGGAGGAGGAATAGACCCTGCTTAAGAGTAGATCTAGCATAATTAAGTGGAGTTGATCGCACGCCTAGAGATAGGGTGACGAGATTTTGCCAGATTAGGGTGAAACCTAATATGGGAGTCCATAGATTGATTTACTACTATTCTAGGGGTTTATTATAAGAGAACGAGAGTTCCACTAATTAACCTAGGGTTAGACGTTATTCGCCTCGAGAGAGGGTTTAATATATGTTAGGGAGTCTTACGGATCAAAATAAGTGAATAAATCGTATGATTCAGTGTTAAATAACAAGTGAAGTCTAGGTGGATTCTTCATGAGGGTATCGTCGTGATCAACTGAGTTTCCCTTCAAGTTATTTTCCAAGTCATTCTTTTTTTCTTTGCGTCTTTAGTTTAGTAGTCGTTAATTTAGATTAAAACAACTCCATATTTTAGGCTAAATAATAAAAAGAAAATGAGTATTAGTACTTTTAGTTCCTTTGGGTTCGACAATCCGGTTTTGCCTAAGCTATATTACTGTTCGATAGGTACACTTGCCTATAATTGTTGTTAGAGTTAGTTTCTAAGTTTGATCATATTCTTTATAAATTTTAAAACTTGACAAAAAAACGATCGTAATCTAACTAGTTTGGATTCACAAAATAGTTATAATTTCAACAATTGGTTAGAACTCATTAGTGGGTGTTTGAAGGCTGGTTTATGGTAAATTTATTGAATTTATACTGAATTTTTTTTTAGGTTTGTTTAAGGAATTATTAAGGAAAATTGGAAGATTCACTAGTAAGCTGCGAGGAAGCGAAAAACAAGGTGTGGGTCCTAAACTCGTAAAATTGTTTGAAAATGTTAAATATCATTTTATATTTGATAAATTAGCTTGATAATTGGATTGGCTTAATATCCAAATTATTGATTTTGTTAGTGGTCGAACCAGGTATTTTTCGAACCTTAAAAGACTGGCATGTTGGAAAAATTGCTAGTTTGATAGTATGTTTGATTGAGTTTGTAATTGCATATTTGAGTTATGAGATATGATAATTTTTTACTGAATGATATAATGTATTGAGATATTAAGCTTGTGTATGATTTAAAGGCATGAGATATGTGTTATATTTTGTACTAAAAAGGGTGTTATTTATGCACAAGGAAAATCTGTAAAGTATGTTAAATTGAATGATATTGATTGATACCAACACAATGGTAATTTGAAAGATTCGAATGTTGTTTCCATTTATTGAAAGTATGTGATTATTGAGGACATGTTGAGCATGTCAAATGAATGTGAAAAGTATTAAGATATGATTATGTATGAGATTGTGTGGCATATTGCATATGCATTCGGTTGGGATTTTGTGGTTGACGGAGGAGTTCCGTAGAGTTCCAGTGGCATATTAAGTCTACATTATTCGTAGTCAGTGCACTGCACATGGAGTACCGAGGGGAATGGCGATTTATTGCATTTTTAATGGCAGTTGTCTATATTTTTACTGGCAGAATTTTTTGCATTTTGTTATCGGTGATTTTAACCACAACGGGCTTAATCCCATAATGTTTTAAAGTTTGGATGACGGGTTCTGGGGAACTCGTGGTGTGTAGCAGATGGTATGGGTAGGAACCTTTTTGCATTATATCATGCTCTGGACATATTCGAATGTTATTGATTTACGATATGTGTTGTATTGAATGATATCAAAATTAATGATTGTTACTCAAATGAATGATGTCTCATGCTCATACACCGTTTGACATCAATTTGATAATGGCTATGTAATGATTTGAAATTCCCATAATGGTTCGTGTTCTTTTGTTAATGCTAATATGTTTCACTGTATTTAATATTTATGTCTGTTTAAATAATTGTTCGACTCACACTGAGCTTTTCATAAGCTCACCCCCAATTGTGTTTAACTTTTTAGGTAAACCTTGAAATTAGGACTGAACTTGACATTAGGAGAATCACCTTAGACCTCGGAATATTTTTTTATAAATACTAATCAGTCTCTATTGATTTTGGTTTGTAATTTTTAATTACTTCTTGTCTATGGCTTGGTAACTTTTCTTTTGGGGATTTTTGCATGCATGGATTACTCAAGCATAATAACCAGACAATGCATGATATCATACTTAATTAAAATTTGATATTGTTCCATAGTTTTCGTTGCATTGCAAAGGAATCGTTTTTGAAAAACAAATCAATAAAGCAACTAAGTTTCCAAAATGACTTGAAAAAATGATTTTTCCGTTACATTAGTTTAACATCGAGTTTTTTCTTAAAGAAGAGCGACAAGCGAACAATTTTTCTAAAACAACACTATCAACAATAAAATGAATCCTAAGTATACACAACATAATGAATGAATGCTTTTAAGCTAACTCAAAGTACAACTATGGTTTTCTCTAAAAAGGGATTTATTTAAGGTCTTCAAAAGTAATGTAAGTTAGCTTAGCCATTTTGGTGGCTGATTTAGCCTTCTCAATCTAGCCATAATGTCTAGGCCAGTTTTGGGAGGTTACATTAGGTGTCGCAACCAACACCTCATTGCCCAAAGCAACTTTACAGATATTGAGCTCCCCCTTCAGCTCCTCAATTTTTTCCTTTAAGGCTGATACCATAGCCTCAAGAGCATCATTCTTCTCAGTCAGCTCGCCCATAACGATATCAAAGACCTCTTGAACCGCATTCATATTGTCACTGAGGGCGTCTGCCACTTGGTCCTTGAGCTAATCTTGCCTCGATTCCAAATCTGTGGTACGCCCATCAACTTCCTTGAGGGTCTCCTTCACATCATCTATGAAGCCCTTAAGTTGGCTACTCCACCATCTAAAACTAATAGCATATCCCTTGATCGACTTGATTTCTTGGCCCTCCCACGGGGCTCCATTGGCTCTTGCTCTTATACTCCTTTCGACATTTCAACCAGTACTTTTGAACTCTAGCTTTAATACCAACTGTCACAAAGCTAGAAATTTAGTCTAAAAATTCGTGCAGCCTTAGGCGATTTCTTCACTTCAAATGCACCTAAGTTAGCCTAGCTCTCAAAAAATGAGCAAAAAAATGTAACAAAAGCAACTCAAAATGAAAAGAGCAACAAGAGAGTTGTAAAGCCACAACAAGCAATGGACACCAAATGTTTGAATAAATGCTATCAATATATTCTTAACTTAAGAATAACTAAATACAATGGGATGATACAAATGAAGGGGGAGTCCTCTATATATTTTTAAAAAATTACTTTATAAAAATTGTTATGTTTATGGCACACAAAATTAGTCAAAAATCCTTAACTTTCTAACATGTTTCCCAATTGTTATTATAAAATAATAAAAGCAAGCAATGTTCTTGAGTGATAATAAGTTATCGATCTTCATTGTTTATGAAGGAATATCCTTTTTGGAATAGATTGAAAGTTTTCGTCACACATACGCAAATCCTCATATGGATTCAATTTTCCAAACAGATAATATTGATTTTGGATAATAAGTTCGGATGATGACAATTCTAGTTCAAACCGGATTGAAAAAGGTTGTTATCAGGAAAAAGCCTGAGAATCTAAATCAAATAGAATGGGAAGAGCTTGATGAAAAGGCCTTGTCTGCAATCCAGTTGTGCCTCATGAATACGGTATTGCAGGAGGTATTAATGGAGAAGACATCATTCGCCTTGTGGAAAATGTTAGAAACTCTTTATGCGACTAAGTTTCTAGCTAACCGTTTAGTGTTGAAACAACGTCTATTTACGTTTTGCATGAATGAGGGTGAGCTTCTTAAAGATCACATCAGTCAATTCATTTCTCTTTTAAATGATTTAAAAATGTTGAGGTTCAGCTTGACGATGAAGATCAAGCTATGCTATTATTGTGCTCTTTACCCCTTTCATACAATTTTTTCAGGGAGACCTTGATTTATGACAGAGATAAACTCTCATTTGAAGATGTGAAGGGTCATTTCTTGAGTAGAGACAAACTCGACAATGAGTTTAGTTCAGATAGCAAGGCAGATAGGCAAGCTTCTATTTTGGTAGCATCAAAGAAGCGAGACAAAAGGTGTCGTTATCGTAAAAAGTTAGGTCACGTCAAAGCATATTGTTATAAACTACGAAATAAAAGAGTTGTTAAGAGTAACGAGAAAGATGTAGCTGGTGCTAATTTAGCTGATAAAAGCGGTGATGATTTCTTGTTAGTGTCAATGAGCGATAACTCCAAGCTTATGTCCAAGTGGATCCTAAATTTGGGATGTTCTTTTCACATGTGTCCCAATAAAGAATGGTTTTCCACATACAGTTCAGTTGAAGGTAAAATTGTGCACATGGGAAACGATTCATCTAGTAAGGTAATTGGTATTGGTACTGTTAAAATTAGGATACATGATGGGACGATTAGGACACTCTCAGATGTCAGGTATGTACCTGATTTACAAAAGAATCCCATCTCCTTGAGTATTTTAGACTTGAAAGGATGCAAAATAAACATCGAGTTAAGCGGCATTAAAGTATCTCATGGAGCTCTCATTTTGTTAAAAGGTAAAAAAACCAACAATCTTTGTATTCTGGAAGGTTTTACAGTGACCGGTGAAATCAGACATCCCTCGTCCGTTACTAAGTCAAAGTTAACTTGTTTGGAGCGGATATGGCTGTGGCCAAAATTGAAAGTTCATACACCACAGTAGCAATCTAGACATGGGCGTGGGAAAATGATATGCCCCACACCATGGTCG